>LR999458.1:1202500-1787004 GCA_905216605.1 Arabidopsis arenosa
TTTACTTATAATTATCTTCTTTAGATTTTTAGAATTGTTTTATATAAGATATATATGTATAGTTTCCATATAATATTTTTAAAAATAAATAAAAAGAAATTTTTGTTTTAGACGTGTCAAAATCTGAGATCGATAAATATAACACATACATATAGTTTCCATATATTGTTTTTAATAAATTTAATAAAAGGAAATTTTTTATTGACATGTGTCAAAATATGAGATCGATAACTTTGGCACGTGGCACAATCCTATGAGTTACTAACTTTGATAAAAGAAATTTTTTTATTTACACGTGTCAAAATCTGAGATCGATAACTTTGACATGTGGCACAATGCTATGAGTTATTAACTTTGAAAACCATAATTTATATAATAAGATAGACTCACGAATATCTCTTGTTTCTATATATTTTTCACTTCAAAAGTTGAGGTTTTTGTCAGTTATACAAAATCAAGCCAAAAACAGAAAATCCTTGTACTATTTTAAGTAACGTGTGTGAAAGAGTAAAGTATGATTTTCTTGATTTTATTATCAACAAGGAAAGAATATTTTATTCTGACACAGAAAAAAAGCCCTTGGTTAAAGAGTTACCGTGGAATATAAGAAAGGAATGCAAGAACAGAATTCACGTGTTATTAAAATAGCTTCATTTATAAATTTCCGGTCAAATAGTTAACAAATAATCTAATCCCTTATATATACGTACCTTGAGTAAGAAAGCATGATACAGCAAATTTTGATACTTAACGAGCTTAGTTTTTCCAGACAAAAAGAGTAATAACAATGCAAGTGATTCCACCAAAAATAAAAAAGATATTAGGCAAATGGAACATCAGAGGACTTGTGATATTATCTCTGTTGTTCCAAACGTCTCTTATCTTCCTTGCACCAATGCGGAAACGCACATCAAAGAAGTTGCTCGCTGCGTTTCTATGGACCGCATATCTTTTAGCGGATTGGACCGCTAATTATGCGGTGTCTCAGATCACTAAAAACCAAGGGAAAGAACCAGAACCTGACGATCCTCCAAAAAACAAGAAGCTTCTTGCTCTATGGGCACCATTCTTGTTGCTGCATCTTGGTGGTCCGGACACGATTACCGCGTTGGCTCTTGAGGATAATGCGTTATGGCAACGTCATTTGTTTGGCCTCGTCTCTCAAGCGCTTGCAGGTAAGAAAGGGTGAACACGTACGATTCATATACATATATATATATATCTTGGAAACTAAATTATATGTGCATTGCATGAAGATAGAACATTATTTATCCCTTATCAAGTAACAAATAGTAAAATGTAATATAGGCTTTTTAGGTTGGTATAACCAAAACCCTACAACGCGTGATAGTGAAAAAACCGCAGAAATCGATATTAAACCACTCGACTAAAAACATTTTTCCGCCCATTTCATTGTTTTAATGAAAATAATAGAAATTCTATTGTGATTAATTAAATAGTCATCAATTAAATCGTAACAAATAGTAATATGTAATATAGGCTTTTTCTTGGTTGTTTCTGGTATAACCAAAACCCTACAATGCGGGATGGTGAAAAAACCGCAGAAGTCGATATTAAACCACTTGACTAAAAATATTTTTCCGCCCATTTCATTGTTTTAATGAAAATAATAGAAATTCTATTGTGATTAATTAAATAGTCATTAATTAAATCGTAACAAATAGTAAAATGTAATATAGGCTTTTTCTTGGTTGTTTCTGGTATAACCAAAACCCTACAACGCGGGATGGTGAAAAAACCGCAGAAGTCGATATTAAACCACTTGACTAAAAATATTTTTCCGCCCATTTCATTGTTTTAATGAAAATAATAGAAATTCTATTGTGATTAATTAGATAGTCATTAACTAAATCGTTAAAAATCAATAACAGTTGGATCTATATGTAGAAAGAATCTCAATATTTTACCGTTTTAAGGATTAATTAGAACAAAACTAACCTCATTATTAAGGTTATAAGCCCTTTCTTATAACATTGTGATTATTATGTCGTTTTCAGGTGTTTATGCGGTGGTGCAATCGCTAGAAAACGCACTATGGCCACCAATCACACTTTTATTCATCACCGCAACGATTAAATACGTGGAGAGGACACGAGCATTGTACTCAGCGAGCTTGGACAAATTCAAAGACAGAATGCTTCAACGAGCAGACGCTGGTCCTAACTACGCTAAGCTAATGGAAGAATACGCTTCAAGAAAAAAGTCAAATCTCCCAACTGAAATCTTCTTAACCGACGAACCCGACAAGCACGAGAGACCCCCTACACTCGTTATACCGGACCGAAAATTAACCGATCTCGAAATCGTTCAATACGGCTACAAATTCTTCAACACTTTCAAAGGTCTTGTTGTTGATCTTATTTTCAGTTTCCGTGAGCGAGACGAAAGCAGAGATTTCTTCAATAAGTTGAAACCGGGAGAAGCTCTTCAGATTATCGAAACCGAGCTTGGATTTCTATACGAATCGATGTATACGAAAACCGCAATTCTTCATACGGGAATCGGTACTCTGTTTCGGTTAATTTCCTTTGGATCGCTTCTTTCTTCCTTCTTTGTCTTCCATCGTAGGCCACTTAAGTCTGAGGATTTTCATGGAGCAGATGTTGTGATCACTTACATTTTGTTTATAGTTGGTATCGCACTTGATCTTGCATCAATGGTCATTTTCTTGTTCTCGGATTGGACATTCGCGGTATTGAGAAAGCTTAAGGATGATCCAGAGGAAAAGAATAATAGTTCTATCGACTTTTTACTCAATTGGTTTCTCGCGTTTAGGAAACCGCGTTGGAAGGAGCATACATGCAACGAAAACCATACCCACGAGGTGCTCTCGACGGGGTTTTTGTCACGGAGATGGTCAGGCACGATCTACGGATTTAATTTCATCGGATTTTGTCTGAAAGCCAAAGTTTCAAGAATCCATAAGAAGAGAAACTGCAATGTTTTAGTGTGGGAATCCGTGGTTTCGCTATTCGATCTGGTGATCAGAAGAATCAAAATGTTGTTTGGATCGATCAAGAATGTTAATAGATCAATAAGAAGCGTGCTCCGGCAGTGGTCTAAAAAGAATCGGATGATTCGTTACACGGTTTACCCGATATTCCTCGTATTCTTTGCCGGTATTCCTGAAGTTTTTAGAGTCCTTTGGAAATACATTGATCGAATCTTCAGTGTTAAATCTTATCTAGACGAGATTAGGTTCATTTCTAGAGAGCCGTTGACGAAGAATCAATGGGAATTTATATTCAATGAGCTAAAGGATAAGTCCGGCTTTGCGGAAACACCTGAAGTTGCAAAGAAAGTGTCTTGGGCGAGAGGAGAATGGGCTTTACGAGATTCGAAATTGGCGGAAGTTGATACATTGATGCGTTATATAGAGAAAGTTGATTATGATCAAAGTCTCCTCCTATGGCATATTGCTACTGAGCTCTGTTTTCAAAAAGAAGATGGTGGGAAGATGGAGAATCTGAGCAAAGAAAGTTATGATGAACGAGAATTCAGCAAGATTATATCGGATTACATGATGTATTTGTTGATAATGCGACCGAAACTGATGTCGGAAGTGGCGGGAATCGGGACTATACGGTTCAGAGACACTAAAGCTGAAGCTGAGAGGTTTTTCAAAGGACGGCAAATCAAGGACTTGAGAGATATGAAACGAGCGAGTGAGACGGTTTTATTGGTTAGTACCGATATTGAACCGATTCTTGTGAAGGGAGATCGAAGCAAGTCGGTTCTTTTTGATGCGAGTATGTTGGCGAAAGAGCTTCAGAATTTGAAAGAGAGTAGTAATGATGGGAAATGGAAAGTGTTGAGCAAAGTGTGGGTTGAGTTGCTATGTTACGCAGCAAGTCATTGTAAAGCGACAGAGCATGTGGCGCAACTTAGCAGAGGCGGTGAGCTACTTAACTTTGTTTGGTTGTTGATGGCTCACTTCGGATTAGGAGATCAGTTTCAGATCAATAAAGGAGATGCTAGAGCTAAACTCGTTGTAGGAGAGTGATCGTTATATATAATATCTTTTTATTTTATTTATATTGTGTGTCTGTGATTTGTAATATCTTTTGGCTCTGTTTCCAATTTCAAGCACATTTCATTTGATTGTCGACTCAGTACCGAAACCAAGCAGAATTTGCATTGATCTGTAATACAAACACAATCTTCATAAATGACTCCTTTCGGACATAGACTATTTCGTGAAAAGACCGGCTAAACCGTTCATTAAGACTAAGGAGAATAGGAGGTGTTAGAATCGTCCAAAGCTCGATTTTAGGAAGAAAAAAAATACGAGGAAGGAATAAAGTATTATTTGCTCGAGCCTTGTCTTACAAGGAATACTCTAGGGTTTTGGATCAACTTAGGGTTTCGAAAAAATTGGCAATTCGAAAAGCGTTTGGAGAATTGGTTAGAAGTCAATAAGATGGATTAAGTTTTGGTGTATAACCATGAATCTGTGAAAGCTTAAGGGACATGTGTTTTACATGATCAATAGCGATACTTTGCTTCTTCTTTTGTTTCCACAGAGATTTTGTTCTCTTCCATTTCTTCGCCTGATGAGGAAGTAAGGAACAGTATCTTGATGCTTTTCCTCTGTCTCTGTTCGATGTCTATGGGATGTTGTTTTCATGTTATAAAAAAGGAAGACTTTTTGAGTTTCTTATTGAGAGAAAAAAAAAAGAAAAGAGGACCGCTCACAAGGTGTTCGTTAAAATACCTGAATGACATCTTTTCGGTAAAAAGACTTTATAAGGTACAAACAATGTTTTGCCTGTTCTTTTCAATAAAAGCTTTTTTTGTTATTTGGGTTGCATATAATCACTGTTGGAGACATATTACACTCATTGGAGTTTTGCACAAGCCAAAATGTCGAACATAACTTAGGATCATAAATCTTGTTTCTAGTCTTTAAACAATGGTTACTACATGGAAAAGTATTCGTTTTGGCTTCGCTTCATCGGGTTCATATTTCGAGTTGGTTCTTCATCAACTAGTCCCATGTCTGACAGATATCTTGTTAGCTAGGTCTGCAAGTTGTCTCTCTGATTTTTTATTTCGAAGAACTCTACGCATCATATGCAGTTGAATCACACACATCAAATCTTCATCCTTTGTAGGGAATTGCAGGTACTCGTTACCATTCTGATCATGGCGCAGCAAGAATATAATATCGACAAGATTATCAGCTACCTATCTGAGTTGCAGACTCAGCTAAGTCAAATACCTCTATCCAAGAAAGCTACTGTTAACAACAATGAACAGCCGAGCGAAAGACGAAGTGAGGAGAAGAGACACACCAAGTCCTGTGAAAGACGAAATGAGGAGAAGAAGAGACCATCTTGGTGGGTTCGGTTCAAAGAAAAACTTAAAAAAATTTGTAAGGTGAAGAACGAGGCTACAAACCATGCAAGCGACAGTGAAGACAGTCAAGGCGGAAGCAGAAGAATCATGCGATACACTGACGAAGATGAAGATGCAGACCTCGAGATCCGGAAATTGCAGAGTGACGTTGGTCAGATGATATCTGCCTTTAAGAATTTGACTCAGTTTCAAAACAATATGAGCAAGTTGTTGGAGCATGATCTTCGTTCAAGTATGGTTGGAGAAATACTACAGAAGACGGATTCAATCAAGTCCCGCACTCAGGATCTCAAAGAAATCAGAAGAAAGATCTCCGCCTTGAAGTGCCAGATCCCATCATCGCTCTACAAACAATCATTCAGGGTGTTAAGCATCACGGAATCTCTAACCGATGAGGATATTGATGAGATCAATGAGACCGGGAGCGACATATACTTGCCCGGCCTCCACGTTTCTGAAGATTTCAAATTTACCTCAGGTTTTGAAGAAGTTGTTGAGAAATTTCAAGGCCTTGATGACTTCACTCAGAAGCTCTGCTTGTTGTCCTTCGCCGTGTTCCCGGAAAACAGAGAGGTTACAAGGACAATGTTGATGTATTGGAATTTCCTAGTAAAAGATTCCTCGTTGCTACGAGACTCATTATTATATAGGTAAAATGGGACTAGTTAAAAAATGGGAAGCTTATCATGAAGAAATCATCGAAGAAAAAGGTCTGCCTAGTAAAAGATTCCTCGTTGCTACGAGAAGCAAAAACATCTGCAATGAAACCGGGAACCTTGCAGACGGTGTTCAATTCCTCTGAACGGTTCCCTGATTTCACATTCAAGTGGTTTCCGTTAATGGATTCACTTAGAGTGCTTTATTTAGGAAGATGGGAGCGGACGGATGAGCGCCACATTGAAGTTAAGAACACAGGGTTTCTTAAAAATATAAAATCACTGAAGAAGCTGTGGCTTGCAAGTTTTAAAGGGATCTCAGGAATCGAAAAGATCGAAAACTCTGTTTGTGCGCTCCAAAACTTGGTGATCTTGGATCTTAGAGCATGCTACGATCTACAGGTTCTTCCTAACGATATAGGCTCACTTGAGAATCTGATTTACTTGGATGTATCAAAGTGCCTTATAGATCGCATGCCTAATGGGTTTGAAAGACTCTCAAGATTAGAGGTTCTTAAGGGATTTGTGATTAGTCAGTCAGATGATGAAGACAATTGTGCATTTAAACACCTGGTGAAGCTGAGGAAGCTAAGCATAACCATAAAAAATAACCGTTTCAAGGCGGAAAATCTAATTGAGTCACTGAGAGACCTCATGCGACTTGAGAGTCTGACAATCGCATGGAGAGCGCGATTCCCTGTGGATGACCGAAGAGGAGAAGAAACTAAAGAAGCAGAGGAGTATGGAGAAACAACAAACGAGGAGAAGGAGAACCAAAACAAGAGATGGATAAGAATGCTAGAAAATCCAGCAATAGATGATATCTCTAAGCTTCCTTCTAGTTTGAAGAAGTTGAAGCTAGAAGCTTACCCTGGCAAATACCCTCCAAGTTGGTTAAATCCCAAAAATCTTTACAATCTTGAAAAGCTCTCCATCGAGGGAGGAAACCTTAGCAGAATCAGTGACGAACCTCCAACAGAAGAAAACAGTTTCGGCGTTCAGATCTTGCGTTTGAAGTATCTTCATGAATTCATGGTTGAGTGGAGAGATTTGCAAGCTCTGTTTCCAAATATGATACTGTTGGAGAAATATCAATGCCCAAAAGTCACATTCTGTCCCACAAATGGTAATGGTGTCTGGAAGAGGTCGCAGCCACAGATGGTAATAGAGTCTAAAGGTTCCAGCCTAGTCCGACCCCAAAAAAAAACCGACCGCGGAAAAGCCCGAAAATGTTGGTGCTTGTAAAGCTTGCGGGTAGACCTGCCGGGTTTTGAGTTGGCCCATGGGTACTATGTGTATGTATTTTATTCAAGTGAAGTATTTCTAGTTTGATTTTGGTGATTCAATATAATTTTCTTATACTATGTTACTACTGTGCATCAATTATGTACAATTTGAACTCAAGTTAAGTCGGATTTCAAAACGAAATTTGAATAAGTAAATTAATTTTCAAATTGATTATATACACAATCTACAGCATCATACAAATGAAAACCCCAAATCACATTTTCTGTTTTATAATTTGTAACTTAGTTTTCTAGCAAATTCCATAATAGTCCAGATATTATACCATTCAAAGCTAAGAACTTAAAATCATCCAAAATGTTAAGTAGCTTAACTTTTTTAAATTTAAAACTATAATAATAAAAATAAATTAAAAAACTTTAGAAGCTGTGTTTTACCTTATTATTACAAAACAGATTAATCCACTTCATCAACTACAACAATAAAAAAGTCTTCCTTGTAAGCAACCAGAAGTTTATATGAGTAGAGAAGAAAGTCTTATTTGCTCGAACCTTGTTTTACAAGGTATAAATCTAGGGTTTCAAAAAAAAAAGTTGGGTTTTTGGAGAAATTGGTTAGAAGTCGATAAGATGGATTAAGTTTTGGTGTAACGATGAATTAATGGAAGCTTAAGGGTCATGTGTTTTACATGGATATCGATACTTTGCTTCTTCTTCTTTTTTCCACAGAGACTTTCTTCTCTTATAATTCGATTTCTTCGCCTAATGAAGAAGCAAAGAACAGTGACTTAGATGCTTTTCCTCTGTCCTTGTTCGATTTCTATGGGAAGTTATCTAAATGTTATAAAAAGGGAAGAGTTCTTGAGTTCTTTATTCAGAAACAAAAGATCGCTCACAAGGTGTTCCATAAAATACTTAAATGACATCTTTCTGGTAAAAATACTTTTATAAGGTACGTGCTTATTTTTCTCGGAAAAAAAAAAATCTTTTTTTTGTTTGGTTTGCATATATCTTATCTTATATATATATATATATAATATATGACAAGGTTTCTTCGAAACAATCTCTAAAAATGTGACATTTGGCGTTTTACTCTTTTGACATATGTCATTTTTAGTTTATTTTTTAATTTAAGTGCAATAAATCTGTTTATTTTATTTTTGAGAACAATAACCACAATAGTCCTTAATTCAAATTATAAAATAAAATCAAAATTATTTGATGATAAAATAGTTTAAGGATATTTTGAATAAAGAGATATTTTCCTACATTTTATCTTTTTTCACATAATTTATAGTAAAAAATAAAGATCAAATTATTAGGCGACAAAATAGATAATAAATATATTAATAAAATTGACTTTATCTATATCTTATTAAACCACAAACATAATACATTTAATTCTTTAATCATATATATTAATCCACCTTTTAATACTAAATTGTAACCTAAATCATATAAATTGTGTATTAACTTTTTTCTCTCTATTCAATGGCATTCAAACACACTATTAACTATTATTGTAACTTCCATAATTTAATTATTTAAAAATGAATGTATTTTCTCATGGTCGAGGTTACATTTAAATATTAATTTACTATAATTTATTTCATATTTATAAGAATAGCACAATACGACATACCAATCTCAAATCTCAACATGAGAGACCTAATATCCATAAAAAAAAAAAAAATACCTAAGGTTTTGAGCGTAGATTTGTTTTTTTAAGTGCTATCTCTTCCTTTAATATGATGCTTTAAATTTAATTTTATTGGTTTCTAATCTTTTTTCCGTCATATGTAATTTTCTTTGTTTTTTATGTCATTTTTCTAAGTATATTTCACTACATAATGTCATATGTTATTACGTTTATAATGGTAAGATATGATGTGTATATTTGAATTCTATTATTTTTGATCAGAAAATAAAGAAAATATTTCCTAATATATATATGTTTTGTGTATGTAGACTATACTGTTAAAAATATCTCTATATGGTGATGAATTTTGTTTAGCTAACAATTCTAAATAGGTGGCAAGTTTTCAAAATCACTAAATACAATTTCAAATCTTATATAAAAATAGTTTTAAAAGTTATTTTACACATATATAAAAGTTGCTCTTTTTTTTTTGCCAACATGAACCATATTTTTCTTCTTCCTTTAAAATAAATTATTATGAAAAATTAATTTTCTGATTAATGCGGTATAAATTGAAAAAAAATTAACAATCTTCAACTTAGCAATTTTCAATAATTACTATGACATCTTATATATATATATATATTTTTCCTCTTTACTGTCGTTTTAAAACCGAGAATTAACATATATAAGATATTCTAATATTTGTTTTAATCGATATGTGCCATATTTTTCTTATTTTGTTTTTCTTTTCACTTTCAAATAAATAATGAACATCCTTACATCCTGTTATTAATAAATGATTTTTTTATTAATGGAGCATTAATTGTATAAATTACCTCCTAAGACCATCTCCAATGTAAATCTCAATATTTTACTCTAAAATAGAGCATGATTTCTCTCCAATGTATCACTTTATACCCTACTCTAAAATAGAGGTAAAAAAAAAATAGAGTTCCTCTATATATAGAATAATCTTCTCTTTTACTCTATTTTAGAGTGAAAATATAGAGTAGGGTTGGAGAGAATTGTGCTTTATAATAGAGTCTAGAGAAAAAAAATAGAGTGGAGTTGGAGATGCTCTAATGATGTTTAAGTCGCCTACATTTTAAATCACTATTTCGACATTTTATATATTATAAAATTAATATACCTAAATTTCTATTATTTTAAAGTAAACAGATAACATAAGGGAAAAAAAATAATATTGAATAAGCTCTTATAAAATCGATTTTACAACACTTATGAATACTACCGTTTAAAATTATGACTACAGATGCTTATAATTTCCTTTCTAATTTAAAAGACTAATAGCTATGTGAACTAACTATTTACATAAACAATGAATAAATCAAATTATCAAAATGGATGCAAGAGATATAAATGATAATTTAACATAACATCCATGATATAAATAGGGTGATTTTGAAAACTACCATGTTTTTTAAGATAACAAAATATTATCTCAACTCTCTAATTTTTTTCACATCTTGTCCACCGTCCTTTTTTTTTTTGACACAAAATCCTCTCATTATTTTTCTAATATCCCTGGAAATGTTAATTCACAAGCCTTTCAAATATATTGATAATGTTTTGTCAATTCATATGATTCATTTAAACATGTAAATTACAACTTTCTAAGTCATTGTAGAGAATAAATAAATGGAAGATTTTTTTTGCTAATACTTTTAGTGAATAATATGGAAGATTTTTTTGTTAATACGTTCTTTATAATTAATACAGGTTCTAATATGTTTTAGGTTAAACTAATTTATTTTTCTTACGATAAAATATATTCAAACTATTCCCACGCATCGCGTGTGTTATTTTCTAGTATATATATATATATATAATCGACTTTTGGTGACATTACACTTCTTCATCTGCATAATTATGAAGTACCCAAAATGTAGAACACAACTTAGGATCATAAAGCTTGTCTCTTTATATAAACCATAGTACATGTAAAAGTCTTTGTTTCGCTTCGGTTCATTCGGGTTAATAGTTCACCATTTTCTGATATATACTTGAATAATGAGACCTGCACTTAGTTCTTCACTTTTCAAGTAGTTGTAACCGTAGGCAGTTTTCTAGTCTTTTCATAATGGTTGTCAGTATAAAGGAAAGTCTTCGTTTCTGCTTCGGTTCATCGAGTTAATTTATCGCCATTTTCTGACATATACATGAATGAGACCTTGATAAGGTGCTTCAAATAGTCCCATAGCTGACAAATTAACTGTTAAACTAACTCCATTTACTCTCTGTTTTTTTTTTCTGTACTAAAATAGAAGAACTCTACGCATCAAACGCAGTTGAATCAAACACACATTAGATCTTCATCCTTTGTTGGGAATTACAGGCGCTCTTTACCGTTCTGATCATGTCGACGAAAGAATGTGATATCTATAAGATTATCAAAATCCTATCTCAGTTAGACGCTGACCTGAAGAAGATAGCTGACCTGAAGAAGATACCTCTATCCAATAAAGTTATTAGCCACAAGGAACAACAAGGCGAACAAAGTGAGGAAAAGAGATCTTGGTGGGTTCGGTTCAGAGCAAGTTTTGAAAGAATTTGTAAGGCGAAGAAGGACGCTTCCAACAATGCAAGCGACAGTGGAGGTAGTCAAGGTGGAAGCAGAAGAAGCGTGCAAGACATTGAAGAAGATCAAAAGAATGAAGAACTCGAGATACGGAAATTGCAGAATGATATTCGTCAGATGATAGCTGCATTTAAGAGTTTAACTCAGTTTCAAACCGAGATGAGCAATCATTTGGAGCGTGATCTTCGTTCAAATAAGTTAATAGCAATACTACAAAGAAAGAATTCATTTGGATCCCGCTCTCACGTTGTCAAGGAAATCAGAAGAAAAGTCTCCGCCTTGAAGTGCCAGATCCCATCATTGCTCAACAAACAACCATCAAGAAAGATAAGCATCACGGAATCTCAAACCGCTGAGGAAAATGATGAGATCAGTGAGACCGGGATTGACATATACTTGCCGGGCCTCCACGTTGCTGAGGAATTCAAAAAATCCTCAGCTTTTGAAGAAGTTGTTGAGAAATTTCAAGGCCTTGATGACATCACTCAAAAGCTCTGCTTGTTGTCCTTCGCCGTGTTCCCGGAAAACAGAGAGGTTACAAGGACAATGTTGATGTATTGGTGGATCGGAGAAGGTTTCATCAGTTGTGATGATTCTGAAGGTTTCATCAGTTGTGATGATTCTGAAAACAAAGTAAAGAGAATTCTTGATGCATTCTCAGCAAAAAAATTACTTGAGCCGGTCGAAGATGAGAGGAAACTACTACCAAATAGTTACAAGATGGAGCCTCATGTGCATTCTGCAATTATATACTTAGCCAAAGAAATGGATCTATTTGAACTCTACAACCATAATGGGAAGCTTATCATGAAAAAATCATCGAAGAAAAAGGTCTGCCTAGTAAAAGGTTCCTCGTTGCTACCAGACGCAAAAACATCTGTTATGGAACCGAAAACATTGCAGACGGTTTTCAATTCCTCTGAACGGTATCCTGATTTCACATTCAAGTGGTTTCCGTTAATGGATTCACTTAGAGTGCTTTATTTAGGAAGATGGGAGCGGATGGCTGAGCGTCACATTGAAGTTAAGAGCACAGAGTTTCTTAAAAATATAATTTCTCTGAAGAATCTGAGGCTTGCAAGTTTTCAAGGGATCTGGAGGATAGATAGGCTCGAAAATTCAATTTGCGCACTCCCCGAGTTAGTGATCTTGGATCTTAAAGCATGCTACAATCTAGAGGTTCTTCCTAGCGATATAGGCTTATTTGAGAAACTGATTTACTTGGATGTATCAGAGTGCTATATGCTAGATAGCATGCCTAAGGGGATTGCAAAACTCTCCAGATTACAAGTTCTCAAGGGATTTGTGATTAGTGAGTCGGATCATGAAGATAATTGTGCAGTTAAACACTTGAAGAATCTGAGGAAGCTAAGCATAACCGTAAACAAATACTCTTTCAAGGTGGAAAGTCTGATGAAGTCGTTGACAGGACTCCAACAACTTGTGAGTCTGAAAATTGCGTGGGGAGCTAGTGAAGAACCTAACCAAGCAGTTGAGTCTAGAGAAACAACAAACGAGGAGAAGGAGAACCAAGGAGGTCCTGCAACAGACAAGAAACTCAAAGACCTGATGGGACGAGATGATGACCAAGTGCAGAAGAAGGGACAGACGAGCAAGGAGGAGAAAGGAGATGTAGAAGAAACGGGCAAGCAAGAAGATGGCGTCAGTAGCAAGAAAGGAGATGGAATAAATGAAGAAGCTAATCTGGAAGACGGGAAGAAGCATGATGAGGTAAAAGAAGAGAGATCATTAAAATCTGACAAGGTCGTCGAGGAAGAGAAGAAGACAAGTCCTTCCGAAGAGGCAACAGAGAAGATCCAGAACAAGCCTAGCGATCAGAAAGGGAAGAGCAATGTGGAAGGAGATGGAGATAAGGGGAAGGCTGACCTAGAAGAAGGAAAGAAGCAAGATGAAGTAGAAGCAGAGAAATCTAAATCAGATAAAGTTGTTGAGGCAGAGAAGAAGGCCAGTCCTCCCCGAGATTCATCAGACATGATCCAAAAGAAGCCAGATGATAAAACCAAAGTAGAAAACAAAGGAGATGGAGACAAAGAGAATGATGATTTAGATGAAGGAAAGAAAAGAGATGAGGTAGAAGCACAAAAATCAGAATCAGACAAAGTTGTTGAGGGAGATGAGAAGGCAAGTCCACCACAAGAATCCAAAGACATGATCCAGAACAGGACAGATGATCAAACCAAATTGGAAAAGGAAGGCGAGAAGCATGATGAGGTTAAAGCAAAAAAACCGGAATCAGACGAAGTTGTTGAAGGAGATGAGAAGGCAAGTCCACCACAAGAATCCAAAGACATGATCCAGAACAAGACAAATGATCAAACCAAAGTGGAAAAGGAAGGAGAGAAGCATGATGAGGTTAAAGCACAAAAATCAGAATCAGACAAAGTTGTTGAGGGAGATGAGAAGGCAAGTCCACCACAAGAATCCAAAGACATGATCCAAAACAGGACAGATGATCAAACCAAAGTGGAAAAGGAAGAAAAGAAGCATGGTGAGGTAGAAGCAGGGATCTCGAAATCAGAGAATGGTGTTGAAGGAGTCAATAAGGCTAGTCCTTCCCGGGAATCAACAAACGCGATCCAGAACAAGCCCGATGATCACCAAAGAGGTGACAAACAAGAAGAGAAAGGAGATGGAGAAAAGGAGAAGGTTAATCTAGAAGAAGGGAAGAAGCACGACGAGATAAAAGCAGAGAGCTCAAAACAAGACAAGGTTACAGAGGGAGATGCGAAGACAAGTCCACCACAAGAATCTAAGGACACAATGGAGAGCAAGAAAGATGATCACAAAGAAAATAGCAAAGTGCAGGAAAAGGGAGATGGAGACAAAGAGAAGGCGGCTGATCTAGATGAAGGAAAGAAGAAAAATGAGGTAATAGAAGAGAGCTCAAAACCAGACAATGTTATCGAGGGAGATGAGAAGAAAAATCCACCACAGGAATCGAACGACACAGTACAGAGCAAGCCAGATGATCACAGAGAAATTAGCAAAGTGCAGGAAATAGGAGATGGAGAAAAGAACGGAGATGATTTAAAGAAGCTTGATGGGGGAGAAGCAAAGACTCAGAAGTCACACAAAACCACCAAGTTTGGTAAGAACGTGAGTTTGTCTGAAAAATCCAAAGCTCCGAAGAAGCCAGATGATCCGAAAAGTGACAACACAACGGCGGCAGAGATTCATGAAACACCATCACCATGTTGGAAATCAATATCAAGGAAAGCAAAACTGTTAATGGGAATGGGCAACCAAACCAAGAAATGGGGAATAGGATGGCAAGAAGATCAATCAAGAGATGATACCTATAAATTCCCTGATAGTTTGAAGAAGTTGGAGCTAGAATGTTTCCCTGAAACAGAACCTCCGAGTTGGTTAAATCCCAAAGATCTTAAAGAGCTTAAAAGACTCTCCATCAAAGGAGGAAAACTTAGTGGAATGAGTGACGAAAGTCGAAACACAGAAGACAAATGGGCCGTTAAGATCTTGCGTTTGAAGTATCTGCATGAATTCAAGGTTGAGTGGAGAGATTTGAAAGCTCTGTTTCCAAAAATGACACTGTTGGAGAAATATAAATGCCCTAAAATCGCATTCTGTCCAACAGATGGTAATGGAGTCTGGAGGTCACAGCCAGAGACATCACCAAATATGTGAAAATAAGCTGCATAGTTTCTCAATAGCCTCTGTTTACTTGTTTAGAGATCATGTATCTGTCTCTACACCCTGAATAATTACACATTCCTGCGTATGTAATTAAATATTTATCGTTCTTCTTGCCTTAATATCAAAAGATCGTTCAAATAGAAAAACAATCAAAACAATGGTCTTATTCACCCAGACAAGAACAGAACACCATGCCAGGGATTTCACAGCAGAAAATATCTTAAAAGAGAAACATGAAACAGTAAAAACATAACCGGTAAGATGATGTTTCAAAGCCGGTTCGTTATTCAACACAAAGCTTCAGCCACACGCAGGAAAAAATATGAAAATGATTTAGAGGCGACAACGATCCAGATGTTCAGTATCTTGCTCCAGCTACTTTTATGATCAGCATTCTTGTGGTGGTGGTGCATTACTGAGCTCAACCATAACGTATTCCTGAAAATACACGCAGTGTAAAATGCTAAGATGAAGCTGAAAAGAGACAAGATTTGTTGCAAGATGACTCAAACACCTACGACCTGCAAAACAGAGAAAAATATGATGCAACTAAATTTTTAACAATTTGGATTTGGAAGTGTTCCTCTTCTGATGAATTCTGAAGTGTGCTACAATGTAAAAGAGATGCATTAATGGTCCCCAAATGTTCACTGGAGAGGTGATAGAGTAGAAAGTTTCAACTTACCGAGCTTGTAGTCTCCGATGATGGAAGGATTTTGTAGAACTTTGGGCAATTCTCCACTTCCAAATTCAGATTAGTGTGAGTTGACACTTCAACTCCTACAACAACTTTCTCCAGATTCTCACAATGCTTTAAATTCAGGACTGGTAGGCTGGCAGGCATCTCCGGGAAAATCGTTTTGATTTTCGGGCAGCAATCTAAGCTTAGGTTCTTCAGATTCTCCAACTTACCGACAGAGCTTATAGTCTCCAACGATAGAAGGTTTGTAATCGACAAAGTCTCCAGTGACTTCAAGTGTTCCTCATCCACACCAGCGAAAAGATCTTTTATGTCAAAGCACATCCTTAGCCAGCAACCCTTCACCGATTTGGTTTTGTTAAAGATAGATGTGAGCCTTTCAGGAGTACAGTCCACAAAGGACACAAACTCAGCATTAGCTAGTGCTTCCTCATCTAGCTTATTAGTTTCATTGATCTCCAAGACTTCTTGTGGAATTTCGGAATCAACAAGTGATGATAGTGTCTTCTTATATAGAGCCCTCTCTTTGGGGACTTTGAGAAGACGTTCCTTGCTGACATCTCCCTTCTCAGTACGATCACTGGCGCGAGGTTCATCTGATTGAATCTCTCCTGTTTCTCCAGACTTGTTTTCTGTGATTTCTTGGGATGTAACAACTGCATCAGAGGAACTGGCTTTCTCAGATCTATCACATGACATTTTTCTCCTTACTTCGTTCCAATCCTTACCTTCAAAATACTCTCCATCTGCCCGGGTAAAACGCTTCAGACAATGGATTTTGGTCTCCTTTGGCAACTCTGGTGTCTCCACTTTGGTTCCAGACAGATTCACTTCACGTAGGTAAAACATGTTCTCAAATGATCCCTCAATCTTCTCCAGCTTGGCACTGCCGGAAACATCAATGACTTCGAGATTTTCGAGTTTCTGGATGTTAGGGATAGCATCTAGGTTGATGCAATTCCGTAGGAGAAGTTTGTTGAGTCCGGACAGCTCCTCAATGGTGGTAGCCAACTCGCTAAGATTAGTTCCCGAGAGATCAAGAGTTTTGAGTTCATGCTTATCCTCGAAGCACACTTCAAGCATTTCCACTAAGCTCGTAGTGCCAGAAAGATCAAGAATTTGGAGTCCTGACAAGGGCTTCAAACTAGGCAACCTTCTCAATTTGCTACAGTTGCGCAACAAGAGCCGAGTCAAGGAGTGAAGCTTGGCGGCCACCGCAGAGTCCTGGAATATTGGCAGTCGCTCTATTTGGCTCTCCGAGAAGTCAAGAAGCTGAAGTTTTGTAAGAAGATAAAAGTTTTTGTTTTTGCTTTTGTTTTTCTTGTTACCTTCTGCGTTGTCGAAACAAGTTCGAAGCCCATGAGCACCAGAAATATCAACAACCTCGAGATTTAGTAGATCCTGTATGTTTGGCAGATCTTCCAATAAAGGGCAGTCCTTGATGATGAGACAGTGAAGTTCCTTCAGGTCAGAAATACTGGAAGGGGAAGATGTGATCTTAAGCCCAGAAAGGTGAAGACTTCGGAGTTCAAGAAATGACTTGAAGAATTCAGGAGAGATTTTCTTCAGGGAGCTAGCACCAGAAACTTCAAGAGCGTTTAGCTTTGTAAGAGCCTTAAGCTCTTCAATACTTTCCAGTAGATCACAGTCCCTGATCACAAGAACCCGGAGGAGTATGAGATGATCTGTAAAAGGCGGGACAACAAGAGTTTTGGGCTGATCTGTAAAAGACGGGACAACAGGTTGCTCTATGCGTTTAAATTCCAGTGTGGGTTCAAAAAGACCAAGTACTTCAAGCTCTTTCAGCTTCTTAAAGAACTTTGCAGGAGTTTCACGGCGCAGACGATCTCCACTAACCAGAATCGTGGTAATCTTGTCTCCTTTCTTTGCTTGCACTGTTTTAATCATATCATCTAGCTGGGTGATTTTCCCTATACCTTTTTTCTTGTTACCACCATAGACTCTAGAAAATCCAAGCCGAGATTTCCCTAAATGCCCACCACGTCGAGGATCAATTACATTTCTCATCGCCATCTCTGGTACCACCACATTGTTTTCTTGTATCTTCAGCATTCCGCGGTCTATAAGCTCCATGAAGATAGAATGACCGTTCTGGTACGCCTTTTCGACAGACCTAACAGGATCAAAGTAGCCATCAAGAATCCATTGTGTGATCAGGTCACGGTAGTAAACACAACCACAATGCTCAAAGAAGTCCAAGCTATGCCAAAAACAATCCAATATTGTATCCTTCAATGGACCGTCGGTTTTGAACAGCTTGTATGCAAGAAGCAGGATTGGATTTTCTCCACTTGCTTTCTTAGGGTTCTCAGAACTAGATTCTGAATCGGATGGAACATTCCGCTCAGCCGAGAGAACCATTTCTATCTTTTCTTTTAGTAACTTGTCTTCTTCTTCCTTATTAAGCTTATAGGACTCGCTCGTAACAGTGTAATATAGGGACTTGGCGAGCACGACGATTGCAGCCGGCAAATTCTTGCTCTTTTTCAGCATGTGGGGTATCAGTTCCTCATCAGTCTCATGAAAGTTTCCAAAGAAAAATGCTGGCATATCCCTGATTGTGAAAATGGACGAAAATAAAGCCTCTGCCTCCTTGTCTTTGAAGGATTCAAGTAAAGCTTGCGACTCATTTGTGTTATTGAAATTTCACCATAAGTGTTTGTGCCACCCCATAAGTCATCTATGGTAGAAGCCGGTTTCTCCTCTGCCTTGATCTGGGCATGAGACTCAGGTACCTCCTCATTGATTGTGTCGGTGTCACGTGATTTATTTTCGTCTTCACCATCGGTTTCCTCTTTCTTTTCCGCGGAATGCGAATCATCTTCCCCCTCAATCTTCTCACCAGATTTTGTATCCTCCTCATTTTCCTGTCTTCTTGTAATAAAGATTTTTCGAGGCGTGTGATCTTTCAGAAAATCCTCAAGGCCTAAATGCACCATCACCTCGTACTCACTGGTCATTCCTTCATCGTCAAGAATTAAAAGAAGATACGGCTTTCTTTCAGATGATGTATCTCCTCCGGCTACTACTTCAGTCGTTTTCTCCTTCCCGGCATCCGTTGGATTCTTCTTCTCGGGATCTTTAGCTTTTTTCGCATGCGGATCCACCAGTTTTCTCTCAGCCTCCAGTTTATCTGCGGCTTCCTTCAACTTCTTCTTCTTGTCATCCTTCAATTTTTCCTCAACGGCTTCCTTCTTTTCCAAGAGATATTTCTCAATCTTAGGCTTCAAATCCTTTAGCAAATCTTCCACCTTCTTCTCCTCCTCCTCATCTTCATCTCTTTCACCGACTTCAGTCTCTTCAAAATCAGAATATAAAGATAGTTGTGAAGCTATGTTCTCATAAAGAGACCATTCATCTTCAAACTTCTTCTCCTTGACATACTTGTCGTTGACTTTAAACTTCCTGTTGAGATGCAACCAGAGAGTCTGGTAGCACAAGTCGTCCTTAGCAGCTTCTTTGTCTACCATCTGTGCCATCCTTGTCTTCCCGATTCCAGATTCGCCAACCAGCAATACTCTTTGAGCAACATCTCCTCCCAGACCCAGAGTTTCCACTATCTTCTTACACAACACCACATCCTTCGTTTCTTCAGGCAAACTTCGAGAACCCATTGCTGGAACTTGATGAACCCAACCAAAAAAAAAAAGTCAACCAAATTGGTAAAAACACAATCCAACCAGTTCTTAGATAAATTTGAGACACATAGAAAGATATTGGTTGGTCTACAAGATCATGATATCATAACAAATTGCAGTATATTATTCATAGATCGAGAGAATAGTAATCTGGTTTAATCACCACCGTCTCTGCCATCTTCAAGGGATCAGATATTCGTCGCTGATGAGAGTTAGTCTTCTCTCTTTCTCGAGCTCTTTGCCTTCTCCACAGAGCAAAGTCAACCTCTGCTTTGTCTCTCTCACTATGTCTCCCTTTACTTTTTTTCTCTCCATTGTCTCTCTCTCTCTTTTAACATATTTTTTCTGAGGGAAAATAAATAATCACTGACGTATTTATATTTCTTTTTTAGAGTGGCAGTGTTAGTATTAGGAAAAACTAAGAAATGTACCACATTTGGAAACTCCTTTCCAATCCTACCACATTTGGAAAGTGGAGTTACGATTTTACCCCTCCCTTGTTGGGGCAGTTTTCGCGCTTCACGATGCAACGATTTGACTTTTTTTAACTGTTTTGCTTTCCTATTTATCTCTCATCCCTCGAGAGACGTGCGTTTTAACAGAGAAACATTATCTCTCATGAGACTAAACAATTAACTTTCGTTTTTGTCTCGAGGTCTTGTCTTCGATTGGAAATTCTCTGTTGTGTCTAGATCTTGTCCCCGATTTCATCATCCTGCTCTATTATCATGAATCTCACATCTTGTCCACCAATTGTTCTCGTTTAAAAGTTTTGAATTTTATATAGATTTCACATCATCTATTTTGGTTTACAGATTAGTTGAGCACTATTGTCTTCACCTACACGGATTATTGAACTTTTTTTCCTTCTATTGCGGAATAACAGAAAGATCCAGTTGTCCCCGAGTAAATCCAGATCTTTGGCGGACAAAACCACACCATCTGGCGATGGACAATAAAGAGAATTAGATGATAAAAATCATCATGCTCAATTTTTGATCTAATCATATTACTCATTCTATTTGAACTTGTCCCCGATCTAATTATATTATCCATTCAATCTGAACTTGTCCCTGATCTAAATCTATTACTCATTCCATATGAACTTGTCCCGATATGATTCTATTACTCATTCGATCTGAACTTGTCCATGATCTACTTTTATTACTCATTCGATATGAACTTCTCCTTGATCTAATTCTACTACTTATTCGATATAAACTTATCCCCGATCTAATTCAATTACTCATTCGATCTGAACTTGTCCCCGATCTAATTATATTACTCATTCCATATGAACTTGTCCCCGATATAATTATATTACTCATTCGATCTGAACTTGTCCCCGATCGAATTCTATTACTCATTCCATATGAACTTGTCCCTGATCTACTTCTATTACTTATTCGATATGAACTTGTTCTTTATCTAATTCTATTACTCATTCCATATGAACTTGTCCCCGATATAATTATATTACTCATTCGATCTGAACTTGTCTTGATCTAGTTCTATTACCCATTCGATATAAACTTGTCCCCGAGCTTAATTTTATTTTTCTCTTCGTATGTCCCCGAGTATTTGTTGGATCTTGCTGAAGACCTTGAAAGATCTAACCCTACTCTATTAATATATTATTTAATTATAATTATAAGTAATTGTAAACGTACAACATTTATTGCAGCCTGGTCCCTCTTCTCCAGCCACTGCCAACTTGTCCTTTTATCTGACACAGCTTTATGTCACCATCAAGGGAAATTTCGTCCGTTATTTTGCATGTGGCAGAGAAATGTGGTAGATTTGGAAAGCTTTTTCAGAATGTGGTAGATTTGGAATGCCACATATCTAAAAGTGGTAGATTTGGAAAGATTCCCTTAGTATTATTAGTTACTACAATTAAATTATGTAGGATATTCTGATTGAAAAAATTCTAAATAACATTTTCTTATGTTTATTTTGGATTTGCAAAAAATATATGTCAAACCTATGAAATTGAATTTAACCAATCCTATACTATTATTTGGGGAGTACACTTTATAAAATACCCTTAACTAACCTTCCCTTTTATAAAAAATTACTTAAGAATGCCATTACAAAAATCTTATTTTAGAACAAATTTCATTCAATTTATTAAGGATAAACAAGTAAAATACTAATTTATGTCATTTAATTAATTTAATTAAATTATAAAACGAAAATCTGTTATTTTTTTTTTAAATGACCAATCAAAATGAACATATAAGATTTGATATCTAACTTACCATATTAATTTGTTATTAATCATTAAACTTCACCTCTCATCTTTATATGATTATATTTATATGAAACAAATAAATCATCATATCATCTACATAATAAAAAAAATAAAAAAAATATCTGCATATGCCAAGATTTGAATTTTTAAAAACGCATATAAATTGTTCAATCTATAAAAGAAACAATTAAACGGGTCAAAATTCAAACTTGAGTAATATATTTCTTTTAGACCAAAATAAATTCAACAAAAATCCGACTGAGCAACGGGTCAGAATTTGAATATTTATATTCGATTTCATATATTTATTTTTTTGAAATGTATAATTTTATATACTACAATAAAAAAATTAAATATTTTAATTTGCAACATTTAAAATAAGTTTTACTTGATATTTTTAGAGAATATCATCAATACTTAATAGTTCAAAAAGTTAAAAATTATAAATGATCTAATTTGATTATTTTTAAAAATATTTATAATAGGTAGCAGGTTAAATATAATATATTATATGATGAAATGAGTTTTGATCCTTATAACTATTTGAATAGTTATATTTAATTTCATATAATTTGTTTTTTGAAATTCATAATTTTATAAACTACAAAAAGGTTTTAAAGATTTTAATTTGGAATATTTAAAAATAGTGTAGAACATTTAAATATGGTTTGACACCTCTAAATATTTGAAAATTTGATTCCGCAAGCAATTTTAGAATTAACGAATAATAGATTGTGCACGCAATATTTTAAAATGAAATATTGAGATTCTAAAATAAAAATATAGATTCCACGTACAGGTTGATTTTGGTATTATTATATACTAAATATATGTTTATAACATATTCGATTATGCGAATAATTGGTAAATTCCGTAGTTATAAATCTCAAACAAATTCTGTAATTAGATTAGCTCAAACAAATCTCAATTTCAACAACCAAAGAATTATAAATTGAAAAGGAATTTTTTAAATTAATTCAAAATAATAGCTAATTTTCTTAATTAGTTCAAAATAATCTAAGTTTTATATGGGATTCATTTATGATGTTTTAATTTTTGATCTAACTGAAATATATGCAATCCTATTTTGTGGTTGTTAACATAAATTAACTCATTGTTCAAAAAATATTACTTTTTAAAAAATAAAATTATTTTCTGTTTTCATATCTTAAAAAAAAATTTATCCACAATTGAGTATTGTAGAAAAAAATCTATATTTATTCTAATTCTAATATTGTATATAGGGACTGACAAAAAAATTAATATTTTTTCACGTACTATTATAATATATTAAAACTTAGTTCTAATATATATATTATATAAATTTTGTAATAAATAAAATTTAACCCGTACTTTAGTACGGGTGATGATCTAGTAATATAACTACAGTAAAACATCTATAAATTAATTATGTGTAGGATCATGATATTTATAGTGATATTAATTAATCTAGAAAGTAATAAATATTAATTTGTACTTTATTTATAGAGATATTTGTTTTAATTGTTCAAATTTTAGAAAAATAATTCCGTGATTATTAATTTATGATGTTATTGGAAAACTTTTTGGCGGAAAAAATAAATATAGGCGGGAATTTTTCACTTTTTATTATTATTTAATTAAATTGATATTTTATATTTAAGGTTTAATTAAAGTTTAGGGTGCTATTTGTGAAACTTTGCAATGTGGTGCTTTTTTTGGAAATACCATATCTTAGTGCTATTTTCGTCAATTATCCTTTTATATAGGGTTTCCAAAAAAAATATTATTAATTATCTTATCGAATTTTGTTAATTTTACATTGGTCCGACTCGAGACCGACATAATATTTTATTTTATTGTATTTATTAGTTTATCGAATATTAATTTATAGAGGTTTTACTGTAATGTATGTATTTAAAGAGTTTTTACATTAACATACATGTCACAAGAAATCAATATTTTGGCTAAAAAAGTACCCAGAAAATATTAAAGATTTTACTTTTAAAATAATATATTTTAAAAAAGATACAACCAATAAAAAATAAGTTTATTTTTACAATCAAATAGCATTTTTTTTATATTTTTCATTGTTTTTGTTTCGTTTTAAATTATGTTTTGGATTAGTTCTAATATATATTAAAAATTGAATATTTTTATAAGTTTATGAAACTATATAAGATCGAACTTCAAATTATTATTATTCATGATAGTAAAAGTTATTAATTAAAATATATATTGTTAATCAAAATAGATGCATGGCCAAAGTTATGGTCCGAAAATAAAAATTGAAATATATATTCTTGATAACAGATTTGTCATACAAAAATAAAAATTGCTAGACTAACATACATTCGTAAATGAAATATTTTATGTGCTGACTGATTGTATTTACATTATGACAGATTTGGGATAAGTAAAAAAAAAACTGTCACATGTTAGCAGTCTTAGTGATGAAAAAAAAAATTGTTGGAATGACTTCGTATAGTGATGACAGATATGTTTTAAGCAATGATATATTTAAATTTTTATTCCTATTATGACAGATTTTTTATTCTTATTTGATGACAGACTTTTCATGACGGACTACATATTTTAAGAACGACAGACTTTTTTAAACACGACAGACTTTTTGTTTTTAATTTCCATAACTGAAAACTAATAAATGACGAGACAATCTAACTTACCATACGATGACAAAAAAAAATCTAACTTACCATATTTTCCTAGGGTTTTGGGTCATTGTAACCGTTTCTCTCTAACTTTCACGACACCACAACCCTGTTCTCCTATGGATCTAGTATTTTTCCTTGAAGGGTTCTAATTCTACTTGATCAACATATTATTTTCGTTCTCAGTTCAATTAATCTATTGCTTTTTCTCTTTCTATCACGTCTCTTCTCTAACGTTTTTTTATCTTCATCAACGATGTCTCAAAACAAAGGGTTGGAGATGAATCAGGGGATCCTCGTATATGGCAAATGGATTTTCGAGAATAACAAATGGTTGTTCGTCATTGATACAAATAGAGGATGTCAGGTTCTAGAATCTAATCGGGAAACCAGTTACTCTCAATGCATTCGAATGGTAATGAAGGATTACGGACTCCAGAACAGATGTTGTGATGTTTTTTTGATTACCACCCGTTATTATTACTAATTCAAGACAGTTTCACTCTTTTTTGGGACAATTGAAGAGCGATACAATTCGACTTTGTGTTGAAGTGAAGAAGAAAGTTACGATTGAAGCTAAACAACCCAACAACGATGGTGTCATTGACAGTACGTTGCAGAGAAAGCAAACAAGAATCGAAAACGAGTTGGTTAAGGAAGAAACGAATTTGATTCATGAAGTGGAAGCTATTGTTCATGACGGCGATGACGATGAAGAAATGAGATTTGATTACTATGACGACTCTGATGGAACAGACTCTGATGATGAGAATTATAGCTTGTATGGGATTCCACCAAATCTAGAAGAAAAACAAATACTGACGTTGAAGAAAAAGAGTTCTGCATGTATCTTTATTGAAGACCAAAAAGATGATGATAATTATGCGAAGTTTCAATTGCCTTCTGTGGATTTGGCTGTTGGACAGTGTTATGAATCGAAAGAACACTTGGAAACACGATTGAAGATACTAACCGTATTACAGAAATTTGATTTCTACCTAGACAAATCGACACCATTTATATTGATTGTCAAGTGCTGGATAAAAGGGTGTACGTGGAGGGTACGAGCTACGACACAAAGAGACTACCCAAAGTTTCATATTCATGTCTTTATTTTTGAACACTCATGTTTAGTAACAGAGCGTTATGCACGTGCCCGACAAGCAACTCATGATATTCTTGGAGTATTATACAAGGTTTGTTGGTGGAATTGGTCCCAAAGTATTGCCAATGCACGTTGCTAAATCATTGAACAAACGTTTTCAGATCAAGGTACAATACAAATTTAACTAATATTTTGCCTTTTAAAACAAATAATTATTGGAAGGCTTATAGGACGCTCATGTATGCGCGAGAATTGGTAAGAGGAAGTCCAGAGAGTGGTTATGAGCAACTACCTACTTACTTGTACATGATAAGAAGGGCTAATCCGGGGACATTGACGAGACTTGAAGTTGATGAAGAAAAAAGATTTAAGTACATGTTTCTAGCCTTTGGTGCAAGCATTTTAGTGTCTGTTTTTGTTAAATGACTGTTTTTGTTTGGTTTTCGCAGGCGTCTTCGGGTCTATCCCAAGGGAAATAACAAGGCTGGTTATAAAGGGCGTCTTCAGATTTTAGTGGTGGTTGTTGATGGTACTTTTCTACAGGGAAAATTGACGCAGTCGGATGCACTAAGACAACAAACGTTAGTCTTAGAATTGAAGGTTCAAGTTCGCGGGTGTCAAACTTGAAGAAAAAGCTTCTGGAATCCACCAGAAAAGGTAAAGCTCGAAAACTCGAAGACTTTGATTAATAATAATGATAAAAGTTGTCCCTCAAACATAGCACCTAAGGTTCTTTATATAGAGAAAACCTAAAGCATAAAATAAGAAATTCCTAGAAATAAAGAAAGTTACTAGAATCCTAACTAGAAAAGGAAAACACTTAAAATAGGAAATATCTAGAAATAACTTGTAAGCTAGAATAGATTAGATATTGTAACCGTCTCCTGCATCAGTCTCCTCCACCTCCAAAGAACTCGTCCCCGAGTTCTTATCTGGATAAAGAACACCATCGGCATGATACTCATAGATGTCCGCTACGTTGAACGTATGAGAAATGCTCATGTCGTCTGGTAGATCCACCACATAAGCATTGTCATTAAGCTTTTGCAAAATCTTGAATGGACCATACTTGCGAGGCTGAAGCTTGCGATAAGTACCAACTGGAAACCTTTCTTTCTTGAGAAACACCATTACTTCATCACCTTCTTTGAAAACCTTGAGCCTCCGTTTTTTATCTGCTGCCCTTTTGTTCTTTTGCCCAGTTGCTTCCAATCTAGCTCGGACTGCTTCTTTAGTGTCCAAAATGTCTTTAGCCATAGCCTCAGCTGATGCACTAACTCCAGGAGCTTGCGGTAGGGGAACTAAATCAACCACATGCTTCGGGACAGAGGTATATACCAACGTAAATGGTGATTTCCCTGTTGCGGAATGTACGGCACTATTGTAAGCGAACTCGACCTGCGGTAGAGCTAAATCCCACTGCTTCGGTTTATCACCACAAACACTTCTGATCATGTTACCCAGCGTCCTGTTTGTTACCTCGGTTTGCCCATCACTCTGGGGATGAGCTGTAGAGCTTCGTTTTAAACTTGTTCCAAACATCCTCCATAATGTAATCCAGAAGTGACTGAGAAACTTAGTATCCCTGTCGGAAACTATTGACTTCGGAACCCCATGGAGACGCACAACTTCTCGAAAGAACAATTTGGCTATGTTGGTTGCATCTGCGGTCTTTCTGCAAGCAATGAAGTGTGTCATTTTGGAAAACCTGTCAACAACAACAAACACAGAATCCACACCTCGCTGCGTCCTCGGCAACCCCAACACAAAATCCATAGATAGGTCCTGCCAGATATCGTCAGGAACAGATAACGGCATGTAAAGACCTGTGTTCTGAGATTGTCCCTTAGAAACCTGACAAACAAAACACCTCCGAACAATAGCTCCAGCGTCTTTCCTAAGATGCGGCCAATAGTACCTTTCCTCCAAGCTTGCAATTGTCTTATCCCGTCCCAAATGACCACTAAGACCACCACCGTGCAATTCTCGGATCAGCTTCTCTCGTAACGACGAGCAAGGAATGCACAGTCTGTCTCCTTTAAATAAATAGCCTTCGCGAATATGGAAGTCTGCAGAAGGATGCTTACCGTTGCACTTGTCCCATAATTCCTTGAATTCAGCATCAGTTTCATATAACTCTTTCAAAAATTCGAAACCCACAATCTCATGTGCTAAGGTAGTTAGCAAGGAAGCCCTTCTACTCAAAGCATCAGCTACCTTGTTAAGAGCTCCGGACTTATGCTGAATAATGAAAGGAAATTTTTGTAGAAAACTTACCCAACGAGCATGCATCTTATTTATCACTTTCTGGCTGTGAAGAAACTTCAGAGCTTGGTGGTCAGTGAACAGAATAAACTCTCGCTGAACCAGATAATGCTCCCATTGTCGAAGAGCTCGAAATACCGCATAGAACTCTTGATCATAAGTACTCCATTTCTGTCGTGCTTCGCTTAGCTTTTCACTAAAGAAAGCTATTGGTCTTTTCTCCTGAGATAACACAGCACCAATTCCTACACCACTAGCATCGCATTCCACTTGGAATATCTTATCAAAATCCGGCAATGCTAACACAGGAGCAGTACAAAGCTTCTCCTTAATCAATGCAAAACTCTCGTCTTGTTCTGGTCCCCAGTGAAACTTCCCTTTCTTCAAGCATTCGGTAATAGGCGCAGTAATAGTACTGAAGTCTCTTACAAATCTCCTGTAGAAAGTAGCCAAACCATGAAAGCTGCGTACCTCAGTTGCGGTTTTGGGAACGGGCCAGTCTTTTATTGCACGCACTTTGGCGTCATCTACTTGAATCCCATCCTCACCAACGACAAACCCCAAAAACAGCAACTTGTTTGTGCAGAATGTGCATTTCTTTAAATTCACGTACAGCTGATTTTCTTGGAGGACTTGCAACACCTGCCTTATATGCTCCAAATGGTCGTCCTTGGCTTTGCTATAGATCAAAATGTCATCGAAGTATACTACCACAAAGGACCCAATGAAAGGACGGAGAACCTGATTCATCAATCTCATGAAAGTACTAGGTGCGTTTGACAAGCCGAAAGGCATCACTAACCACTCGTACAATCCGTCTTTACTCTTAAAAGCAGTCTTCCATTCATCTCCAGACCTGATTCGAATCTGATGGTACCCACTTCGAAGATCTATTTTTGAAAACACCTTTGATCCATTCAACTCATCAAGCATGTCTTCCAACCGAGGGATAGGAAACCGGTATTTGATTGTGATCTTGTTGATGGCTCTAGAATCAACGCACATTCGCCACTGATTACCCTTCTTCGGAACGAGAAGAACCGGTACAGCACAAGGGCTCATGCTCTCGCGGATTAACCCTTTCTTCAGCAAATCTTCGATCTGTGTCCTTACAATTTCATTCTCTTTAGGGCTCATTCGATAGTGGGGAAGATTAGGTAGACTAGAACCTGGGATTAGGTCAATGTGATGCTGTATATCACGCATAGGAGGCAGGTTGTCAGGTAGTTCCTCAGCAACTAACTCCTTGTAATCTTCCAAAATTTCTAACACCTCACGTGGAGTTGTTGTCTCTTCCGTCACGGCACTCATCAACCCCTTGACCACAACCGGATAAAAACACTGTGATTCCTTAACAGCCTTGTCAAGTTCTTTATCATCATGTGACATGACTAGGAAGCTTGACTTCTTCTCTTTTGCAACGCTACTAAAATCCTTGACAGGAGCCATTGCAATCTTATGATTCCCCCATGTAAACATGATCACATTGTCTCGTCCTCGGTACGTAATGTCGTTATCGTATTGCCATGGTCGCCCAAGGAGAATATGACAAACATCCATATCCAAAACGTCACAGATTATCTCCTCTTTGTAATGCTTACCAATTGATAAAGGAATTTTGCAAGTTTCACTAACTCCTACTTTAGATCCTTTCTTCACCCATCCGAGACCATACGGCTTCTCATGACGAGTCGTGGGTATTTTCAAATATTCCACCAGCTTTTGAGAAACTAAATTCTCGGAGCTCCCATTGTCAACAATCATATTGCACACCTTGTTCTGAATAGAACAATGCGTTCTAAACAGATTCTTGCGTTGTCCCTCTTCTTTGGATGATAGCAACAGTCGCTGTAAAACAATGCTGATTCTGTCCTCAGATTCCTCTTCCGCAAATTCCACTCCCTCATACTCCTCATTCTCCGTAAGATGGTCTTCCTTTTCTTCTAGCAATGCAACCGTCTTCCTACTGGGACAAACATTCGACTTGTGACCTGTTCCTTGACAACGGAAACACTTGTCGAGGGTTGGCCTAGCATAAGGAGTGTTCTGTTTCGGAGCGGGTGCTTTGTCCTTCTGAATGCCACTAGTGGAACTACTTGTTCCTTTGTTGTTAGGGTTGGAATCTCTGTTAATCACGCCTTTGTCCTTCTCTCCGACTGGTTCGACGTTGCTCTGAACCGAGGGTCTCCTGAAATTTGTGAAACCCCGCGATGATTTCTCCATCAATTCCGCTTTCAAGGCTAGACTGGATGCTTCTTGAACTGTCCACACAGTCTGTAACCCTATTTTCCCTTGAAGAGAGCCCTTTAAACCACTGATGTATCTAGCCACCTTCTGGTTCTCTGTTTCGTTTAAGTCACTACGTTCAGAGAAACGTAAGAACTCTGCTGTGTAATCAGTCACGGTCCTGCTTCCTTGTACACAATCAATGTACATCTTGTAAAGAATCTGCTCGTAGTCCTCCGGTAAGAACCGCTCAGTCATTAGCTGCTTCATTCGGCGCCATGTTCTAACTGGACCCTTCCTCTGTCTTTGCCTTTGAATAGCCAATTTATCCCACCAAACAGCAGCAGTCTTCTTTAACCGGATAGCCACCATCTTAACCTGTTTACTCTCCGGGACTTCCATAACATCAAAGAACCGATCAACATCAATTTGCCAATCAAGAAATTCCTCTACACTCATAGTCCCATAGAACAATGGAATATCAGCTTTCACTCGGTAATCCTGATTATTTTGATTCCCTTGTTCTTCCACTTCCTCTTCCAATTCCTCCTCCGAGCTGGAATCATCAACAGCGACACGGTTATGTCTGCCTTGTTGTCGATTGTGTCTGCCTTGTTGATTCTGATTTCGTCCCATTCCTTCTCCTCCTCCTTGTCCTGCGTTAGCAATCTGATTGGTTAATGCTACAATCTGATTAGTTAACGTTGCCACCAGATTTGCCAGGTTCGTGGTTGATTCGTTCAAACTCGCTGTGAAACCCTCCATGTCGGCCCTGGTTACTGGTTGATCACCCATAGCTGTTCAAGCTTCGAAAAGAGTAGGAGATAGCCTGCTCTGATACCACTTGACGCAGTCGGATGCACTAAGACAACAAACGTTAGTCTTAGAATTGAAGGTTCAAGTTCGCGGGTGTCAAACTTGAAGAAAAAGCTTCTGGAATCCACCAGAAAAGGTAAAGCTCGAAAACTCGAAGACTTTGATTAATAATAATGATAAAAGTTGTCCCTCAAACATAGCACCTAAGGTTCTTTATATAGAGAAAACCTAAAGCATAAAATAAGAAATTCCTAGAAATAAAGAAAGTTACTAGAATCCTAACTAGAAAAGGAAAACACTTAAAATAGGAAATATCTAGAAATAACTTGTAAGCTAGAATAGATTAGATATTGTAACCGTCTCCTGCATCAAAAATACAAAGGGACACTTCTTACAGCAACAGCTCAAGATGGTAATTTTCAGATTTTTTCGATTGCTTTTGCTATGGTTGATAGCAGAAAATGATGAATCATGGGAATGGTTTTTTAAGCAACTGAGCTGTCATAACCGATTTAAGTAGACATTCAAAAGCCACTTGTCCTTTTATAACATAACCCTCTTTGTTAAAGTCAACTATCTTAACCGATTTAAGTAGACATTCAAAAGCCACTCATTCCCACAGATATTTCTCAAAACTCACTGGATCAAGAACTCTTATAGCACTAGGAAAAGGAATTCTAGATCCGTGGTGTACTCCATGTATTGCCACTGATAATAAACACAACCTACCCACCATCAACCTCTCCTTTAAGTCCCATGCCTTGCTAAGATCCATCACAGTTCGCAACTCATTGAACTTTGGACCTTCTGAGATTGGTACTTTGATTGCCTTCCATAGCTCACGGTGATCAGCTTCAAACTTTTCCGACGAGTCAAATGGATCAAAATTCAGCCCTGTTATAGCAGCAAACTCATTTAAGGAGAATCGAACTAGTCTACCATCAATCATAGACCATATCTCATGAAAGTTATCCACTTTCAACTGATTTGTGAGGAATAGATATACTTTCCTGGCAGCCCATGTGTACTCTAGTTTAGCTAGCTTGATAAACACACCTAGTGATGATTTCTCGAATGCATCCCACACATCAAGACCTAATCCTTCTCTGATGAGACCAATCTTGGACATATAACAGATGTGGTTCATGCTTCTATGTTGCAAAGGTGATTTCCCTTCTGCATAAAGACGAGAAGGATATTTGAAGACATTACTCGAAGACGCCATTCCTGAAGATTTTCAAAATAATAAATCAGCATATAAGAGGATTAATACAATCAGCTAATACGATGTAAGAGAGTCAATTGAATCAAATACTAAATCATTCATAAACATTAACAAAATCATAAAGCAGCATATAAAAGATGAATAGAATCAGATAGTAACTAATGAATTAATCCAGATTTTCTGTCACCTATTCTCTAAAATGGGACAAAACTGATAGACACTAATGAATTAATCCAAAAAATATGTCACTTACTCTCTAAAATGGGACAAAACTGTTAGAAACTAATGAAGTGATCCACAAATCTGTCACTTACTCTCTAAAATGGAACAAAACTGTTACAACTACGATAAAAGGTCACAACTTTAAGACTATAGATTCATGCCCCTATGAATTTTAATCAAATCAGTGATTCAAGTTAATCATCATATCAAGAGAGTATCTAATCTTATACAAATGACCTTAGTTTCCCTAATTATAATCCTCCAATACACATTTGGGAACAAACCAGCAATCAACAGACAAGAAGTGACTTTAGTTACTGTACCTAATTTGAGTTTGCAGCGTTGCAAGTTCCGTCTCGAACGGTGAGGAAAATGGTTCGATCCTGAGATTAATTTCCCTTGTTGCTTGAACTTGAACCTACAAGAGAGACGCCACGAAGAAGTAAGAAATGGATTGTGTTCTCGTCAGAAATTATGAAAAGTTAGGGTTTTAGAGAATCAATCAAAATTGCAATTCACAGTCAAACTTTCAACAATGAAAGATTAAACTAACCAATTGTCAATTGAGAATAAAGACGTCGTCGATGGAGGAAGAACGGTAACAGTGATAGCCAGTAGCTCTGATTACACCGGCAAATCGAATGAATAGATGATTAGAGGAAGGGACCTCACAAAGCAGACACACGGAGACTCAAGCGGCGGTGGAAAATGAAGATTAGGGTTTAGGGGAAACGCCGGAGATGACGGGAAGACATGGAAGTAGCCGAAGACGTCGGAGAACCAGAGAAATTGGCGGCGGGTTCCCCATAGAAAGAGCACCATCGTTCGTCTATGGCTGCTCTTCTCTAATCAGCGGCGGATTCGAGCCTTCGTCGGAGTCCCGATTTCAATTCAAGTCTTCGTCGGAGTTGCGTTTGATTGAGACTGAGAAAAAGAAAAGAGAAAGTCGAGTCGTAAAAATTAGGGTTAGGGAAGTGTTTTTTTTTTTGTTTTTTTTTGTGTTTTGTAATTAAAATTAAAATGTTTTATTGTTTGAGTTTTTTTTTTCTTAAGACTAAGGGGGTGATTGGAAGAGACTTTAAAGGCTTTAGAATTTTTTTTAAGTCTTAAAAGACAAATATTTACCAATCATAATTTTAGGACTTTAGAATTTTTAAAAGTTTTTTTTAAAAAAGTGGGCAGTTGGACTTTAAAACCTTTAAAAAATTCTAAAGTCCTAAAATTATGATTGGTAAATATTTGGCTTTTAAGACTTTAAAAAAATTCTAAAGCCTTTAAAGTCTCTTCCAATCACCCCCTAATAGAATTAAATTGGGTTTTTGGTCATTTAACACAAAATTTGTGTTAGTCTGGTAAACTAGAAAATTAGAGTGTTAATCTAGTTATTAATTTCCATATTTGAGTCAATCTGGGTAAATTTCAGATATATATCTATAGTGAAAATCTTTTGTTAGTTTTAATATGTTACACGCTTTCGATACTCTTTTATTTTAGGAAAGTAATTATCAACAATTACAGTATAACTTTCTAAGTAAAACTTTTTTAAGGTATCGATTTAAACATAGAAAGTTTGAAACAATAACCTAATAGTAATTACATAAAAAGGACAAAAAATGTAATTAAAAAGGGGTTTATTAAAGAAATGGTGGGATAGTGGTAGTATGAGGTTGGTTCATCTTTGTGCTTGAGTTCAAACTCTTTTTAGTACGAAAGATTATTCTTCAAGTCGAAGTATCTAAAAATCTGATTTTAGGTACCGTAGAAGATTATAGCTGAAGATTATGAAAACAAAAACAAAAATGGAGTTTTTTCTAAGTGATTAATTATGTGCTTTAAACATTTATTAATCTTTTTTTTTTGTGCACACCCAAACATTTATTAATCTAATCAAATACATTCACGAATATTTCTTGTCTAAAAATAGTTCTTTTAATTTTACAACAGCGTACGTTAAGGTGCTTTTTCCATGAAACAAAATCATGCCAAAAATAAAATAAAAAGTTCTTCCAGAATTTTAACTGTTTAAGCAACTTGTGTGCAAGACTAAAGTGTGGTTTCCTTGATTTTACTATCAACAAGAAAAGAATATCTTATTCTAACAAATAAAAGCCTTTGGTTAAAGAGTACTTACCGTGGAATATAAGAATGGAATGCATAATCTGAATAACGTGGGAGTGCGAAGCAATTTACGTGGTATGTTATCTTTATTTATAAAATTCTGGTCAAATAATTTACAATTATTCTAATCACCTATATATATTATAGATATAACCTGAGTAAGAGAGCATGAAACAGAAAATTTGATACTTAACGATCTTAGTTTTTTCAGACACATTACAAGAGTAACAACAATGCAAGTGATTCCACCAAAAATAAAAAAGATCTTAGACATATGGAACATCAGAGGACTTGTGATATTGTCTCTGTTGTTCCAAACGTCTCTTATCTTCCTTGCACCGCTGCGGAAACGTACATCAAAGAAGTGGCTCGCTGTGTTTCTTTGGACCGCATATCTTTTAGTGGATTGCACCGCTAATTATCAAGGGAAAGAACCAGAACCTGGCGAGTCTCCAAAAAACAAGAAGGTACTTTATCAAACTCCGGTGAATCGGAGAATTCATGAAGAGCTTGAAGAAGAAGATAACAAACTTTTTATTTATCTCAAAAATGTTGTTACAAGCGTTAAACCAGAACTAGTGTACTTTAAGCTTATATATACACAAATTAAGAATGATTAACCGAAGTTAACCAAACATTGAACCAGCATTAAACCAGCTCAAACTACATATCGTAATATACCCCCTCAAGTCTTTAGCTTTGAATCATCTGGAAGATAAAGACTTGATAATGACATCCGTTGAAGTAGATGATGAAATGGACCAGGATGTAAAGGTTTTGTAAGTATGTCAGCATGTTGATTCTCTGTTGGAACATGCAATGTCTTGAGATTTCTAGCTTTAATCTGATCTCTGACTGTGTGATAGTCTATCTCAATATGCTTTGTGCGCTCGTGAAAAACTGGATTCTGAGACAAGTATAGAGCAGATTTGTTGTCACAGAACAATTTGGCTGGACAACTCATAGTGATATGAAGATCTTTCAGGAGTTGCTGCAACCAGATAATTTCACATGTTGCCTGTGCCAAGCTTCTATATTCTGATTCTGTACTACTCCTGCTCACAACAGCCTGTTTATTAGATTTCCATGAAATCAAAGAAGTACCAAGATAGATGCAATAGCCTGTAACAGAGCGTCTTGAATCCTTGCAAGTTCCCCAGTCAGCATCAGCAAAACCATTTAAACATATCTCTGTATCCGCAGGGTACATCAAACCAAGCCCTGGATTTCCCTTAATGTATTTAAGCACTTTATGAGCTGCTTGTAAATGTACATCGGTAGGGGCAGAGAGAAACTGACTCAAGTGATGAACAGCAAAGGTAATATCAGGGCGCGTGATTGTCAAGTAAAGCAGGCGACCTATCAATTCTCTGTAAGAAGTAGGATTTGAAATTGGTGTTCCCATTTCCTTAGTAAGATGCACTGTAGGATCCATTGGTACAGTACTCGGTTTACATGTGAGTAGACCAGCATCCTCTAACAGGTTTTGTGCATACTTCCTTTGACAAACAGAAATTCCTGCAGAAGATCGTGCTATCTCTAGGCCAAGAAAGAATCTAGCAGGTCCTAGATCCTTGATTTTAAACTCAGACCGCAGTAAGGCTTTTAATTCCTCTAGTGCTACATCATCATTACTAGCTATCATCAAATCATCAACATAAACTAGGATAGCAATGAATGATGTAGACTTAACTCTAACAAAGAGAGTATTATCTGCAGGTGATTGAATGTAATTTGCCCCCAACAAGACAGAAGATAATCGTTTATACCACTGCATAGAAGCCTGCTGAAGTCCATAGAGTGATTTCAGGAGGTAACATACCGGATTTGGTGGCAAATTAACATTCTCCTTTGGTGTATATCCTTGAGGAAGACTCATGAAGATCTCCTCATCCAGTTCTCCGTGTAAAAAGGCATTGGAGACATCCATTTGTGTCAGACTCCAGCCTTTTGCAGAAGCTAAACCAAGTAACAGTTTCACACTTGTCAGTTTTGCAACAGGGGATAAGGTATCCAAGTAATCAATTCCCTCTTGTTGTGTAAAGCCCTGAGCCACAAGCCTGGCTTTGTATCTTTCTACTGTGCCATCAGGGTTATACTTAATAGTAAAGACCCATTTACATCTTACCACATTCTTACCTTCAGGTAAAGTCTCCACAACCCAAGTATTGTTAGATTCAAGAGCATGAAGTTCCTCATTAGCAGCATTAGTCCATTTTTCTGATTTCATAGCTTGATGAAATGTCTTTGGCTCAGTTTCAGTACCATAAGAGAAGATATAATCTTGGAAAGGAGTATTTAGTTTATTGTAAGAAACGACTGAAGAAAGGGGATATGGAGTTTTATGTGTATGGGGTAAAGAAGAAGTAGAGGAAGTAGTAGGAATATTTGGAGGTGGTTTTGAAATTTCGACTGTAGGTGGTAAAGAAGAAGAAAATGGAACCAGAGAGCAATGATACTCAGACAAGTAAGTCGGAGCTTTAGTGTTTCGTTTAGGCCTAGCAATGGGAATAGATTCAATACCCGTATCCTGTGTCCCTGCATTTTGTGTATCAAGAATGGTACTAGGTTGTGATAATGATGCAGATGAATTTTCAGATGCAATGTCATCAGCAAGAAGAGATGGTGAATCAACAAAATGCTGAGGAACAGGTAATGGTAAAATTGAATTAGGAAACATATCAACAGACTTAGACAACATTTCACTAGTTTTAAATGGAAATTTTGTTTCATGAAACACTACATTCCTAGAAATAGAAACAGAATGTGATTCAAGATCAAGAACTTTATAGCCTTTAAAACCAGATGGATATTCTTAGAACACACATGGTTTAGCTCTAGGAGAAAATTTGTTTCTTTCTTGAATATTTGTAGAAACATAGCATAGACTACCAAAGCTCTTTAACAAAGTATAGTCAGGTGCTTTCTTTAAAAGTAATTCATATGGAGATTTATTGTGCAATAATGGGGATGGTAAACGATTTATCAAATGAGCTGCAGTCAGTATACAATCACTCCAATACTGTAAAGGAACATTAGACTGAAATAAAAGTGATCTAGCAACATTCAATAGGTGTTGATGCTTACGCTCAACAACAGAGTTCTGTTGAGGTGTATATGCACAAGAAAAGTAGTGCATCATACCATATTTCTTAACAATATCAGTAAAGGCTAGTTCTGGTGCATTATCCGATCTAATAGCTTTTATTTTTGATGCATATTGAGTTGCAATGAATTGAATGAAAACAGGGAAAACAGTAGAAACTTCTCCTTTATTTCTCATCATATAAATCCAAGTAGTTCTAGTACAATCATCAACAAGAATTAAGAAATATCTAAAACCTTCAACAGACTCTATACTAAAAGGACCCCAAACATCAAGATGAACAAGATCAAAAGGATTCTTTGCAAGATTATTATGAGAAATATATGCTAATCGTTTTTGTTTAGCTAAGGGACATATTGAACAATGAAAATCATGACTCTGAAAAGATTTTAAAGACGGAATGACACTAACAAGTTTCTGTAAAGCATTTGAAGACGGATGACCAAGCCTTTGATGCCAAAGAAGACCATCATCCATAACAGAACCAGAAAAGGAACAAGCTGCAGGTGTTGATGAGGAGAGGGATTTGTTCTCTGTTTCAAGTATGTATAGGTTGTTATATAGTTTACCCCTCCCAATCATCAAGCCCTGAGAAAGTTCCTGAATAAAACAACAAGTTGGAAAGAAATGAGCAGAGCAAGATAAAGTTCTAACTAAACAACTCACACTTATCAAATTAAATTTGAAATCAGGCACATGTAAAACATTATGAAGTATGATAGATGAAGTGATGCATATGGTACCTGTGTGTGTAATTGAAACCCTAGTACCATTAGGAAGAGTGACAGTGACACTAGACACAGGTATTAAATCTCTAAACATTGCTAAATCTGAACAAACGTGACTAGAAGCACCACTATCTATTATCCAAGTATCAGGAGGTAAAAACTTTTGAAGAGATGAAAGTGTATGAGATTTTCATTTTCGTATTTAAGACTGGTAGAAGGAAAAAGAAAAGTACCAGAAGTAGAAGTCTGAGCCATTAATCCATGTTCAGTAATACTAGCAACAGGACCAGACGCACTAGGTGATGGAACTTCAGGCTCTTGAATAGTAACAGAAGCATTGAATTGAGAAACTAAACTCTGAATTTGTTATGGTGTTAAATCTTGAAGATTCACATTATTACCACCAGTAGTAACCTGAGGTTGCAGAGGCATATAAGAACCAAACATTGACTGATTAGCATTACCATGAGCACTTGCATATGCATTTGCATTCTGAATTGTATTGGCATAAGGAACCAACTGCATTGGAGAAGTAAGCTGCATTTGAGCTATCATAGGTTGCATAGGTTGTTGTGGCATCCTTGGCTGAAACTGACTTGTTTGCATCCTAGGCTGAACTTGTAGTTGACCATTGTTTCTGTAAGGCGCATTAGTCTTATAGCCAGGAGGATATCCATGAATCTTAAAACACCTCTGAACCGTATGACCCGTCTTCCCACAATTGGTACAAATAGGTTTCTGTATTGGCCTCCCTGTATTATATGCTGCAATATATCCATAATCTGCATTCTCTATCATAGGAGCAGTAGCTTGAAATGCAACAGAATCAACTCTAGTCGTTGGTCTTATACTTTTCTGCCTCTCATCCTGAGTTACAATGTTAAAAGCTTCTTCTATAGTAGGAATAGGCTTCAACATGAGAATATGACGTCTTGTTTGTTCATATCCCTCATTTAAACCCATAAGAAATTTAGTCACACGACTTCTCTGCTGTAATTTTTCCCATTTGACAGCAGCATCACATTCACATTTACCACAAGAACAAACTGGTAACTCAACATAGTTCTTGTGTTCTTCCCACAAAGTAAGCAATGCAGTATAATATGCAGAAATATCCATTGAACCTTGCTCTAGCTTACTCAGTCGTTGTTCTATATCAAATATTCTAGGTGCATCATCCTGCTTGAACCTAGTCAACAAATTCTTCCATATACCTTCAGCTGTTGATATGAAAAGCAAACTTTGCCCAATCTTTTTATCAACCGAGTTTATTAACCATGTTGCTACAACATCATTACATCTAGACCAAGCACCATAATCTCTGTGATCTATAGGAGGTTTAACCATTGAACCATCTATAAACCCTAGCTTATTACGGACATTCAAAGCCATCCATATAGAACGTCTCCAAGCAGGAAAATCAGAGGCAGTACTCAATCTATCAGAAACCAAGATCAAACCAGCATGATCATTGTGATGAAGATGAAATGGATTTGCATATTGATCCGTTTGATATCGCTCACCATTAGAAGGTTGTTGCGGTGGTAGATCCGTCGGAAAAGATGGTCGTACATAAGATCCCATTCTCAATGTGAGATATAGGAAATTACAAAGAAATGTGTGACAAATTTGATGAAGAAGAACAAAGATTCGTCAACACAAAGGTCAATCGAAAGAAAAGAAAGAAACAGAATGGAAGAATCCAACGAATCGAAGAAGATAAAGAGAAATCAAAAGAAGAATCGAAAGAAGAAAGAAAGAACTTCAACGAGCTCCGATTTAGCTCTGATGAGTTCCGATCAGCTCCGATTAACACCGGCAATACGAAAGAAGAGAATGCGGAAGCTTGATAGAACGCTCTGATACCATATCAAACTCCGGTGAATCGGAGAATTCATGAAGAGCTTGAAGAAGAAGATAACAAACTTTTTATTTATCTCAAAAATGTTGTTACAAGCGTTAAACCAGAACTAGTGTACTTTAAGCTTATATATACACAAATTAAGAATGATTAACCGAAATTAACCAAACATTGAACCAGCATGCTGCATCTTGGTGGGCCGGACACGATAACCGCGTTGGCTCTTGAGGATAATGCATTATGGAAACGTCATTTGTTTAGCCTCGTCTCTCAAGCGCTCGCATGTAAGTAACGGGCCGGTCGATGCAATTTGAATATATGAAAAGAAAACATACACTATGGCTCCAAATGATTGCGATACTGATACCTCAGTTTTGCATTACTATTTTATTTTCTAATACTATCCTATCCGTTCGCAGTAGCCATTCGAAACATATGTGCATTGCACTTTTTCACGCACAAAAAAACATATATGCATTGCACGAAGATTAAACGTTATTTTTTATTTTTTTGGAAATTTAGATTAAACGCTAGTTATCAAGTACTAAATATTGTATTTGGATTTCCACATACCAATCATATAATGATATAAGTATGCATATCTCATGATTTACCGTTACGTGATCATTTTAATGATTAAAAAGTACTTCTTAATTTATTGTTTGGTTGACAAAAAAATAAAATAAAAAAGTTATGAGAACTCATATTGTAATTTCCCAGTAGTTGTTTTAACTTCTTTAATAATGTCATTATAAATTGATCAGTAGTTTGATTATATATGTTTCTTCTTATAATATATATGTTTTCAGGTGTTTATGCGGTGGTGCAATCAGGGGCGGATCTACGTTGGGACTAGGTAGGGCAGGTGCCCCATACTGATTGATAAATTTTTTTATTATTTAGCATTACTCGTTGAGTTTTCTTAGCTCAGTTTAGTGCCTAATATTAAGTCTAGTGTGTCAAGTTCGATGCCTCCTCATACCCATTCTTTTTGCTTTTATTCCTTTTTTGTACATTTTTCTTTTTTTTTTTTTTTTGGACAAAAATACATACATTTTTCTTTTATGTGTCCAAGTCCCCCTCTTTTGGTGACTTCCTACTTCCTACATGTTTTAATTCTTCTTTATATTTAGCTGCATTTCCTTTATTTATTTTATTGTTTTGCTTATATAAAACCATGTTATTTCAGTTATATTTATCTTTTCTAATTCAACTCTAACTTTTAACAAATTTTAAGTCATCAATTTCTACTGTAAAGTATAGTATTATTGATAGATTACATTTTCTATCATGAGTTGTAACTGTGCTTTTTCTATTTAACACATTAAAAATATATATATTTAAATATATCTAATATATGTACCTAAGGTCCTAAGTATATTTAGATGCATTTTGATTAAAAAGAGTGTCTTTTTAGATTTCAAATTTAAATATAATAAGGGTAGGAATTATATTTATTTAATATTTTATTATTATATAAATTTAATATTTTTAATTATAATATGTGCCCATATAAATTTTGTTTCTAGATCCGCCACTGGGTGCAATCGATGGAAATCGTATTATGGCCACCAATCACACTGTTATTCATCACCGGAACGATTAAATACGTGGAGAGGTCACTCGCATTGTACTCAGCGAGCTTAGAGAAACTCAAAAACAGCATGCTTCCACCACCAGACTCTAAGCTTATGGAAGAATACTCTTCGAGAAAAGATTCAAATCTCCCAACTACAATCATCTTAATCGACAAGCAAAAGGGACCCCCGAAACTCGTTAGACCGTACGGAGTTTTAACCGATCTCGAAATCGTTCAATACGGCTACAAATTCTTCAACACTTTCAAAGGTCTTGTTGTTGATCTTGTTTTCAGTTCTAGTGAGCGAGACGAAAGCAGAGATTTCTTCAATGCGTTGGAACCGGGAGAAGCACTAAGGATTATTGAATCCGAGCTTGATTTTCTATACGAATTGATGTTTACCAAATCTGCGATTCTTCATACGATAACCGGTACTCTGTTTCGGTTAATTGCGTTTGGATCACTTATTTCTTCCTTCTTTGTCTTCCATCGTAGGCCGCTTAAGTCTGAGGAATTTCATGGAGCAGACATTGTGATTACTTACACATTGTTCATCGTTGGTATCGCGCTTGATCTCGTGTCAATAGTCATGTTCTTGTTCTCAGATTGGACATATGCGGTATTGAGTAAGCTTAAGGATGATCCAGAGGAATATAATAGTTTTATCGACTCTTTACTCAATTGGTTTCTCGCGTTTAGGAAACTGCGTTGTAAGAAGCATACATGCAATGGAAACCAGACCCACGAGGTGCTCTCGACGGGGTTTTTGTCACGGAGATGGTCAGGCACGATCTACGGATTCAATTTCATCGGGTTTTGTTTGAAAGCCAAAGTTTCAAGAATCCATAAGAAGAGAAACTGCAATGTTTTAGTGTGGGAGTCTGTGGGTTCGATGTTCGATTGGATAGTAAGAAGAATCCAAATGATGTTTGGATGGATCAAGAATGTTAATAGATCACTCAGAAGCGTGATGAGGCAATGGTCTAAGAAGAATCCGATGTTTTGTTATACGGTTTACCCGTTATACCTCGTGTTCTTTGCAGGTATTCCTCAAGTTTTCGCAGTCTTTTGGGGTCACATTGATCAAATCTTCAGTGTTAAATCTTATCTAGATAAGACTAGGTTCATATCGAATGAGCCTTTGACGAAGAATCAATGGAAGTTTATATTCAATGAGCTAAAGAATAAGTCCTACTTTGCGGAAACACCCGACCTTACAAAGAAATTGTCTTCAGCGAGAGGAGAGTGGGTTTTACGAGATATGATTCTGGCAGAAAGTGAGAGATTGATGCGTTACGTAGAGAATGTTTCTTATGATCAAAGTCTTCTCCTTTGGCATATTGCTACTGAGCTCTGTTTTCAACAAGAAGAAAATGAGGAGATGGAGAATCTAAGCGGAAATAGTTACGATGACCGTGAATTTAGCAAGATTACATCGGATTACATGATGTATTTGTTGATAATGCGACCAAAATTGATGTCGCAAGTGGCAGGAATTGGAACTATACGATTCAGAGACACTTTAGCTGAAGCTGAGAGGTTTTTCAAAGGAAAGCATATCAAGAACCTGAGAGATATGAAACGAGCGAGTAAGACGATTCTATCGGTTAGTAACGATTATGAGCCAATGCATGTTAAGGGAAATCGAAGCAAGTCAGTGCTTTTTGATGCGAGTATGTTGGCAAAAGAGCTTCAGAGATTGGAAGATAATAATAGTAGAAACGGATATGGGAAATGGAGAGTGTTAAGTAAAGTGTGGGTTGAGTTGCTATGTTACGCAGCAAGTCAGTGTAAAGCTATGGAGCATGTGGCGCAACTTAGCAGAGGTGGGGAGCTTCTTAGCTTTGTTTGGTTGTTGATGGCTCACTTTGGTTTATCAGATCAGTTTGAGATCGATAAAGGAGAAGCTAGAGCTATACTCGTTGGAGGAGAGTGATAGTTATTATTAGAATATAAGTTTCCAATTCAAAACTAATTGGCTGAGACCATATATTTTATATACTAGTCAAGATTCCTGTCTCTTTTCAATGTGGGATATTGTTATCCGTAATTGTTATAACAAAAAAATACAATATAAATCTATCTGTTGTACGAGAAAAATTCTTTAAAAATTGCCAAATTTTTTTCGAAGAAAAAAACATGAGTTTTTATAGTTTTTCGGATAAAACCTTGTTTTAAAATTTAAAAGTGTTAGTCATTTAATACCTCCTTTTGAAAACATTACCGGATTCAAATATGTGACTTTTATTGTATAATTTCAAGCAATGTACATACATAATTTCAAGCAATGTACATTGTCGATCCATCCACGAAATCAAGCATAATTTGCATGGATTTGTTCAAAACAAAAAGTTTAAAATTCTTCACTAATATATATAGACTCACGAATATCTCTTGTTTCTATATATTTTTCACTTCAAAAGTTGAGGTTTTTGTCAGTTACACAAAATCAAGCCAAAAACAGAAAATCCTTGTACTATTTTAAGCAGTGGCGGAGCCAGAAAAATTGTTTATAGGGGTCAAATTTTTTTATATAAAAAATACATAAGTTCATTAGAAAAAATAAAGTAGCGTCAATATATACGTTTAAGAATTTTATCATAGAATTGTTCATATTTTGTAAGTGTTTTATTATTATTTCCTTTGTTACATAAATATTTTTATGAGCAAAATCATCAAAATATTTTACCTCAAGCTAAAGTATACAAATTTTAACTTAAAATTTTTTGACAAAAAAAAAAGGGTTTTGTGCAAAAAAACCCTCCAACTCGCCCATTTTTGCAACTTTACCCTCCATCTCCGAAAAATGCAGATTAATACTACGAAGTCCCAAATAATGTGCAATATAACCCTTATTCGTTACTGTCAAGTTCGTAAAATTTTGACAAATAATATATCAAATCGAAGCCCTCGCGATGAAGAGTTCAACTCTACTTTTAGAATTTTAAAAAACCAATGTATGTGACCGAAAAAACGTTTACAATATACGAATAAGGGTTATATTGCACATTATTTGGGACTTCGTAGTATTAATCTGCATTTTTCGGAGATGGAGGGTAAAGTTGCAAAAATTGGCGAGTTGGAGGGTTTTTTTGCACAAAACCCAAAAAAAAACTTAAAATTTTATTTCAATATGATTTTCAATGGATAATGTTAATTCAAATAGAAGAAAAAAAGAAAAAGAAAATCATAAAGTAGCAAAAGAATAGAGATAATTAGGTTGAACTCATTTTAATGGATATATAGTTTTATTTTTGATTATTTGTAATGAGTTTATTTGTATTAATTCTTTTTGATATATAATATTTAGTGCTTTTCTTTTAAATTAAAATTTGATGGGGGTCAAATTTTATTTTGTAATGGGGTCAATTTATAAATGATTAATCAAACTAAACTAAGTTTTAAAAATCCATGGGTGTCAATTGACCCCCATGGTATAGTGCTACCTCCGCCACTGATTTTAAGTAACGTGTGTGAAAGAGTAAAGTATGATTTTCTTGATTTTATTAATCAACAAGGAAAGAATATTTTATTCTGACACAGAAAAAAGCCCTTGGCAAAAGAGTTACCGTGGAATATAAGAAAGGAATGCAAGAACAGAATTCACGTGTTATTAAAATAGCTTCATTTATAAATTTCCGGTCAAATAGTTAACAAATAATCTAATCCCTTATATATACGTACCTTGAGTAAGAAAGCATGATACAGCAAATTTTGATACTTAACGAGCTTAGTTTTTCCAGACAAAAAGAGTAATAACAATGCAAGTGATTCCACCAAAAATAAAAAAGATATTAGACAAATGGAACATCAGAGGACTTGTGATATTATCTCTGTTGTTCCAAACGTCTCTTATCTTCCTTGCACCAATGCGGAAACGCACATCAAAGAAGTTGCTCGCTGCGTTTCTATGGACCGCATATCTTTTAGCGGATTGGACCGCTAATTATGCGGTGTCTCAGATCACTAAAAACCAAGGGAAAGAACCAGAACCTGACGATCCTCCAAAAAACAAGAAGCTTCTTGCTCTATGGGCACCATTCTTGTTGTTGCATCTTGGTGGTCCGGACACGATTACCGCGTTGGCTCTTGAGGATAATGCGTTATGGCAACGTCATTTGTTTGGCCTCGTCTCTCAAGCGCTTGCAGGTAAGAAACGGGTGAACACGATTCATATATCTTGGAAACTAAATTATATGTGCATTGCATGAAGATTGAACATTTTTTTTTTATGAAGATTGAACATTATTTATCACTTATCAAGTAACAAATAGTAAAATGTAATATAGGCTTTTTATTGGTTGTGTGTATGGATAACCAAACCCTACAACGCGGGTTGGTGAAAAAACTGCAGAAGTCGATATTAAACCACTTGACTAAAAACATTTTTCCGCCCATTTCATTGTTTGAATCTATATATAATAGCAATCTCAATAAATGTTTTTTGCACATCTGAATGGTTGTGTCTTTTAATCGTAACTTTTCGTTAAAAATTTTTTAAATTAAAATATATATTTTATGGTTATATTTAATAGAAAATTGTAATCTGAGTGTTTTATGCGGTTGCGTCTTTTTATTGTAACCCTTCATAAACAGTTGCAACTTCTTATTCGAATTATTGCAATATTTAGTTTATTTCACGAACAATTGCAACCTTTAATTTATATATTTAGTTTATATCACAAAAAATTGCAATATTTGATTTATATATTTAGTTTATTTCACGAACGATTGCAATCTTTGATTTATATATTTAGTTTATTTCACGAACAATTGCATCTTTTGGTTTATTTTGTAAATCGCTATAACATCTAATTATCTACCGTCGCGTCTCTTGGTATAACTTTTATAAATTAATATTTTAATTTTAGTTACTAAAAAGTATTTAAATGAGATTGTAACCGTTTAATTGAAGTGTTGCAACATTTGGTTTATTTGACGAATCATTGCAACTTTTGGTTTTGTTTTACGAATCATTGTAATCTTTAGTATATTTGATGAACCATTTCAATATGTGGTATTTTTGATGAACCGTTGAAACTTTTGGTATATTTGATATCTACGGTTGCGTCTTTCGGTTAAAGGTCATCATATTTTTTAAAAAATATTTAATTACTAAAATATATTTAAATGGATTGTTGCTACCAATTAATTTAACATAGTAGCATTTTATTTATTTGACGAACCAATAAACATTTTGGTTTATTATCAAAGCTTTGTAACATTTGGTTGATTTGATGCATTTTGTACTTGGGAATAGTTTTTTTTAGTTACAAATTTTTGTTGTTCTAATACTAATATACTTAATAAATGTTGTGAGGGTTTCCTTTATTATTTTAAAAAAAAAATCAAAATTGTTACAATTTATTTTTCGATTCATATTATTTTTAAAACGATTTTTGAAATATTTTTCCCTGCGATGAGTCCTAGTGAAAATAATAGAAGTTCTATTGTGATTAATTAAATAGTCATTTACTAAATCGTTACAAATCAATAACAGGTGGATCTATATGTAGAAGAAAATCAATATCTACGTCAAATAATCTCAATATTTTACCGTTTTAAAAATTAATTAGAACTAAAATAATCTCATTATTAAGGTTTTCTAATAACATTATGAATTATGATGTTTATGTCGTTTTCAGGTGTTTATGCGGTGGTGCAATCGCTAGAAAACGCACTATGGCCACCAATCACACTTTTATTCATCACCGGAACGATTAAATACGTGGAGAGAACACGAGCATTGTACTCAGCGAGCTTGGACAAATTCAAAGACAGAATGCTTCAACAAGCAGACGCTGGTCCTAACTACGCTAAGCTAATGGAAGAATACGCTTCAAGAAAAAAGTCAAATCTCCCAGCTAAAATCTTCTTAACCGACGAACCCGACAAGCACGAGAGACCCCCTACACTCGTTAAACCGGACCGAAAATTAACCCATCTCGAAATCGTTCAATACGGCTTCAAATTCTTCAACACTTTCAAAGGTCTTGTCGTTGATCTTATTTTCAGTTTCCGTGAGCGAGACGAAAGCAGAGATTTCTTCAATAAGTTGAAACCGGGAGACGCTCTTCGGATTATCGAAATGGAGCTCGGTTTTCTTTACGAATCGATGTATACGAAAACCGCAATTCTTCATACGGGAATCGGTACTCTGTTTCGGTTAATTTCCTTTGGATCGCTTCTTTCTTCCTTCTTTGTCTTCCATCGTAGACCACTTAAGTCTGAGGATTTTCATGGAGCAGATGTTGTGATCACTTACATTTTGTTTATAGTTGGTATCGCACTTGATCTTGCATCAATGGTCATTTTCTTGTTCTCGGATTGGACATTCGCGGTATTGAGAAAGCTTAAGGATGATCCAGAGGAAAAGAATAATAGTTCTATCGACTTTTTACTCAATTGGTTTCTCGCGTTTAGGAAACCGCGTTGGAAGGAGCATACATGCAACGGAAACCAGACCCACAAGGTGCTCTCGACGGGGTTTTTGTCACGGAGATGGTCAGGCACGATCTACGGATTTAATTTCATCGGATTTTGTCTGAAAGCCAAAGTTTCAAGAATCCATAAGAAGAGAAACTGCAATGTTTTAGTGTGGGAATCCGTGGTTTCGCTATTCGATCTGGTGATCAGAAGAATCAAAATGTTGTTTGGATCGATCAAGAATGTTAATAGATCAATAAGAAGCGTGCTCCGGCAATGGTCTAAACAGAATTCGATGGTTCGTTACACGGTTTACCCGATATACCTCGTATTCTTTGCCGGTATTCCTGAAGTTTTTAGAGTCCTTTGGAAATACATTGATCGAATCTTCAGTGTTAAATCTTATCTAGACGAGATTAGGTTCATTTCGAGAGAGCCGTTGACGAAGAATCAATGGGAATTTATATTCAATGAGCTGAAGGATAAGTCCGGCTTTGCGGAAACACCTGAAGTTGCAAAGAAAGTGTCTTGGGCGAGAGGAGAATGGGCTTTACGAGTTTCAAGATTGGCGGAAGTTGATAGATTGATGTGTTATATAGAGAAAGTTGATTATGATCAAAGTCTCCTCCTTTGGCATATCGCTACCGAGCTCTGTTTTCAAATAGAAGATGGTGGGAAGATGGAGAATCTGAGCAAAGAAAGTTATGATGACCGAGAATTCAGCAAGATTATATCTGATTACATGATGTATTTGTTGATAATGCGACCGAAATTGATATCGGAAGTTGCGGGAATCAGGACTATATGGTTCAGAGAAACTAAAGCTGAAGCTGAGAGGTTTTTCAAAGGACGGCAAATCAAGGACTTGAGAGATATGAAACGAGCGAGTGAGACGGTTTTATTGGTTAGTAACGATATTGAGCCGAGACTTGATCGAAGCAAGTCGTTTCTTTTTGATGCGAGTATATTGGCGAAAGAGCTTCAGAAATTGAAAGAGAGTAGTAATGAAGATGGGAAATGGAGAGTGTTGAGCAAAGTGTGGGTTGAGTTGCTATGTTACGCAGCAAGTCATTGTAAAGCGACAGAGCATGTGGCGCAACTTAGCAGAGGCGGTGAGCTACTTAACTTTGTTTGGTTGTTGATGGCTCACTTCGGATTAGGAGATCAGTTTCAGATCAATAAAGGAGATGTTAGAGCTAAACTCGTTGTAGGAGAGTGATAGTTATATATAACCCAAAAAAAAAAAATATCTTTTTATTTTATTTATATAATTTGTGTGTGTGTGAGATTTGTAATATTTTTTGGCTGTGAATTTCCAATTTCAAACAATGTTCATCACATTTCATTTGATTTAAATATTGATTAAGGACAAAGATTGTCGACCCATCAACGAAATCAAGCAGAATTTGCATTGATCTATAGTAGAAACAAAATCTTTAAATAAACATGCCCAAACAAAATAATCCGCTTGAAGACCGACTACTCAAGATTTGTTCACAATTTACAAAGTTTGTTAGATATGTAAGTGATTGAAGAAAATACATTGGGTTGGAATTGAAAGTGCAGATATTGTCGGAACACTATTGAAGCTGTTGGAACAAGATCGAGATTGAGTCTTTCTAGCGTGAAAGCAAAGAAGGCCACGTGGGTCGTGGGCCATTGTTCAAGTTAAGCCCAATTGCTTGTAGAGACTTGAAGTGTGGCTTAAGTCGTCTAGGGTTTTTGGCACTTGATATAAATACCAAGAGACGGCAACATGAAGACTTGCGCGTCTAGGGTTTATCGAGAGAGGCACACATGTGTGTGACGTCGCCCCATCAACAAGATAGAGAGATCTTTTGATGGTTTTGTTGAGAAGCTATACTCGTCGGAAAAGACAATAGGAGTAGTAGTTTTCTTTCATTGTAATTCTAGAAAAGAGTGGTGGATACCATATAGCAATTGTAGGTTGCAGCCTTTTCTAGTGAATGGTTTCTGGACTTGGTCCCGGGGATGTAGGTTAACCGAACCCCGTTAACAAATCTCTTGTGTCTCATTTACTTTATGCACATACGAACTCGTTACACTCTCTCATCATACAAACGTATAGATCTAGCACACATATAGTAATTTCATTTGGTATCAGAGCGGGTTCTCGACAGAGATCCGTTCTCGTTTCGGGTATGGTCCTGGATGTGTGGCTAGCAGAGAGAAAGAAGAAACATGTTCATGAACGTATAAGAAGAGAATCAATTTGGGAACGTTACGGCAAGCTTCAAGCGTGTATGATTTGGGTTTATCTCAGGTTCTTAGGTATGATGGATTTGAGAGTCCAAGTTTGGTGACAAAGTAACCGCCGGAAATTTCAGAGATTTAGAGGACTCGGTGGTTGTTGATCGGAATCGTGTTGCGGAAGCATTGACGAGGAGAGAAAAGTTTTGAGTTTGGTTAGAGAATCTCGGCCCAGTTTCCAATTTAATCAAATCAGACCCAAGAGAAGCCTACTTTAAGAGGACTATAATTTCAGTGACACAGGCCTGTCCATAGGTCATCGTGCCTTCAAGAGAAGAAGTAGATTGAAAACAGAGTCTCTGATAAGGCCCATAAAAAGCCCACTCTCTTAGCGTTTATCGAGTCTTCTGTGTAAGAGAGGATTGTCAGCAAAGATAAGGCACACGTTATGGTATAAAACTATTGAAGCTGTTGGAACAAGATCGAGATTGAGTCTTTCTAGCGTGAAAGCAAAGAAGGCCACGTGGGTCGTGGGCCATTGTTCAAGTTAAGCCCAATTGCTTGTAGAGACTTGAAGTGTGGCTTAAGTCGTCTAGGGTTTTTGGCACTTGATATAAATACCAAGAGACGGCAACATGAAGACTTGCGCGTCTAGGGTTTATCGAGAGAGGCACACATGTGTGTGACGTCGCCCCATCAACAAGATAGAGAGATCTTTTGATGGTTTTGTTGAGAAGCTATACTCGTCGGAAAAGACAATAGGAGTAGTAGTTTTCTTTCATTGTAATTCTAGAAAAGAGTGGTGGATACCATATAGCAATTGTAGGTTGCAGCCTTTTCTAGTGAATGGTTTCTGGACTTGGTCCCGGGGATGTAGGTTAACCGAACCCCGTTAACAAATCTCTTGTGTCTCATTTACTTTATGCACATACGAACTCGTTACACTCTCTCATCATACAAACGTATAGATCTAGCACACATATAGTAATTTCAGGAATGGTTACGGCGGTTAAGGCGGACAAATGTGTTTGTGGTTCGGACCGCTTTTTATTTACTATCCATAAACTATAATCCATAGTAATACAGATCGAAAAAAATAATGGCTTTGAATAGATGTTGTGGGCAAAGCGGACTAAACCCGTTAGCAGCTAAAAAAATTAGGAGAAATTGGTTAGAAGTCGATATGATGGATTAAGTTTTGGTGTAACCATGAATCCGTGAAAGCTAAAGGGTCATGTGTTTTACATGATCAATAGCGATACTTTGCTTCTTCTTTTTTTTCCACAGAGATTTTTTTCTCTTCGCCTGATGAGGAAGTAAGGAACAGTATCTTGATGCTTTTCCTCTGTCTCTGTTCGATGTCTATGAGAAGTTGTTTCCATGTTAAATTGTTTTCATGTTACAAAAAAAGGAATGACTTTTTGAGTTTGAGTTTCTTATTCAGGAAAATAAAATAAAAGGACCGCTCACAAGGTAGGGCTGGGCCGGATCCGGATATCCGGCTTTTTTAGGGTATCCGGATCCGGCCGGATCCGCCTTTTCATTATCCGGATCCGGATCCGTTTCACCCGGATATCCGGATTTCGGATATCCGTAAAAAGAGCCGGATATCCGCCGGATATCCGGATCCGGGTTTTTTATATATATATATTTTTTATTAATATAAAATTTCAAAAAAAATATTTAAAAACAAATAATTTAATATAAATAATTAAAAATATTATTAAAAAATATTATTCTTATATAAAATAATAGAATTTATTAATAAAATTTAAATAATAGTAATAAAATATTAAAAAAATATTATTATTATATAAAATATCCCGGATCCGGATATCCGGCTTTAAATTTTCTATTATCCGGATCCGGATCCGGATCCGGCCGGATCCGCTTTTTCATTATCCGGATCCGGATCCGCCCCACCCGGATATCCTATTTTTCGGAGCGGATCGGAGCGGATCCCGGATCGGATCCCGGATCCCGGATAATTGGTCTCACCCCTATCACAAGGTGTTCGTTAAAATACCTGAATGACATCTTTTCGGTAAAAAGACATTATAAGGTACAAACAATGTTTTGCCTATTCTTTTCAATAAAGCTTTTTTGTTATTTGGGTTGCATATAAATTATAATCGACTGTTGGAGACATATTACACTCATTGGAGTTTTGCATAATCCAAAATGTAGAACATAACTTAGGATCATAAATCTTGTTTCTAGTCTTTTAACAATGGTTACTACATGGAAAAGTATTCGTTTTGGCTTCGCTTCATCGGGTTAATATTTCACCATATTCTGACCTTGACTTGGTTCTTCATCAACTAGTCCCATGTCTAACAAATTATCTTGTTAGCTAGGTCTGCAAGTTGTTTCTCTGGTTTTTTCTTTAGAAGAGCTCTACGCATTATATGCAGTTGAATCACACAGATTAAATCTTCATCCTTTGTAGGGAATTGCAGGTACTTGTTACCATTCTGATCATGACGCAACAAGAATATAATATCGACAAGATTATCAGCTACCTATCTGAGTTACAGACTCAGCTAAGTCAAATACCTCTATCCAAAAAAGCTAATGAACAGCCGAGCGAAAGACGAAGTGAGGAGAAGAGACACACCAAGTTGTGTGAAAGACGAAATGAGGAGAAGAAGAGACCATCTTGGTGGGTTCGGTTCAGAGAAAAACTTTAAAAAATTTGTAAGGTGAAGAACGAGGCTACAAACCATGCAAGCGACAGTGAAGACAGTCAAGGCGGAAGCAGAAGAATCATGCGATACACTGACGAAGATGAAGATGCATGCAGACCTCGAGATCCGGAAATTGCAGAGTGACGTTGGTCAGATGATATCTGCCTTTAAGAATTTGACTCAGTTTCAAAACAATATGAGCAAGTTGTTGGAGCATGATCTTCGTTCAAGTATGGTTGGAGCAATACTACAGAAGACGGGTTCAATCAAGTCCCGCACTCAGGATCTCAAAGAAATCAGAAGAAAGATCTTCGCCTTGAAGTGCCAGATCCCGTCATCGCTCTACAAACAGTCATCCAGGGTACTGTTGAGCATCACGGAATCTCTAGCCGATGAGGATATTGTTGAGATCAGTGAGACCGGGATTATATGCTTGCCTGCAGGCCTCCACGTTGCTGAGGAATTCGAAAAATCCTCAGCTTTTGAAGAAGTTGTTGAGAAATTTCAAGGCCTTGATGACTTCACTCAGAAGCTCTGCTTGTTGTCCTTCGCCGTGTTCCCGGAAAACAGAGAGGTTACAAGGACAATGTTGATGTATTGGTGGATCGGAGAAGGTTTCATCAGTTGTGATGATTTTGAAAACTCAGTAAAGAGAATTCTTGATGCATTTTCAGCAAAAAAATTACTTGAGCCTGTGGAAGATGAGAGGAAACTGCTACCAAATAGTTATAAGATGGAGCCTCATGTGCATTCTGCAGTTATATACTTAGCCAAAGAAATGGATCTATTTGCTAGCCATAATGGGAAGCTTATCATGAAGAAATCATCGAAGAAAAAGGTCTGCCTAGTAAAAGATTCCTCGTTGCTACGAGAAGCAAAAACATCTGCAATGAAACCGGGAACCTTGCAGACGGTGTTCAATTCCTCTGAACGGTTCCCTGATTTCACATTCAAGTGGTTTCCGTTAATGGATTCACTTAGAGTGCTTTATTTAGGAAGATGGGAGCGGACGGATGAGCGCCACATTGAAGTTAAGAACACAGAGTTTCTTAAAAATATAAAATCACTGAAGAAGCTGTGGCTTGCAAGTTTTAAAGGGATCTCAGGAATCGAAAAGATCGAAAACTCTGTTTGTGCGCTCCAAAACTTGGTGATCTTGGATCTTAGAGCATGCTACGATCTACAGGTTCTTCCTAACGATATAGGCTCACTTGAGAATCTGATTTACTTGGATGTATCAAAGTGCCTTATAGATCGCATGCCTAATGGGTTTGAAAGACTCTCAAGATTAGAGGTTCTTAAGGGATTTGTGATTAGTCAGTCAGATGATGAAGACAATTGTGCATTTAAACACCTGGTGAAGCTGAGGAAGCTAAGCATAACCATAAAAAATAACCGTTTCAAGGCGGAAAATCTAATTGAGTCACTGAGAGACCTCATGCGACTTGAGAGTCTGACAATCGCATGGAGAGCGCGATTCCCTGTGGATGACCGAAGAGGAGAAGAAACTAAAGAAGCAGAGGAGTATGGAGAAACAACAAACGAGGAGAAGGAGAACCAAAACAAGAGATGGATAAGAATGCTAGAAAATCCAGCAATAGATGATATCTCTAAGCTTCCTTCTAGTTTGAAGAAGTTGAAGCTAGAAGCTTACCCTGGCAAATACCCTCCAAGTTGGTTAAATCCCAAAAATCTTTACAATCTTGAAAAGCTCTCCATCGAGGGAGGAAACCTTAGCAGAATCAGTGACGAACCTCCAACAGAAGAAAACAGTTTCGGCGTTCAGATCTTGCGTTTGAAGTATCTTCATGAATTCATGGTTGAGTGGAGAGATTTGCAAGCTCTGTTTCCAAATATGATACTGTTGGAGAAATATCAATGCCCAAAAGTCACATTCTGTCCCACAAATGGTAATGGTGTCTGGAAGAGGTCGCAGCCACAGATGGTAATAGAGTCTAAAGGTTCCAGCCTAGTCCGACCCCAAAAAAAAACCGACCGCGGAAAAGCCCGAAAATGTTGGTGCTTGTAAAGCTTGCGGGTAGACCTGCCGGGTTTTGAGTTGGCCCATGGGTACTATGTGTATGTATTTTATTCAAGTGAAGTATCGCTAGTTTGATTTTGGTCATTCAATATAATTTGCTTATACAGTACTATGTTACTACTCTGCATCAATTATGTACGTACAATTTGAACTCAAGTTAAGTCGGATTTCAAAACGAAATTTGAATAAGTAAATTAATTTTCAAATTGCTTATAATTTGCTTATACAGATCTGTTTTATAATTTGTAACTTAGTTTTCTAGCAAATTCCATAATAGTCCAGATATTATACCATTCAAAGCTAAGAACTTAAATCAACCAAAATGTTAAGTAGCTTGAACTTTTTTAATGTTAAAAGTGTAATAACAAAAATAAAATTAAAAACTTTAGAAGCTGTGTTTACCTATTATTACAAAACGGATTAATCCACTTCATCAACTACAACAATTAAAAAGTCTTCCTTGTAAGCAACCAGAAGTTTATATGAGTAGAGAAGAAAGTCTTATTTGCTCGAACCTTGTCTTACAAGGTATAAATCTAGGGTTTCAAAAGAAAGTTGGGTTTTTTAGAGAATTGGTTAGAAGTCGATAAGATGGATTAAGTTTTGGTGTAACGATGAATCTATGGAAGCTTAAGGGTCATGTGTTTTACATGGATATCGATACTTTGCTTCTTCTTCTGTTTTCCACAGAGACTTTTCTTCTCTTATAATTCCATTTCTTCGCCTAATGAAGAAGCAAAGAACAGTGTCTTGGATGCTTTTCCTCTGTCCTTGTTCGATTTCTATGGGAAGTTATCTAAATGTTATAAAAAAGGAAGAGTTCTTGAGTTCTTTATTCAGAAACAAAAGATCGCTCACAAGGTGTTCCATAAAATACTTAAATGACATCTTTCTGGTAAAAATACTTTTATAAGGTACGTGCTTATTTTTCTCGGAAAAAAAAAATCTTTTTTTTATTTGGTTTGTATATCTATACTAGTATAATCGCAGCACTTTTTGTGACGGGTGGGTAAAAAAGCTTTCGGGTATATCGGATACCCGACCCATTTTAAAAATTCCTTTACAAAAAATTTGTTGGGTCGGGTTATATTTAACCCAACTCATACACCGGATATTCCATATTTAATAATTTAGATTTTTAGAAGATTTGATTAAGATTTATAATTATGATTCTCCTATCATCTTTGTCTGATTTGTTTTTAACTGTTTTGAATCATCATATAATACATAAAGTAAAAAAAAAAATCAATTTTTTTTCTGCATATACTGTGATTCGAAATTTTAAAAACGGACATATATTATCCAATTGACGAAAATGTGTGTTCAACGTTCTACATCGATTAAAATATTTAGACAATGATTCAGAATCATATCATAAATAAGAACATTAATAAAATAAATGAGTTTTTTGGCGGGACGGGTTTTTGAATCAACAATAATAAAAAGATTAAAATATCATTAATCCGCCGCTTCAATACGGATTTAATCCTTATTTTTTTAATACAAATCACAGGACGGGTTAAGAAATTACGGATGGGGTTATATTTCGGAAATGATTTATATGGCGGACGAATTTGAATCAATATTTATATACCGCTTTAATACGGGTTAAATCATCAGTTTATTAATAATTATCTCGTGGACTCGTGGTATACCGTTACTTAATAACAATTGTAAACTATAATATAAATAAATATGTTATAAGGAGATACAATTTACAAAATATTTTTATACTAACTTTAAAATTAAATCATCCCGCGGTGTACCGCGGGTTAAAATCTAGTATCTTATATAATATGACAAAGTTTCTTCAAAACAATCTCTAAAAATGTGACATTTGGCGTTCTACTCTTTTGACACATGTCATTTTTAGTTTATTTTTTAATTTAAGTGCAATAAATCTGTTTATTTGATTTTTGAGAACAATAACCACAATAGTCCTTAATTCAAATTATAAAATAAAATCAAAATTATTTGATGATAAAATAGTTTAAGGATATTTTTGAATAAAGAGATATTTTCCTACATTTTATCTTTTTCACATAATTTATAGTAAAAAATAAAGATCAAATTATTAGGCGATAAAATAGATAATAAATATATTAATAAAATTGACTTTATCTATATCTTATTAAACCACAAACATAATACATTTAATTCTTTAATCATATATATTAATCCACCTTTTAATACTAAATTGTAACCTAAGTCATATAAATTGTGTATTAACTTTTTTTCTCTATTCAATGGCATTCAAACACACTATTAACTATTATTGTAACTTCCATAATTTAATTATTTAAAAATGAATGTATTTTCTCATGGTAGAGGTTACATTTAAATATTAATTTACTATAATTTATTTTATATTTATAAGAATAGCACAATACGACATACCAATCTCAAATCTCAACATGAGAGACCTAACATCCATAAAAAAAAAAATACCTGAGGTTTTGAGCGTAGATTTGTTTTTTTAAGTGTTATCTCTTCCTTTAATATGATGATTTAAATTTAATTTTATTGGTTTCTAATCTTTTTTCCTTCATATGTAAATTTCTTTTGTTTTTATGTCATTTTTCTAAGTATATTTCAGTACATAATGTCATATGTTATTACGTTTATAATGGTAAGATATGATGTGTATATTTGAATTCTATTATTTTTGATCAGAAAATAAAGAAAATATTTCTTAATATATATATGTTTTGTGTATGTAGACTATACTGTTAAAAATATCTCTATATGGTGATGAATTTTGTTTAGCTAACAATTCTAAATAGGTGGCAAGTTTTCAAAATCACTAAATACAATTTCAAATCTCATATAAAAATAGTTTTAAAAGTTATTTTACACATATATAAAAGTTGCTCTTTTTTTTTTGCCAACATGAACCATATTTTTCTTCTTCCTTTAAAATAAATTATTATGAAAAATTAATTTTCTGATTAATGCGGTATAAATTGAAAAAAAAAATAACAATCATCAACTTAGCAATTTTCAATAATTACTATGACATCTTATATATTTTTTTTTTCCTCTTTACTGTCGTTTTAAAACCGAGAATTAACATATATAAGATATTCTAATATTTGTTTTAATCGATATGTGCCATATTTTTCTTATTTTATTTTTCTTTTCACTTTCAAATAAATAATGAACATCCTTACATCCTGTTATTAATAAATGATTTTTTATTAATGGAGCATTAATTGTATAAATTACCTCCTAAGACCATCTCCAATGTAAATCTCAATATTTTACTCTCAAATAGAGCATGATTTCTCTTCAATGTATCACTTTATACCCTACTCTAAAATAGAGGTACTGTAAAAAAAAAAATAGAGTTCCTCTATATATAGAATAATCTTCTCTTTTACTCTATTTTAGAGTGAAAATATAGAGTAGGGTTGGAGAGAATTGTGCTTTATAATAGAGTTTAGAGAAAAAAAATAGAGTGGAGTTGGAGATGCTCTAATGATGTTTAAGTCGCCTACATTTTAAATCACTATTTCGACATTTTATATATTTTAAAATTAATATACCTAAATTTGTATTATTTTAAAGTAAACAGATAACATAAGGGAAAAAAGATAATATTGAATAAGCTCTTATAAAATCGATTTTACAACACTTATGAATACTACCGTTTAAAATTATGACTACAGATGCTTATAATTTCCTTTCTAATTTTAAAGACTAATAGCTATGTGAACTAACTATTTACATAAACAATGAATAAATCAAATTATCAAAATGGATGCAAGAGATATAAATGATAATTTAACATAACATCCATGATATAAATAGGATGATTTTGAAAACTACCATGTTTTTTAAGATAACAAAATATTATCTCAACTCTCTAATTTTTTTCACTTCTTGTCCACCGTCCTCTTTTTTTTTTTTTTTTACACAAAGTCCTCTCATTATTTTTCCAATATCCCTGGAAATGTTAATTCACAAGCCTTTCAAATATATTGATAATGTTTTGTCAATTCATATGATTCATTTAAACATGTAAATTACAACTTTTTAAGTCATTGTAGAGAATAAATAAATTGGAAGATTTTTTTTGCTAATACTTTTAGTGAATAATATGGAAGATTTTTTGTTAATACTTTCTTTATAATTAATACAGGTTCTAATATGTTTTAGGTTAAACTAATTTATTTTTCTTACGATAAAATATATTCAAACTATTCTCACGCATCGCGTGGGTCTTTTTCTAGTATATATATATAACCGACTTTTGGTGACATTACACTTCTTCGTCTGCATAATTATGAAGTACCCAAAATGTAGAACACAACTTAGGATCATAAAGCTTGTCTCTTTATATAAACCATAGTACATGTAAAAGTCTTTGTTTCGCTTCGGTTCATTCGGGTTAATAGTTCACCATTTTCTGATATATACTTGAATTATGAGACCTGCACTTAGTTCTTCACTTTTCAAGTAGTTGTAACCGTAGGCAGTTTTCTAGTCTTTTCATAATGGTTGTCAGTATAAAGGAAAGTCTTCGTTTCTGCTTCGGTTCATCGAGTTAATTTATCGCCATTTTCTGACATATACTTGAATGAGACCTTGATAAGGTGCTTCAAATAGTCCCATAGCTGACAAATTAACTGTTAAACTAACTCCATTTTCTCTCTGTTTTCTTTTTCTGTACTAAAATAGAAGAACTCTACGCATCAAACGCAGTTGAATCAAACACACATTAGATCTTCATCCAATTACAGGCGCTCTTTACCATTCTGATCATGTCGACGAAAGGATGTGATATCGATAAGATTATCAACATCCTATCTCAGTTAGACTGTGACCTGGAGAAGATACCTCTATCCAATAAAGTTATTAGCCACAAGGAACAACAAGGCGAACAAAGTGAGGAAAAGAGATCTTGTTGGGTTCGGGTCAGAGAAAGTTTTAAAAGAATTGGTAAGGCGAAGAAGGACGCTTCCAACAATGCAAGCGACAGTGGAGGTAGTCAAGGTGGAAGCAGAAGAAGCGTGCAAGACATTGAAGAAGATCAAAAGAATGAAGAACTCGAGATACGGAAATTGCAGAATGATATTCGTCAGATGATAGCTGCATTTAAGAGTTTAACTCAGTTTCAAACCGAGATGAGCAATAATTTGGAGCGTGATCTTCGTTCAACTAAGTTAATAGCAATACTACAAAGAAAGAATTCATTCGGATCCCGCTCTCACGTTGTCAAGGAAATCAGAAGAAAAGTCTCCGCCTTGAAGTGCCAGATCCCATCATTGCTCAACAAACAACCATCAAGAAAGATAAGCATCACGGAATCTCAAACCGCTGAGGAAAATGATGAGATCAGTGAGACCGGGATTGACATATACTTGCCGGGCCTCCACGTTGCTGAGGAATTCAAAAAATCCTCAGCTTTTGAAGAAGTTGTTGAGAAATTTCAAGGCCTTGATGACTTCACTCAAAAGCTCTGCTTGTTGTCCTTCGCCGTGTTCCCGGAAAACAGAGAGGTTACAAGGACAATGTTGATGTATTGGTGGATCGGAGAAGGTTTCATCAATTGTGATGATTCTGAAAACTCAGTAAAGAGTGAAAACTCAGTAAAGAGTGAAAACTCAGTAAAGAGAATTCTTGATGCATTCTCAGCAAAAAAGTTACTTGAGCCGGTCGAAGATGAGAGGAAACTGCTACCAAATAGTTACAAGATGGAGCCTCATGTGCATTCTGCAGTTATACACTTAGCCAAAGAAATGGATCTATTTGAACTCTACAACCATAATGGGAAGCTTACCATGAAAAAATCATCGAAGAAAAAGGTCTGCCTAGTAAAAGGTTCCTCGTTATGGAACAATCGAGAAAAAGATCTAAGAAAAACATCTGTTATGGAACCGAAAACATTGCAGACGGTTTTCAATTCCTCTGAACGGTACCCTGATTTCACATTCAAGTGGTTTCCGTTAATGGATTCACTTAGAGTGCTTTATTTGGGAAGATGGGAGCAGACCGCTAAGCGCCACATTGAAGTTGAGAGCACAGAGTTTCTTAAAAATATGAAGTCTCTGAAGAATCTGAGGCTTGCAAGTTTTCAAGGGATCTCGAGGATAGAAAGGCTCGAAAATTCAATTTGCAAACTCCCCGAGTTAGTGATCTTGGATCTTAAAGCATGCTACAATCTCGAGGTTCTTCCTAGCGATATAGGCTTATTTGAGAAACTGATTTACTTGGATGTATCAGAGTGCTATATGCTAGATAGCATGCCTAAGGGGATTGCAAAACTCTCCAAATTACAAGTTCTGAAGGGATTTGTGATTAGTGAGTCGGATCATGAAGATAATTGTGCAGTTAAACACTTGAAGAATCTGAGGAAGCTAAGCATAACCGTAAACAAATACTCTTTCAAGGTGGAAAAGCTGATGAAGTCGTTAACAGGACTCCAGAAACTTGTGAGTCTGAAAATTGCGTGGGGAGCTTGTGAGTCTAGAGAAACCACAAACGAGGAGAAGGAGAACCAAGGAGGTCCTGCAACAGACAAGATTCAAAACAAGACAAGCGATCAGAAAGGGAAGAGCAATGTGGAAGGAGATGGAGATAAGGGGAAGGCTGATCTAGAAGATGGAAAGAAGCAAGATGAAGTAGAAGCAGAGAAATCTAAATCAGATGAAGTTGTTGAGGCAGAGAAGAAGGCCAGCCCTCCCCGAGATTCATCAGACATGATCCAAAAGAAGCCAGATGATAAAAGCAAAGTAGAAAACAAAGGAGATGGAGACAAAGAGAATGATGATTTAGATGAAGGAAAGAAAAGAGATGAGGTAGAAGCACAAAAATCAGAATCAGACAAAGTTGTTGAGGGAGATGAGAAGGCAAGTCCACCACAAGAATCCAAAGACATGATCCAGAACAGGACAGATGATCAAACCAAATTGGAAAAGGAAGGCGAGAAGCATGATGAGGTTAAAGCAAAAAAACCGGAATCAGACGAAGTTGTTGAAGGAGATGAGAAGGCAAGTCCACCACAAGAATCCAAAGACATGATCCAGAACAAGACAAATGATCAAACCGAAGTGGAAAAGGAAGGCGAGAAGCATGATGAGGTTAAAGCAAAAAAACCGGAATCAGACGAAGTTGTTGAAGGAGATGAGAAGGCAAGTCCACCACAAGAATCCAAAGACATGATCCAGAACAAGACAAATGATCAAACCGAAGTGGAAAAGGAAGGCGAGAAGCATGATGAGGTTAAAGCAAAAAAACCGGAATCACACGAAGTTGTTGAAGGAGATGAGAAGGCAAGTCCACCACAAGAATCCAAAGACATGATCCAGAACAAGACAAATGATCAAACCGAAGTGAAAAAGGAAGGCGAGAAGCATGATGAGGTTAAAGCAAAAAAACCGGAATCAGACGAAGTTGTTGAAGGAGATGAGAAGGCAAGTCCACCACAAGAATCCAAAGACATGATCCAGAACAAGACAAATGATCAAACCGAAGTGGAAAAGGAAGGAGAGAAGCATGATGAGGTTAAAGCACAAAAATCAGAATCAGACAAAGTTGTTGAGCGAGATGAGAAGGCAAGTCCACCACAAGAATCCAAAGACATGATCCAAAACAGGACAGATGATCAAACCAAAATGGAAAAGGAAGAAAAGAAGCATGGTGAGGTAGAAGCAGGGATCTCAAAATCAGAGAATGGTGTTGAAGGAGTCAATAAGGCTAGTCCTTCCCGGGAATCAACAAACGCGATCCAGAACAAGCCCGATGATCACCAAAGAGGTGACAAACAAGAAGAGAAAGGAGATGGAGAAAAGGAGAAGGTTAATCTAGATGAAGGGAAGAAGCACGACGAGATAAAAGCAGAGAGCTCAAAACAAGACAAGGTTACAGAGGGAGATGCGAAGACAAGTCCACCACAAGAATCTAAGGACACAATGGAGAGAAAGAAAGATGATCACAAAGAAAATAGCAAAGTGCAGGAAAAAGGAGATGGAGACAAAGGGAAGGCGGCTGATCTAGATGAAGGAAAGAAGAAAAATGAGGTAATAGAAGAGAGCTCAAAACCAGACAATGTTATCGAGGGAGATGAGAAGAAAAATCCACCACAAGAATCGAACGACACAGTACAGAGCAAGCCAGATGATCACAGAGAAATTAGCAAAGTGCAGGAAATAGGAGATGGAGAAAAGAACGGAGATGATTTAAAGAAGCTTGATGGGAAAGAAGCAAAGACTCAGAAGTCACACAAAACCACTAAGTTTGGTAAGAACGTGAATTTTTCTGAAAAATCCAAAGCTCCGAAGAAGCCAGATGATCCGAAAAGTGACAACACAACGGCGGAAGAGATTCATGAAACACCATCACCATGTTGGAAATCAATATCAAGGAAAGCAAAACTGTTAATGGGAATGGGCAACCAAACCAAGAAATGGGGAATAGGATGGCAAGAAGATCAAGCAATATATAAATTCCCTGGTAGTTTGAAGAAGTTGGAGCTAGAATGTTTCCCTGAAACAGAACCTCCGAGTTGGTTAAATCCCAAAGATCTTAAAGAGCTTAAAAAACTCTCCATCAAAGGAGGAAAACTTAGTGGAATGAGTGACGAAAGTCAAAACGCAGAAGACAAATGGGCCGTCGAGATCTTGCGTTTGAAGTATCTGCATGAATTCAAGGTTGAGTGGAGAGATTTGAAAGATCTATTTCCAAAAATGACACTGTTGGAGAAATATAAATGCCCTAAAATCGCATTCTGTCCAACAGATGGTAATGGAGTCTGGAGGTCATAGCCAGAGACATCACCAAATATGTGAAGATAAGCTGCATAGTTTCTTCTGTCATAACTCATAATAACGGCAAGAGCCTCTGTTACTTGTTTAGAGATCATGTATTTGCCTCTACACCCTGAATAAATACACATTCCTGCGTATGTAATTAAATCTTTTAGAGCCGTAAACTGTCTTCTTGCCTTAGAATCAAAAGATCGTTCAAATAGAAAAACAATCAAAACAATGGTCTTATTCACCCGGGCAAGAACAGAACACCATGCCTGGGATTTTACAACAGAAAATATCTTAAAACGAAAAAAACATGAAACAGTAAAAAACAAAACCGGTAAGATGAAGTTTCAAATCCGGTTGTTATTCAACACACAAAGCTTTCAGCCACACGCAGGAAAAAAGTATGAGAATGATTAGAGGCAACGATCCAGATGTTTAGTACTGTGTAAGTAGATCTTGCTCCAGCTACGTTTATGATCAGCATTCTTGTGGTGGTGGTACATCACTGCGGTCAACCATAACGTATTCCTGCAAATACACGCAGTGTAAAATGCTAAGATGAAGCTGAAAAGAGACAAGATTTGTTGCAAGACGACTCAAAGACCTCCGACCTGCAAAACAGAAAAATATGATGCAACTAAATTTTTAACAATTTGGATTTGGAAGTGTTCTTCTTCTGATGAATTCTGAAGTGTGCTAGAATGTTAAAGAGAGGCATTAATGGTCCTAAATTTTCACTGGAGAGGTGAAAGAGTAGAAAGTTTCAACTTACCGAGCTTGTAGTCTCCGATGATGGAAGGATTTTGTTGAACTTTGGGCAGTTCTCCACTTCCAAATTCAGATTAGTGTGAGTTGACACTTCAACTCCTACAACAACTTTCTCCAGATTCTCACAATGCTTTAAATTCAGGACTGGTAGGCTGGCAGGCATCTCCGGGAAAATCGTTTTGATTTTCGGGCAGCAATCTAAGCTTAGGTTCTTCAGATTCTCCAACTTACCAACAGAGCTTATAGTCTCCAATGAAAGAAGGTTTGTAATCGACAAAGTCTCCAGTGACTTCAAGTGTTCCTCATCCACACCAGCGAAAAGATCTTTTATGTCAAAGCACATCCTTAGCCAGCAACCCTTCACTGATTTGGTCTCGTTAAAGATAGATGTGAGCCTTTCAGGAGTACAGTCCACAAAAGACACAAACTCAGCATTAGCTAGTGCGTCCTTATCTAGCTCATTAGTTTCATTGATCTCCAAGACTTGTGGAGGAATTTCGGAATCAACAAGTGATAGTGTCTGCTTATATAGAGCACTCTTGGGGACTTTGAGAAGACGTTCCTTGCTGACATCTCCCTTCTCAGTACGATCACTGGCGCGAGGTTCATCTGATTGAATCTCTCTTGTTTCTTCTAGAATCTCTTGGGATTCAACAACTGCATCAGAGGAGCTGGCATTCTCAGACCTATCACGTTCAATGTCTTCCTTTATTTTGCTCCATGTGTCACCTTTAAAACACTTTCCATCAGCCCGGGTAAAACGCTTCAGACAATGGATTTTGGTCTCATTTGGCAACTCTGGTGTCTCCACTTTGGTTCCAAAGAGATTCACTTCACGTAGGTAATACATTTCCTCAAATGATCCCTCAATCTTCGCCAGCTTGGCACTGCCGGAAACATCAATGACTTCGAGATTTGTGAGTTTCTGGATGTTTGGGATAGCATCTAGGTTGATGCAATCACGTAGGAGAAGTTCGTTGAGACTGGACAGCTCCTCGATGGTGGTAGCCAACTCGCTAAGATTAGTTCCCGAGAGATCAAGAGTTTTGAGTTCATGCTTATCCTCGAAGCACACTTCAAGCATTTCCACTAAGCTCGTAGTGCCAGAAAGATCAAGAATTTGGAGTCCTGACAAGGGCTTCAAACTAGGCAACCTTCTCAATTTGCTACAGTTGCGCAACAAGAGCCGAGTCAGGGAGTGAAGCTTGGCGGCCACCGCAGAGTCCTGGAATATTGGTAGTCGCTCTATTTGGCTCCCCGAGAAGTCAAGAAGCTGAAGTTTTGTAAGAAGATAAAAGTTTTTGTTTTTGCTTTTGTTTTTCTTGTCACCTTTTGCGTTGTCGAAACAAGTTTGAAGCCCACGAGCACCAGAAATATCAACAACCTCGAGATTCAGTAGTTCCTGTATGTTTGGCAGATCTTCCAATAAAGGGCAGTCCTTGATGATGAGACAGTGAAGTTCCTTCAGGTCAGAAATACTGGAAGGGGAAGATGTGATCTTAAGCCCAGAGAGGTGAAGACTTCGGAGTTCAAGAAATGACTTAAAGAAGTCGTCAGAGATTTTCTTCAGGGAGCTAGCACCAGAAACTTCAAGAGCATTTAGCTTTGTAAGAGCTTTAAGCTCCTCTATACCTTTCAGTAGGTCACAGTCCCTGATCACAAGAACCCGGAGGAGTATGAGATGATCTGTAAAAGGCGGGACAACAGAAGGTTTGAGCTGATCTGTAAAAGACGGGTCAACAGGTTTCTCTATGCGTTCAAATTCCAGTGTGGGTTCAAAAAGACCAAGTACTTCAAGCTCTTTCAGATTCTTAAAGAACTTTGCAGGAGTTTCACGACGCAGACGATCTCCACTAACCAGAATCGTGGTAATCTTGTCTCCTTTCTTTGCTTGCACTGTTTTAATCATATCATCAAGTTGGGTGATTTTCCCTATACCTTTTTTCTTGTTACCACCATAGACTCTAGAAAATCCAAGCCGAGATTTCCCTAAATGCCCACCACGTCGAGGATCAATTACATTTCTCATCGCCATCTCTGGTACCACCACATTGTTTTCTTGTATCTTCAGCATTCCGCGGTCTATAAGCTCCATGAAGATAGAATGACCATCCTGGTACGCCTTTTCGACAGACCTAACAGGATCAAAGTAGCCTTCAAGAATCCATTGGGTGATCAGGTCACGGTAGTAAACACAGCCACAATGCTCAAAGAAGTCCAAGCTATGCCAAAAACAATCCAATATGGTATCCTTCAATGGACCGTCGGTTTTGAACAGCTTGTATGCAAGAAGCAGGATTGGATTTTCTCCACTTGCTTTCTTAGGGTTCTCAGAACTAGATTCTGAATCGGATGGAACATTCCGCTCAGCCGAGAGAACCATTTCTATCTTTTCTTTTAGTAACTTGTCTTCTTCATCCTTATTAAGCTTATAGGACTCGCTCGTAACAGTGTAATATAGGGACTTGGCGAGCACGACGATTGCAGCCGGCAAATTCTTGCTCTTTTTCAGCATGTGGGGTATCAGTTTCTCATCAGTCTCATGAAAGTTTCCAAGGAAAAATAATGGCATATCGCTGATTTTGAAAATGGACGAAAATAAAGCCTCTGCCTCCATGTCTTTGAAGGATTCAAGTAAAGCTTGCGACTCATTTGTGTTATTGAACGTAATTTCCCCATAAGTGTTTGTGCCACCCCATAAGTCATCTATGGTAGGAGCCGGTTTCTCCTCTGCCTTGATCTGGGCATGAGACTCAGGTACCTCCTCATTGATTGTGTCGGTGTCACGTGATTTATTTTCGTCTTCACCATCGGTTTCATCTTTCTTTTCCGCGGAATGCGAATCATCTTCCCCCTCAATCTTCTCACCAGATTTTGTATCCTCCTCATTTTCCTGTCTTCTTGTAATAAGGATTTTTCGAGGTGTGTGGTCTTTCAGAAAATCCTCAAGGCCTAAATGCACCATCACCTCGTACTCACTGGTCATTCCTTCATCGTCAAGAATTAAAAGAAGATACGGCTTTCTTTCAGATGATGAATCTCCTCCGGATACTACTTGAGTCGTTTTCTCCTTCCCGGCATCCGTTGGATTCTTCTTCTCAGGATCTTTAGCTTTCTTCGCATGCGGATCCACCAGTTTTTTCTCAGCCTCCAGTTTATCTGCGGCTTCCTTCTCCAATTTTTCCTCAACGGCTTTCTTCTTTTCCAAGAGATATTTCTCAATCTTAGGCTTCAAATCCTTAAGCAAATCTTCAACCTTCTTCTCTTCCTCCTCATCTTCATCTCTTTCACCGACTTCAGTCTCTTCAAAATCAGAATATAAAGATAGTTGTGAAGCTATGTTCTCATAAAGAGACCATTCATCTTCAAACTTCTTCTCCTTGATATACTTGTCGTTGACTTTAAACTTCCTGTTGAGATGTAACCAGAGAGTCTGGTAGCACAAGTCGTCCTTAGCAGCTTCTTTGTCTACCATCTGTGCCATCCTTGTCTTCCCGATTCCAGATTCGCCTAACAGCAATACTCTTTGAGCACCATCTCCTCCCAGAGTTTCCACTATCTTCTTACACAACACCACATCCTTCTTTTCTTCAGGCAAACTTCGAGAACCCATTGCTGGAACTTGATGAACCCAACCAAACAAAAAAAAGTCAACCAAATTGGTTTTACATAGCATCAGCCTGAGAAATTCCCATTTTTCGTTATTCGTTCACTATAAATATAAAATTCTTTTTCAAAGTAAAAAAAAAAAAAAAAAAGTCAAGACAAATTAATTTCTTGTTCTTAAAAAAAAAAAATCTTGTTCTATACAATCATCTCTCTAGACAACCTGATGATTAGTTTTGAGTGACCAACAAAAGAAAAAGAAAAAAAAAAAAGGCAAAGAAGACACAATCCAACCAGTTATCATGATATCATAACAAATTGCAGTATATTCATAGATCGAAAGAGAAAAACAAAGAAAGAGAGAGAGAGAGAGAGAATAGGAACCTGGTTTAATCTCCACCGTCTCCGCCATCTTCGTCGCTGATGGGAGTTATCTCTCGAGCTCTTTGCCTTCTCCGCAAAGGAAAGTCAACCTCTGCTTTGTCTCTCTCACTATCTCTCCCTTTACTTTCTCTCCATTGTCTCTCTTTTTCTCTCTTTTAATGTCATTTTTTTCTTAAGGGAAAATAAATACTAATCACTTTACGCATCCAATATGGTAAAAGTGGGTGGGTGTGTGTTAGTGGGATTTTATTAATAAAATAATGTAAGAGTTGAAGTTTAGAAACTTGGTGTTAGGAGTTTTAGGAGTTGATTATTGGTAGAACCTGTTTCTTAGTAATAGTTTAATAATATAATTAAGTAATTCATAAAACATTTTTTTTAAATTAAAAATAACATTTAAATTTTAAACATAAAAACAAACAAACATATTTATTACTTAAAACACACAAACATTTTATTTAATTAATACAAAATTTAAAAATTTTAATCATCATTTGGAAGATGTCCAAATTTAGCCCATAAATGCTCAATCAAATCCTCTTTTAATTGGTGATGTGCTTGTCGATCACGAATTCTTGTGTGACCATCACCAAAACCGTCGAGATTGGTAGGCATATTGACTGAACCTTTAAAAACGGGGATGGTTTCCGTTTCTTCTCCTTGGTCTAATTCTTCTTCGAGAGTGTATGAATGTCGTTCATTTTCGACAATCATATTATGGAGTACCAAGTACCACAAACCAGATTCATTCAATTAAAAGTATAAATGGTTAACTTTTCAGTTATGACAGAAACTGAAACAAGACCATTACAACTCAAATCACAGAAACCACACAGTGATACACTAACCCTTACAACTGAAACACTCAAATCATATCAAAACTATGAAGACAGTACTATACAACACACAAAGAACCACTGCAAACATTCACACGAGCTGCTCCAACTACTAGTTGTCTATTGCATTAACTAAATGGAGTCTGAGACATACCTTTTTTGTTTTCAGTTAGTCGTGGTAGTAGTTGTTGCTTTCCGGATTGAAGTTTCCCTGCTTAACTCACCTAGCAACCTCAGAAAGAAAGCAAAATCAAAGTTAAGGTTCATCAACAGACAAATATAACTGAATCAAAACTTGATGAACCAAAAATTTTGCAAATCCGACATACTCTATTCACATAATCTACAAAATATAACTTTAATCTACCCTAAAACAGATACCATGAAATATATCAGTTTACATTACATCTCAAACCCGAAATTCTCATAAGAAAATCATTTCGTCACCTATATTTCTTCATCACTACCTCACTAATCATAACAAAAGCAACAACTCTTCGGATTCAACAACCAAATGCTACTTATAACACAAAGTTGATGACGATTTACCTACTGTGTATCGCCGGAGACAGAGGACGCGATGAGACCCAGAGGAGACGAAAGGATTTGGGGTTTTTTGGAACAGATTCTTAGTAATTGAAAGCATAGAATGCTTGAATCGTCGAATAGAGATCAATTTTCGGGTAGTTTGGTCGGAATCGGCTTCAAATCGGAGAGAAAACGGCGGTCTCTCTCTCGGTTGAAGGTTCGGTGTCGAGAGAGAAACTGAGAAGCCAAACACTAGATCCCCAAAATATTTTCTCCCACAAATAAAATAAATTTTCCAATAACAAAAAAAACCACCAACCAGAGATTGCCACGTCCCTCCCACACCCAAGTGTAATTCTACATCCGAGTGTTGCCTCAAAACCAACTTTATCATTATTTCCCTTTTTAATAATGCTTACACCCAGGTAAAAAAATATACCACTGCGTGTGGCCTTACTACTCCCAGGTCCCAAGCCAGGCTCTAAAATTAAATTATAGGATTTTCTGGTTAAAACATTCTCTTTTCTTAAGTTTGTTTTCGATTTGTAAAAAATATTGTCATACCTATGAAATTGAATTTAACCAATAATCTAACTATAGTAAAATCTCTATAAATTAATAATGTCAGGATTATGATATTTTATTAATTTATATTGACATGAATTAATCTACAAATTAATATTTATAGAGATAATTGTTCAAATTTCAGAATAATATGAACTGACACAATTCAATGTACATAATATTAATGATTTGTATATTATAATTTTTATAGTATTAGAATTGAAAATTTAATACTTCAAAAAAAACTCATTTGACAATGAATACAAAGAGTAATTGACCTCATTTATACAAACTGTATACATAACTTAAGTTTTTGATTAATAACCTTAACCATCGTATTTAAACAGAGTAGTAGACTATTGAAATGAAAATAATGCATGCTAAAAAGTTGGAACTTACAAATAATTTGAAATGAAAATGATGCATAATTACGAAGTTTTAAATGATACTATAATATCTACTTAACATTTTTGAAGTACATATTTGCTCTCCTCCAATCGGGTCGGCTTTTTTTCTGATTTTGACCCGGAATCTTCAATCGGATCTTTACTTAAATTGTGGCAAATGTTCAAAACAAAATTCGTTAATAAAATTTAAAATATATATATTTTTACAACTAATTACTATAACTAAATTCTTTATTTATGATATATTCTTTACGATTTTTATAGATAAGGATATCAAATATGATGATTTAATGCTAATATAATAAATTTGAGCTAATTTCCTAAAACTTTTCTACCTAATTTAAACATAAATATAATTCTCATTTTACTTTTATTTGATCTTATATTTATATTATTTTGAATTATTATAAAATATATATGGTTATTAAGTTTTAGTTTTTTTCTGCATATGTTATTATTCAAATTTTTATAACGGACATATATTAATCAATCGATGAGAAAAAAAAATATGTGTAATCTATATTAATATTTTTGAAGAACAAATTGCGCGTTTAATTAGGTTGTTTTTTTAAATATTCTGACCCAAAATTGAGTTATTCGGATCTTTCCTTAATTTCTACAATTATCTAAAACGGGACAGTATACCATAGGTGAAATCCTAAAATTAACTAATCAAAATACAATTATTTAGTATTTTAAGATACACTTATAAATTGTTTTTACGGGTTGGTCCAAAAATATACTAATTAAAAAATTATATATTATAAAAACCATTTGAAAACTTTTAAATTGACTCGAACTATATGTTTTTTAAATAAAAATATTAGAACAAAAAGTAACAAAATAATGTTTAATTTCACAGGACGGGATTATATGGTGGGACGGGTTTGGGTCGATATTAATACGGGACAATATACCACGGGTGAAATCTTAGAATTAACAAATCAAATGACAATTATACAATCTTAAAACACTAAACAAAACAAAAAAAAACTTAAATTTTAATTTTTTGATAAAACGCATGTGATCCGCGGTGTACAACAAAAAATATTATACACAACAAATTTATCAGTTTATAAAAAATAAAAAAATCAAATAATTAACCCGCGGTGTACCGCGGGTAATATCCTAGATAGAGACAAAACAATTATTTGATACAGTAAAAGTTTGAGACAAACTCTAACGAAAATTCAATACTTAAAAACATTAAAACCATAGATTATATTATATATATAATTATGTGATTATTAATTTATGATATTATTGAAGGGGCTTTTGCAAAAATGCCACTTTTCAAAAATACCTTTTTAAAAAAACCTTATAAAAAATGCTCTTAAAAATATAAGACTTACCCAAATATGTATGTAATATTATTAAAACATACACAAACTACATTTCTATGTTTCTAAAATATTATAAATACTTTATAAATACCTTATAAATGCATTTTAAATACCTTTAAAAACCTTTAAAATATCTTGTAAAACCTTTGAAAAACCTTAAAAATCCTTTAAAATAACTTGTAAAACCTTTAAAAACACCTTATAAAACCTTATAAATACTTGGATCAAGTAGTAGTTACAATCCATAAGTACCTTATAAACCTAATAAAATTTTATAAAAGTTTCAGATTTAAAAAGAGGCATTTTTTAAAATGGACATCTAAAAGGGGCATTTTTGAAAAGGGGCACACCAAAAGGGGTATTTTTAACAATTTCCCATTATTGAAACATAATTTTATATAGAATTTTTTAAAAAAAATTGTTATCTTATTATTTTATCGAATTTTGTTAATTTTTACACTGACCCGACTCGGGACCGGCATAATTTTTTATTTTATCGTATTTATTAATTTATGAAGTATTAATTTATAGAGGTTATACTGTATTGTATGTATTTAAAGAGTTTTTACAGTAACATACATATCACAAGAAATCAATAGCTCGGCTAAAAAAGAATCATGAAAATATTAACGAATTTATTTTTTAAAAGGTACAACCAATAAAAAAGATAAGTTTATTTTACAATCAAATAACATTTTCTTTTATTTGTCATTGTTTTCGTTTCATTTCAAATTATATTTTGGATTAGTGCTAATAAAAGAATTAAATTTTCTAATAGAAGAAATAATAAGATCGAACTTCAAATTATTATCATTCTTGATAGTAAAAGTTATTAATTAAAATATATATTGTTATTCAAAATAGAGATGTCTGGCCGAAGTTATGGCCCGAATTCAAATATGTATGGCCCAAAGTGGTGGCCCAAAATCATCGAAATATATGGCGCAACTTAATTATACACATTAAGAAGTTGAAATTTTCCAAAAATAACAACAACACATGGAGATGGTGTTGCACGTTGGTGCTGTGCACGTATCCGATCCAGGGAAAACTATCAAGTAGCATCTTAATTAATGACACATAAAACAAGACAATACAGCTAGCAAATGACTTTAATGATGTTAACCGATTTGGTCTTTTATTAACTCAGTCAAATGAATCTCTTGCAAATTAAACAGCTAGAAATCATGTTACTTTTTTTTTTTGTCAACAGAAATCATGTTATTAGTTTTGAATTATGTGCCAATTGTACTTTAAAAACTAAAATAAGAATTAGTCTATAATGTGAACAGTGTAATATCTCCATAAGTTAATAAAATATTACTCTCTCCGTTTTAAATTAGTTGTCGTTTAAGTTTTTTTTTGCGCTTATTAAAAAAACATTCAATTTTTCTATTTTACCCTTAATTAATATATTGTTTTATGTGATTTCATCAATTAATAAACTAATTTAAAACAAAATTTAACTTTTAAAATGACAACTAATTTAAAACGGACGGAGTATAATTTTATTATAATTGTCAAACTATACTACAATACAATAAATAGTACGCTGGAAGTAAGACATGATTATATCTTTATTTACTTATATTTTTTTTTTTGTTAAATTCCGGAAATTCCGGATTTTTGGTCCATAATAATCTCTTTCGGAATCTGGATTCCAGAATCAGCATTTAGTCTATATTTATTTAAGAAATACATTTTCATCCTAGAAAAAATTAAACCCGGACACTACAACTAGACTACCATCCATTTAATTATTTATCTCACTAATTGTAGACATATCTGTCATAAATGAGCAATGGTGATGCACTGAATTCATGTTATTCAGAACTCACCAGTTATTTTTGCTTGCATTCAAAAGTCTTCCCTATAAAAAAATTTTAAATGACAACCGTTCCATTTTATTTTTTGATTGCATAGTTTCATTATTAAATGGTCTAAGACAATGGCTCTCCTGTAAGATGTGTGTATATACTTTCTTATTTTCTGTAAAACAATTAATATATCTTATAGAAATTCGAATTCAAATTGTAACATAACGAAAATATCATCACAAACTAGCAAGTTGGATATCTGATTGAAAATTTGTGTATATAAAAATCATTTAGTTAAATGCTAATCGATAGTGTAAATATGTACGTTGTTATATGAAATATTCTAGCAAGGTCATCTTAAAATTTAAAAAAAAAAAAAAAAAAAAAAAACTAAATTTTCATAACTAACGTCTTGAATAGAGACAAGGGTTAGTTTATATATTTCGTATAAAAATATAGTGCTAAAATGTTATCTTGATAATCTATTACAATTGGGTCTTTCTTTGTTATTTAGCCTATTTAATAATTGTTAAACTATTACTAGTAGCAGACTTTTATAATTTAAAACGAGTGGGTCTTTGTTTTATTTTTCTTACCCTCGGTCTTTGTTTAGTGAAATCAAAAGTCGTGCAAATCAAAAGCAAAAATAGTGTTGTTTAATTTTGATAATGAGTCACTTATAAATTTAATTAACTTACGTGTCACAAATAATTCAAAGTTTCTCATGTGCCTCATTGTGCATACAAGGAATTCTCCCAATCATGATGAACACTATAGCTTCGATCGGTGACTTTGAAAATATTGTATTGTAATACAAAATTTAAAAGTCATAAGAAAAATAGCAATATAAATAGTGATGGTACAGTAATACAAATAAAAATGGTATGAAATGGCAGTACAAACATGAGTTACAACTGATAATATTTTAGCACTACAAATAAATACATATATTAAGAATGAAAAACTACTACCGAAATTAAAGATATTCATTGAATAAAAGAAAATTTAATATTCAAAATTAGTTTAATTAAATAAAAGGTTTTTTTGTGGAAAAAAGGTTTTAAGTCGCCATTTTTGGCAACTTTATCTTGAATCTTCAAAACAATATGAATTCTACTACTACGAAATCAAAAATAATACGTAGTATAACCAACACAACGTCATTACCGTCAAATTTTCAAATTTTTGATAAATAATACATCAATCAAAGCCCTTACGACAAATAATTCAATTTTCTTTGAAATTTTTTGAAAATATAATATATGTGACCCTAAAACATTTAGAAGATACGTATAAAAGTTATATTGTTTATTATTTTTGACTTCGTAGTATTGATTTGTATTTTTTAGAGATAGACGGTAAAGTTGCAAAAATTATTTTTTATGAGGGTTTTATTTGTAGAAAATCCTTAAAAAAATACAAATAAATTATTTTTGTAAGTTACATTTTTTTAATAATATAATCTTATATAATTTATTTAGAATTATTTTAATGTCACCAATATCTGTAGATATTAAAAAGTATATTGAACGATAACAAAAAATATTTAAAACAACAATAATTCAGATTTTTAGGAAATCAAAATAATCCATACTTCCTCCGTGTCACTTTAAGTGATATTTTAAGGGGGAAAATTGTTTAATTTTAAGTGATGTTTTCAGTTTTCTATGCAAAAATTAAATAATTTTTTCTTGACTAATTATATTTTTCAGCATATTTTCTAATTGGTTGAAATAATTTTAGTAATGATATTTTTATGTAGAAAGGTAAACTAAATGAAAATTATATGTTTTCTTAATTTGTGTATAGAAATCTTAAACATCAATTAAAAATATACCGATGAAGTATTTTCTAAACTAATAATTAAATTTTTATTAAAAGATATCAGCTATTTGGTTTTGCATAATAGCCATATGTGTACCGGAGGTCACATGATCTTTTGGTAGTGACTAATGCTAAATTTTTTGAAATATTCGCGGAAGTGTCTTTGACACATGATTTCGTTTATGGCATGTTACGATGTAATCTCTGGCTCTAAGTTTTTGTAGATCTATCAACGAAGCTTAATGCTTCCCCAATCTATCTATCTACTTTTGTTGTAAGTTTGTGTTTGTCGAACCTTTTGTACCCAACCATTTGGTTGATGAACTTATACCTTTTTATCTCCTTTTGGGATTGAATGAATGGATCAACTATGTTTGCACAAAAAAGTCATATGTGCACCGTTTGTCGTTGTCTATGCCTCTTTAATCTCGTTAATCACATTTACATCTTTCATTTGTTGTGCTTGCAAGTTTTCATTACATGATGTGTCATCTTTGAAATCATCATCTAAGATATTTGAGTGATGGATGAAAATTATGAAGGTCCATAGAAACAAAAATCAATATCTTTTGTTTTTCTATTGTATTTTTTGGTAACTTTTACGACCTTTCGTTTCTTTTTCCACATTCCAAATGTTCATTCAATATCGGAACAAATTGATGCAAACTATCGGTTAAACAATTTATTCTTGCTTTTTCGTGGTGGTCCATCATAAAATTTTTCTAAATAGTTCTCTTTGATTTCCCTATAAGACGCCAAATAATTTTTCTTATTCGTGTATCCAGTCAATAAGAAGAACTTACCATTATGATTTTTTGGAAATCTTTGACTATTTTGTTGTGTTATTGCCAATACCTTATAATCATGATCTATGCATGTTGCTCCATTCCACATATATGTGAATAACATGTCTAAATCATATATCGTCATAATCATAATATTTAGGATCGTTTCACCAAAAAATATACAAAATGCGCGATGATTTTTTTGAGGATTCAATAACCAGAACATATATCCCATCTATAGCACCAATAAAAAAAAAAAAAAAAAAAAAAAAAAAAAAAAAAAAAAAAAAAACTTTGGAAGTATAACCAGTAACGACGATCATTTCATAACTTGCACGAAACTTCTTAAGTTGACGTACTGTTGGATTCTTTATGTGATCACATTGTTTCATTGTTTTGATTACCTCATGAAACTTTTGATTAACTGAGGTATTTAGAAGTACGTATTCGATATCGTATTTCATAATTTTGAAAATTATAAAACCAAAATTAAACAGCTCATGCTAATATGAAATTATATTTACATTTACGTTAATTGGGGTAGTTTGCGTTAGATTGGTTTGTGTCTTTGAGTCAACTTCATGAAAATCAAGACTTTTTCCTTTATTTATTTCTTCAGCAAATAAGAAAATATCAAGCAACCAATGAAAGATTGAGCAAAAACAAAAAGGCAGATTTTATATTATCTTCTCAACTGCTAGTTGTGATTGGAGACATCCTTGTGAGACTTGATCAGTTGATCCCCAATTAAGAGGGTGTCTTTTCGACTGTATAAGAAATTCTTATTTATACTCACCAAAAAAAAAAAATCTTATTTATAAAAAATAGTATTATATAAAATAGAAAAATACCAATTATTATTATTATTTATATAAACAGACCCATTATTGATCAACCTAACTCTCAACTAACCATTGTCTTTCAATCTTGGGTACATGATTTCTCTTCATCAATTTTGTTTTGATAGCACGAGTTGTGTTATATCTCTCTATCAATAGAAAAACTAGATAAGTAACCCGGGGAGAAATAATTAGTAAATAAATTTAACATTGGGGTTAACTATATAATCTATTGTAATGGCCAAAATGTGTAATGACTTTAGATTTTATATGGAAATACAAATCATCTATAAAATGATGATTATTTTGATATTATAACTTATTATTAATAGGATAAATAATTCACTTAAAATTAGAATTACGATTTTTATGTATTGTTTGTGAATTTGTCTGTGTTTTGATTCAGAAACAAAGTATATGTGATTGTGATTTTTTGAATCATTGTGGATGAAGATGATATTGGCACTCTATTTATAGGAAAATATGGTTTTGAATTTTTTTTTTTTTGATTTTTTACAGATTTAATGTTATGGTTGCATTTATTTAAGATTGCAATTATTTAAGATTTCGTTTTGAAAACAGATTAATTTTAAAACCAAAATGAATATATTTAGTGATTGTTAATTTCGTTTTGAAAACAAATTAATTGGAAGAACAATACATATAAATGAATTTATTATATACTTATATTATTTGATGGAGGCATGGAGCTGTGTTTATGGCTCGTTCGGTGTTAATAATATTACCATAATCTCAACAACTATTTTCTAAAGTGGATATACGGAATAGATCTAAGATTAAAACCATAATAGCATTGAAAACACAGATCTTCTGTTAGGATTTATTTATTTAAAATTAATAAATCAGATTAAACACTGAATTCGAACCTTAGTGCTAGTGTAAATAAATCCAAGAAGTATTCTAGTTTAAATTAAACCTAATGGGTTTTTTAAAACACATAAATAATTATTTTAATAATAATGAGTTTTACTTAAAATAAATTACTTACAACATAGTATCCCTTATATATATATATCTTCAAATACAAAAATATACTATATAGTGTTGTAGTTAATTTGAAAACGAAAATAACAGTAGTTTATTTGAATATTCATATGAAGTTGTACTATTATTTTCTTAATATACTAATAATCACTTATGACCAATATTAAATACAAAAATATGTTAAATAGTGTTTTAATTAATTTGGAAAACAAACGAAAATAAAAGTAGTTTATTTGAAATAATAATTATGTAAAGATTAATTGCTTACTTATTTGGTTTTTAATTTGTGTGATATATATAATGTATGAGACTAATGGCAAATTATGTAAATAGTCTAATAGAAGTTGGGTAATTATTTAAATAGGAGCCAAATCATTGTGAGAGCGACACATCAGCGTGACAATCTTGTTAATAACACATCATGGTAAGATTTATTTTTTAGAGTGTTTCTCTATTAATATATAGGGGATAAGAAAGGTATAGAGGTAAATTTGAGATATGTGTGATGATGTCGATTTTGTTATAGCTTATCTGTTTGAATTGGGCCGGACAAACAAATAAAAATGACTCTAGACTAACAGAAAGATTTTGATGAAAATGAAAAACAAAATACACTATGAAAATAACAATAAAAGAAATATGTATCCTAAATAGTATATATAATATGCCATTATCATAATGCAGATATAATGGATTTAGTTTATAGCCAGTATGCTAATTTTAGATATATATTTTTATATTCTTAGATATAATGTCATAGGCTCATTTCATGGTAACTCAGTAATAATTCGAAGTATACTCTTCAAATAATTTCTTTCAAATAATTATATATTTTGCCATGAATTGGTAAAAAAAAAAAATCAAGTCATTTGATACCCATACAATTTATATTTGAGAAAAATGATAACACATTGAATTAAACAAGAATAACAAAAAAAAAAAAACAGCTCTCTATTCCCAATAAGTAAAAAGAAAAGAAAAAGAATGACTTATTGTCATCGTAATAATAGCTTACATTAAATAACCAAGTTGCTGAAAAAATATACTGTATATTAAAACGACCATGTCTTTATTTTTTATTTTTTCCCTTCGGGTCCTTATTTATTACTAGTACCAATCACAAAGATAAGTCATGCAAAAGAACAAACAATATAGTCTGAACAATTCAAGGCTTGCATGTGAAGAGTAGTATACTGTTTGTATACGAAATCTTCTCTAGATCATGGTAAGACTATCCTTCATATAAGTGTGTGTAATTGTGACGATGGTGTGTTTGATGTAAGACGACATAATAATTTTTTTGTCACTAAAGTATGTATTTTTAAAAGATTAACAAATAATTCGCCTATCCAGTATTATAAATGGATAATTGATAACAGTAAGTTGCCATTTCTTATTGCACTAAATAGCTTATTTAAAAATGAAGTCAATATGTAACTAGAAAGAGTAGCGAAATTTTATCCAAAAAATCACTAGAAAGAATAGGTAATTTAAAATACTTGTTTTTAATAGTGTTCTCCAAAATAAAATTTAAGACAACTGCCATTTTTTAAGTGCACTCATAAGAGCACCATTAACGTTGGTTTCTTAGTATAATTCTTAGCAATAAAAATAAAAAAAAAACTAATAAAAAGTTAAGAAAAGAAAGAGAGAGAATGTCTAAAAGCTCTTACATAAGAGACATTCTTACAAACTAAAAACACGTACAGCTCTATGAATGGTTTATCTATATTAAAATATTAGAATATAATTGCAAAATTAAAATATTATTACTTTTTGTTTTTTAAAAAATCTCATAGCATACCAACGTTATTGATGCTCTAAGTCTTTCTAATTAACAGATTATAAGATACTCTTTATGTTTCACAAAGAGTGTCATTCTTAATTTTGTACATATATTAAGAAATAAAGTTTCTTTAATATCTCTTATAAATATACTAAACAAAATTATCTCTCTTATTAATACATTAAAAAGAGTTAAAATAGATTTTTATTTAATATTTTGCATTAAAAATATAAAACGACACTTTTTATAAAATAAAAATAAAATTTTAAAATGACACTTTTTGTGAAACGGACGGCGTACAAAATTAAAATACTAGATGTCGATGAGCCACTATGAACAACGTGCATGGTCTACGCTATGCAAGTGTAGATTATCAAACACTCATTAGTTATCTAAATGGATGGCAAATATACAGCTAATCATGGAGTACTTATCATTTATTAAAAGATTTAAAATACGTGGGATTAAGTTCTTTAATTAGTAGTTTAGTACTACTATTTAAATGGGATTAAAACAAAGGAAAAATTAGAAATAAAAGAATTCTAAAAAAAAGTTTGACCATATACACCTTTTTTCTGAGAATGTCACTTTGGACTAAAATACCCTTACTCTCTATTTTAAACATTTTTTAAATGATTTTACCAAAAAAATATGTAGATATACAAGATTATAGATGTTTTGTAAAAAAAAGTTGGTGATTTAGTTAAAAAAAAGTTGATTTTTTTATGGATAAAATTTCGTCTAATATTATTAGAATACGTTTTCTAGTATTCTACGAATATCAGAGTTTATATTCTAAAATTTTGTACATGTTCTACGAAAACCTGAATTTGTATTCTAAACTTTTGTACATGTTCTACGACTTTTAGATTAGATATATGTTCTAACATATTCAGAAGAGCGGAATACAATTTCCAAAAATCCGTAGAACATGTATTCTACGCTTTTCTTCATGCTCTAATTTTAGTCAGAAAATCCATTCTACGATTTACTACATGTTCTGAAAACGTTAGAAAACGTATTATTATTTTAGAATTCATTTTCTAAAATAATATAGATTTCAATTTCTGAAATTTTTAGAATTCCTAAATATAGAAAGTGAATCTTTCAAAAAGAAACTAAATCTACAAATTTGGAAAATCGAATATATAAAAATATTTTTTTGATTAAGTTCTACAAAAATAAAAATACATATTTTGAAAAATTTAGAATTAATTAAAATATTAAAAACGTTTTCTCTTTAATAGAAAGCATCACAAATTATGAAATCCACTTCTTGTAATGACTCTATAGTTGAAGTAACCGTGCTCGGTGGAGATTGTATTTTTTTTTTTTTTTGTTCAAACTGTGGAGATTATACTAATGTTATTGAAATAGGAGACAAATTGAGGCAATATTTTAACTTTAAACATTCTGTAAAGTTGAATATAAAGAAACTATTTACACAGTGGACAAAGGGAGGACGAGCACACGAGCCCATCTTTAACATCCCAAATTGATGCAATAGTTTTTTTTCATGATTTGGACTAAAACGGATTTATAATTGGGGTTTGCATTTTGGAAGTAAAGCCTCTATTCTGTTTAGAGTTTTTGGATTTGGAGATAGAAAATAATATTTTTTTAGTTCTGTAATTTATTTTAATTAAGGGTATAATTGGCTTTTAATTTTTCCAAAAACCTATTTCACCAAACTTATCTAGATAAAGCATATATGGACAAATTTTTTTTAAAAGATCCTTTATATCTAATTTTCCCAAAAAAAAAAAGTCTTCAACGACTTCTTAAAAATTTAAATGAATTGGTCATTGTTTTTTTTTATATTTCCCCTAGGTCTTTGATTATTACTACAAATTACAATGAAAAGTCGCACAAATTAACAACTAGACCTTTTATTTATGCCAACTGTCAAGATTATATATATAAGGTGTATGTATTAGATGCATGACTTGATAATTTTGCTGTCACTCAATTTTGTGTATTTTTATAAAGATTAATGAATAAAAATTGCCCCTATATATAGTATTATATTTTGATAATTAGAATGAGTATCTTCTTTTAAACTTAGTTTTTTTAGTAATCTTCTCCAGAATAAGTGTTAAGACAACTGCCATTTCTTATGATTGCACTCAGAAGTCTTCCTAATTACAAGATTATAAGTTAACTATGTTGTTATTATGTTGTTGATGACCCACGATAAACTACGGTGCAAGTGTAGATAACCATACCCGCATTAATTATCTAAATCAATGTCAATCATACAACTAACTAGCTCATAAAATGATTAAAATGAACGAAGACGATTTTTAAAAAAAAAATTAACCAAATAGCATTACCATTTAGAACGTTTACTTAAAGCTTAAACGATGAAATTAAAGTTTACACTTTAAAAGAAAGTAAAATATATAAACAAAAAATATAAATTTTTAAGACATACTCTTTCCGTTTTTTTATTTGATGTATTTCAAAACATTTGATTTATTGGTTGTTTAATCCGCTTCATAACTGCATAATTCTTTTCTTTTTGTCAACTTCATAATTCATTTTCACCGATCAACGTCGATTTTAAGAAAATTTCAATGATTTAGAAATGCAAACTTTATAGGTGATTATCTTACATTTAGACGATCGTTTAAACCGCTTTCTTGAATCTTGATATGACCTATCAAAATTATTTGTTTTTAGTGCAATCATACATGCTTCCAAAAAGACTTTATTAGCGACAATAAAACGTTTATGATGAACAGTTAATACTGATGGACCCTACTCAATATTTATTTTCTCCACGATTCAATTTGTCTAAGTCAATGCTATGTAGAAAATCATTTTATAATTCTCTTAACCATAGTTAAGACTATAATTATAAATAAGTTAACTCATACATCACGTGCGAAATGGAAGACATGATCTTTTTTTGGCCATTGACATTAATTACTTTATTTAAGAATCCTGCTGGCATTTACATGTCTTTTATTTCCCTCTCATTGGTCTTTCTTTATTGCAACTCACCAAAGTCTTCCCTGAAATGAAAAGTCATTTCTTTTTCATTCAATAATTATCTCCCAACATGCACTATTCAATAAAATTTAATCTGATTAACTCTCTTAAAAACCAGATTAGAAAACTCAAATTATTTTGCTTACATTGCATTTCATTTAGCATCCCAATTTTGTGAGGGTCAAACTTTCTTTGTGATTTGTCATTTCAATTACATATCATTTTATACAATTAAAAATATTTTAGATATACTATTTTAACAATTAATCAAATTGCGAATAACCATTTAAAATTAATTCGCTAAGAAGATCACCATCATATAGATGTTGACAAAAAAAAAGAAGATCACCATCATATCTAAGAAATTTAAAGATACAACATGTCCATTTATAAACATATATAGCTAGCATTAACATTAATAACCACTATAAATTTAAGAATGTAATAATGTACTTGAAATTTTTAAAATGATTTAAACCGTTATTATAATTGTCAGCATCATTGTCAATTTATATTTTATAGTCATAAAAGTACGTAGCAAATTTCAAAGTTTGAGCCATTTTTTTGTTAGCTTGGGAAAAAAAGGAGTAGTGTCAACAGCATTATTTTTACCTCTTTTATCTATAGCTTTACTAAAAGTATTATTTTCATTTTTTGTATTGTTTTTTTACCATTATTTTTACTTTTTTTTTAAATTTATTTATTCCAATATCGTTTAATATTTTTCCTACTTGCTAAATTTTTTTACCGTCTTTGTGTCACCAAACTAGTCCAATATCGTCGTCGTTCACCATTCGAACTTAACCGGCATATTGCACTTTTGTAGATTTTTTTTTAATTATTTAGCTAGTATTTACCATAAAGGTTCTAACTAGCATATTACATACTTTTAACAAAGAAAAAAAGAAGTGAATTGTTTAGCAAGTATTTTTCATGACTACGGTACCGTAAAAGGTTGAAAGTTATTTATTCAGAAAAATATTAAATACTAAGAGAAATGAGTAAAATTTACATCTTCTTGATATAATTTTTGATTGAAAAAAATCTCGTCTAGTCTGTAGTCAATTGGTGGAAAAAATACATTTCAATGTTCCAAATATTTTAAATTAATTTTTAATTAGTTATTTGATTACTTATATATAATTTTAATATAATAATACATATTTTGGTTTTTTCTATAAATGATATATTATACTCCCTTTATCCTAATTTATAAGATGTTTAAGACATTTTCATTTGTTCCATTATATAAGATTTTCTCTACTTACAATGCATGATTTATATTAATTTAATAGTTTTAATTATTTTAATTATGCAGCATCTTCTTCTATTGGTTTAATTTTCATAAATGAGAAAATATTTATTGTTTCTTAATCTAAGTGCTTTTAGTCCAAACATCTAATAAAATAGGACAGAGGGAGTATGTATTTTTGGTAAATTTTATGTTAAACGCTATCACAACCGCTGTTAACCAGTCATAAATCATCCGCAAACATATCTCTTTTTAACTGTTACTAGATTTTAACCCGCGGTACACCGCGGGGCTATATTTTAAAAAAAAAAAAATCAAAATGTAAATTTTTAGTATATTAAGTATATATATGACCTAATGTTTTGAATTTTCTAAATGTATAACTCTTATATCTATATATGATTTAGTATACAATTACTATGTTTGAGGTTTACCGTTTTAAAATATAGGAACGATAACATACAATTCATTAAGTTAAAATCTAGATTATATCCCACGGTACACCGCGGATCGATTTTTTTATAACAAAAAAATTTAAATTTTAAATTATATTTTTTTGTTAATATTGTTTCTTTTGTTTAGTGTTTAAGATGATATAATTGTATTCAGATTGTTATATCTAGGATTTCACCCGTATTATACCATCTCGTATTAATATCGACCTAAATCCGTCCCACCATCTAACCATGTCCCGTGAAATTAAAAGTTTGCTTTCAAATTGTTTCCATAATATATATTTATATACTTATAGAGTTCAAATATTACAAATGTTTTAAACGTTTTATATACAACTAAAAACTAAGAATTATATTGGAATAAATTTTATTTTAATTGTTTATTACTTTTTGCTAAATTTAGTCGAATTGATTTTCAAATGATTATTTTTTCCAAAACCTAAATTAAAAAATTTCAGCATTAAACGTTTTTAAAAAAAAATTGTTAGCAATAAAACCAGATTTGTTAGCATTTAATATATAATGCAACCATTTAATGTAGTTTCTGGTTTTGGATATTAACAAATATTTTGCAGAAATGTAAGGAAAGATCCGTTTCAATATTTCCGGTGCAAAATCTTTAAATTGACCCGACCCAACCAATGGCATTCTTTGTAAATACTTAGCAACTCTAAGATTTATTTGCTAAGTGTACTCCAAAAATGTATATATAGATATCAGTTGTTTTAATTATTGAATAACGATTAAAACTGTAACTAATCGCTTCCGCAAACGCATCTGCATCTGCTGCGTTTAAATAAATTAGACCTTAATATGGAATGTAAAAAAAAATGATTGTCAAAGAAAAAGAACACAAAAAGTTATAAAACTGTGGGTTTTTTTTTTCTAGACCGGTCTCATTCATAATTTGCCTATTTGGCAATTGACTGAAGTTGCAAGGGGAAGACCCAGAGAACAGAGTTGCTTCTTCTCCTCCGGCGAAACAGGTTAGAATCGCTTCTTCTCCTCCGGAGAAATGTTCCATTTTTCCTTTTGTTGATTACTGCTTAATCTCTACATAAAGATCGAACCTTTCGTATAGATTGTCTTTAGGTTGATTACTCTTTTGGAGACGCTTTGATCTGTAGCATTCTCTTTATAAAAAAAAACACAACATCACTGTTTGACCTAGCTCTGCGAATATACAAAGGTGTTTCTGTGCTTGAATCATTGATTTTGTTTTCATCGGTTTGACTTGTGTGTCTAATAGACAGTAGCATCTTGAATTTGCATTTATTAGGTGAATTAATTTCAGTTGTGTCTTTGTGTTATGAATTGTCCATTTTCTTCGGAATTTTTTGTGTTTTGATTACATCATATGGTAATAAACATTTTGGTTGTTTCTTGGGGCAATTTGTTCCAATTGCTTTCAAGATTTTGCAGATTGTGTGGTTAGAAGAAAGGGTTTTGAGGTGTCAAAATGGATTCCGGGACGCAGCCACCAGAGACGGGGAAGCCGGCACCTGATCCGTCGCCTATAATCAAAAAAATCCTCGGTATCGTGATCGATTTGCATGAGCAAGTGAATAAAGAAGCTGTTTTAAGGACGACTAGGAGCGCTGGTGCTGAGCTCAGTCAAGTGACTACTACTAACCATCCAGAGCCTGTTCTGAACAGGATTTTAACTCTTCCTAATATGAGTAAAAAATTAGAAGGCCCGGACGATCATCATATTCCTAAGCTGCAACGTAATCTTCGTTTGCTCAAGGAAGACGTGGTTAAGCTGCAAGATCTTCGCACCGAAGTTGCAGAAGAGGTGTTGAAACATATTCGTCCACTTGAATTGCTGCTTGATAAAGTGGAAAAAGGGGAGAAGGACCCTTCGAAACCCCCCTTGACCTTAGGTATGAAGAAAGACTTGGACGATATCAACAAGAAGATCTTTAACTTGATGTGTCAAGTCCCCTTGTTGCCCAACAAGCGTAAAAATGCCAAAGGATCAGATGCTGACGACGGTGAGGGGGATAATAACGGCAAAGGAATTGTTTGCCTTCCCGGGATCCATGCTAATAAAGAAGATCTTAAAAGACGCGCGGTTTTCAGATATGTACTAGGCGAATTCGAGGAACTCAGTGATCAACAGAAGTTCTGCCTGCTGAGCTTTGCTGTCTTCCCTGAAAATCAAGAGGTGAATAGAACGATGCTGATGTATTGGTGGATGGGGGAGGGCATTCTGAGTTCTAAAGACATACCATCCGAAAAGGGCATTCTCAAACCCGAAGATGTTGTGAAGGACATTCTTGATGATTTCAAGGATAGAAACTTGATTGAACCTGTTGAAATCAAACGCAAAGAGAAGCCAAATAGCTATAAGATGGCCCCTTTTGTGCATTCTTCAGTGGTTCTTATCTCCAAGGAGATAGGGCTATTTGATATGTATGATAAAAAAGAGAAGCCAACCATGAAACAATCAGGACTGCACAAGGTATGCCTTGTGGAAGGGTCGTCAAGCCAGCAAGAAGCAAAAGCTAAAAAAATGGCAGATGTAGATCAGATTGAAACCGTGTTCAATATTTCTGAGAGGTTTCCGGATTTCACATTCAAGTGGTTTTTCGAGGATAAACCAACACGAAATAAGCTGACTCTATCAAAAGCTACGTATCCAAAGCTCAAGGTTTTATATCTGGGAAGATGGGAGAGAACTGCTAAGCGCCACATTGAGGTGGAGAATCCAGAGCTTATGAAAAACTTGAAGCATATGATTAAACTCAAGCTTCTGAGTTTTCAAGGGATCTCAAGAATTGAAAGACTTGACAATGCTGTCTGTAAGCTTCGTGAGCTGATCATCTTGGACCTCAGAGCTTGCTATAATCTTGAGAAACTTCCAGACAAGATAGATTCACTCAAGGCGCTTATCTACTTGGACATTACAGATTGCTACATGATAGATCGCATGCCCAAGAGGTTGTCGTGGCTGGATAACTTGGAGGTTCTCAAGGGCTTTGTGGTCAGTGATGCTATTGATGATGAGACTGTCTGCACACTGGCTGAGTTGGTGGAATTGAAGAAGCTGAGAAAGCTAAGTATTTCAATAAACCAAGAAGATTTCAGCATAGTTGATGTGTTCGTGGCTGTAAAGAATTTCAAAAAACTCGAAAAGTTGAAAGTGGCGTGGGGAGGTATAAATAAACATCCTCAGGACAAAGGCGTAGATGGAGAAAAGGGGGACCGAAAGGTTAAGCCAAAGGAGGAGGAAAACGACAATGCAATTGCTGCTGCAGAGAAAAAGAAACCGACCCTTTTGGAAAGAACGGCGACCTATTTGCATAGGGAGAAAAGTCGCACAGAGCCAGAGCTTCCCATGACATTGAAGAAACTGGACCTGCAGTGTTTTCCTGGTGAACTTCTTCCTGAATGGCTTGAGCCTAATAATCTACGTAATGTGGAAAAACTCTACATTAAAGGAGGAACCGAACTTACTGGATTTGGAAAGCCACTACCTATCGAGGAAACGCACTGCAAAGTTACCGTTTTACGACTGAAGTTTCTTCCAAAACTAAAAGTGGAGTGGAGGGATCTGAGCAAAAGGTACTTTCCAAAACTGAAGTTCTTGGAGAAGTATCAGTGCCCTCAAGTTAGTCTCTGCCCCTGCGATGGAATTGGAATCTGGCGCAAGCCTGAAGAAAATGAAGTCTAAAGCAACTCAGAACTGAGAGTTTTTCGGGTTTATCAAGTTTTCTTCTTCGTTGTCTTTCCTTTTTGTTGTTGTTGTTTTTGTTGTTGTTGTTGTTGTGTGTTTGCTTCCTCATTTTCCATTGATGTCTTTCTGGTCTTGCGTGCAAGTGTTGTTGTTTGTGAACAGTTGAATAAAAGAAATTGGGTTGTTTGCTTTGCTTATTTTGTGATACTTGTGTTCTAAAGAAGCTACGAAGGAAGAAAACAATGTATTATAATTTAGTGAGAAGGTCTACAAGTGAAGAGAGGCTCAGAGCAAGAAACTCTGATAAACTGCAAATGCAATGGTACAAAGGAAAGAAGCTCTCTTAAAAGTCTCTTTTGATAAGCCTCAACACTTTGGTCAAGAAACATTGTTGGCATTCAAGAAACTCTACTCAGAGATTCTGGTTTATTGATACAACAGAGTGACAAACAGAAAACATCAAACAAGAAACACATACAAGAAATCAAGAAAACATAAGCAAGGTTGATGATAAGCAATCTTGAGCCAAGAGGCTGAGTCAGGTTTATCCACTTCTCAGGAGCTGGTCTGGTTTGCAGTTTGGCTGTTCGATGCGTCAGGTTGTCCATGGATAGAACCGCCAGTGGGAATTTCATCGTCAACAAACACGGGCTCAAGCTCGGCCAACAGTCTAGCAGCCAAAGGAAGACCACGAGACTTGTTCATTAGCTCATCTATGCATTTCTTGTCGTTCCTTGGTGACTCTTTCTCTCTCTTTTGAACCACAGCATCATATATCTTCCAGACACTCTGATGATCAGAGAGGGGCCAAAGACGATGGATCTCATGTTTCTGAGAAACTAGCTTCTTCGCCAGATTCTCATCTCTGGTCGTGTATATGACTCTCCCACCGGACCCTTTAGGGAATCCATCTGAAAGAAACTTTCCCCATTTCTCATCCTCGTTGAGTTTCACATCGAGCTTCTCGTCCCAGTTATCAATTTCCCGGACATCATCAAACACAATCAGATATTTCTTCCACCTCAGATTCAAGTGAAGTGCATAGAGCAGAGCAGAGAGCTCCTTCTCTTTCTCCGTCTCTCTATCAATATCTCCCGCTTCCTGATTGCTTGCAACTTCCGCATTGTCCTTAAATTCTTGTTTGGCATCAGTAGAGATAGTTTCGATCAAATCTTTAACTCCAAGACCTGTCAAGATCTCCTTCAACACACATATCTTTCCATCAAGCCTGTCCGTAGATTCCTTGTTTTCCATAGAAACCCAAACCCTGGGAGCATAAACACTCTTCACAGCTTCATCATTGAAGATCTTCTGGCATAATGCTGTCTTCCCAACACCATACTCTCCGACAATCACAAGACTCTTGAACTCCCTGATAACCTTCTGATCCAACAAGAAGTGTTGTAATGACTTGATCTCATTATCGAAACCGTGGATGTCATGGTCCGGAAGTTTACAGTCGGTTTTCAGACGCTCCTCTTCTTCATTCTCATCTCTCTTCTTCTCCAAGGTTCCTACGGCAAGACCATTTATTTTGAGCCAGTCCTCACAATTCTTATTGAAGGTGGTTGTGAATTCGTTTGTGAGGACTGCCTGTTGTGGAGTTTTTGAAGGCATATTCAAGAAAAAAGGAGAAATCTGCTGGAAGAAGATGAAGAAGGAAAGAAAAAAGGTTAGGCAAAGTAGAGAGAGAGAGAGGGGTATGAGAATTAAGTAACACTTTTTTAACTACAATTAATTTGATTTAGTAGATTAGACATAGAAAATTAGTTTCTTGAATGTAACAAATTTGATAAACAAAAAGACATTAGAACTATACTCCCTCTGTTTCACAAAGAGTGTCATTCTAACATTTTTCACACAAATTAAGAAAAGTAAACAAATTTCATTTCTACCCCTTATTAATACACTAAATAATACCCTCTCTCTAATTAATAAGGTAAAATAGTGAGGTTAAAAAAGAGAATTAGTCATTAAAACTGCATTGAAAACACATAACGACACTTTTTGTGAAACGAGATTAAAACCTTAAAACGACACTTTTGTGAAACGGAGGGAGTATTAAGTTTATAGATGAGTTAAATCATTTGGCCGATTAATAAGAGAAAAACGTAAATTATGTTATGTTAATAGTCTTTTCGAAAAAAGCTGATAAAATAAAAAGAATAAAACCAATTGCCGGCAAAAAATAAAATCAAGTATTGTTTTAAAAAAAAAAAATTAGAAAACCGAATTATGTATGTATGCACAAGCTTTGAAGAACAAATGAGCTTTTATCATTTAAGAGGAAAAAAAAATCAAGTATCTAAAAACAAATTGACGTATTTTATTTATTTTTAACAACGACGTGTTTAATTATTGCAAGAAGTGCCAAGAAGGCAAAAGCTACCTTTCAACAATGCATAATCACAAATTGTTTGCATAAAAAAAATAGCGACAAAATACACCGTTCCCACGTTGATATATACATAAATGTATTGTTAGGAAAATAAAATTAAAAGACCTTGATCTCTGAAGTCATCGTTATATTGACATACAAAAGTCGTCGATACTATATTTTAAAAGCTTCAATTATTGAATGCCCGACTCTACCATGGTTAATGATACATGATACATCCAGCGCAAGTGCAACATATTTTTTTAGTTAATATCCAGCTGTAATTATTATATTCAATAGGTAATATTATAATATAAAATTTAATATCCAAACTAGCTTTTTGTAAATTTTGTCATCACATGAGACAAAAGACGTGAGAAAATATATATTTTGGTAAAGATAAAATTAAAATATATTTGGATTAGTGAGGAAATTTTAATTTATTTTGGAATTTAAATTATCTAGTATATCTGGAGAAAATGAGTGACCCATACCCAATTAGCCATAGCCCCATAGGTTCTATCCCTTGTTCTAAAAATCGGCCGCTTAGGCGCTGATCGGAGGAGCACCGCGGCGATTTTGTCCAAATCGGTGAGAAAAATTGGAGATCCGATTTTTTGTCCGCCTGGACCGCCTAGGCGGCCGCCTAGCCCGCCTAGACGGCGCCTAGCCCAATTTTTTTTTTTTTTTTTTTTTTTTTTTTTCATCTAAAATTCAAAACATCCTACTTATGTTCGTAATTTGTATAAAAATCATAAATTTGAAATTAAAATCTTGTTTTCATGTGTTTAATATAATTTTAAAAACAATATTATATAAATTACTTAATTATAATTGATTAATATGTTTTTAAAATATTAAATAACCCTAAAACTAATCCCCGATTAATCTCCGTGTAATCCCTGATTTTCTTGCTAGGCCCTAGGCGCACCCTCACCGCCCGACTAGCGCCTAGCGATTTTTTGAACACGGGTTCTATCCATTCGAATTTAACGTTACTGGCTACGTCATGTGACAATAATTGCTACCAAGTAGGTTCCACGAGAAAACGTGATTTTCATTACAAAATGACGAAGCGAAAAGTATTGTCAACAAATAATTCGATATTTAATTCCATTTTTGGTTGCCGGGAAAAATTCCGATTAATTGTCAAGTGCTGTCTTTTTACTTAAATACAAAATCATGTTGTAAACATAAACAGAAAAAAAAAAAAAAAAAGAGTATAAAGGAAAAAAGTATAAATATTATTACTATAAAGGTTTGAAGATAATATATATAATTAGAATTTTTTTTAAAGGAAATCTTAATTTAATTAAACTGGTTTCTTGGAGAAGTAACAAGTATTCTCACATGTGCAAAACTTTTCAGTTGTCACTCATTCCAATATCCAAGGGCATTTGAGATAACCTCGTAATGGTATATCTAATTAAACATATCTCACTCCTTTCATATCATTCTTTAACCATGTGATATAACCATGTGATTTTAAGGAGATGAAAGGAAAAAGACAAGAGAAATTATTAGATAAAATATTTAGGTTAATTCCATTAAACCCTCAACAATTAGTTTAAATAAATAATATAGCAAAGAAGATATAATTTTCTACAAAAAAAAAAAATAATCTATGATAGATTGATAGATAGTATAACTATAACTTTAACAAACTCACCAAAAAAACAACTATAACTTTTAACAAAACAAATATAATTCGTCTCATTTCGGGGTCAGAGAACCAGTGGGCGCTTTGAATAATTCACTTCTTAAAAACGAGGTAAAAAGTAAAAATTAACAGCACACAAGAATCAGATAAAGTTTCAAAAAATCATACAACAATAAAACCTTAAAAAAAAAGACTTGAGACCTGTAAGAACATGTTTGACTGACCTCAAGGTCTCCAAGAAGCCTCCAATGGCTGTCCAACCAGAATAATTCCAACCTTCACACACAAAAAAAAATAAAAAAGCCTCAAAAGCAAAAAAAGAAAGAAGTCAAACTCTTTAGATGTATCTGTGTTGGATCTCATAAGCCTCCATCAGTTCTTGTCTGTTCCAACAAATCAATTTGAAGATGGTGACCGCAATCCCAAAGCCTATCAAGGACATTTGGGACGAATGGAGCATTCGAAGTACCTTAATCTTCAGTCTCAGCCTTCAAACATTTCTCATTTTCTTTGCACCTCAAAGAAAACGCTCATCCAGAAAAGTTCTACTCTCTCTCATTTGGTCAGCTTACCTTCTTGCTGATTGGTCGGCCAATTTCGCCGCCGGACAAATCTCAGATAGTCAAGGAGACGATCCAGAACCCGGAGACCCGAAAAAGAGCGCCGAATTGTTTGCTTTCTGGGTTCCTTTCTTGCTCTTGCATCTCGGTGGTCCAGATACAATCACTGCCCTTGCCCTTGAAGATAACGAGCTATGGCTCAGGCACTTGTTGGGTCTTTTCTTTCAATCCGTTGCAACCGTTTACGTGCTTTTGCAATCGCTACCCAATGCTCTTTGGAAAGCCACTTTGCTGGTGTTTGCGACCGGAGTGATCAAGTATGTCGAGAGGACATTAGCTTTGTACCTGGCGAGTCTTGACAAGTTCAAGGATTCCATGATTCAGCGGCCTGATCCTGGACCAAACTATGCGAAGCTCATGGAAGAATACGCAGCCAAGAAAGATATGAAGATGCCTACACAGATTATCAAGATTGGAGAGCCTGAGAAAGATCCAAAAGCCAGTGCTCAGGTTAGGCCTAAGGACCTGACTCCACTCAATATTCTCCAGTACGCCTATAAGTACTTCAATATCTTCAAAGGTCTTGTGGTTGACCTCATCTTTACATTTCAACAACGAGCTGAGAGCAAGAGATTCTTTGACTCGCTGAGAGCAGATGAAGCTCTAAGAATCTTAGAGGTTGAGCTCAACTTTATCTACGCAGCTCTATACACGAAAGCCGAGATCTTGCATAACTGGATAGGATTCATCTTCAGGTTCATTGCCCTGGGATGTCTTACAGCAGCTCTACGCATCTTTCAATACAAGAGCAAGGCAGATTATAGTGGATTTGATGTTGGCCTTACTTACGCATTGCTGTTAGGAGGAATAGCTCTGGATTCCATCGCCCTTATCATGTTCTGTGCATCTGATTGGACGTTTGTCAGATTGAGGAAGATGAAGGACGAGGTGGACGATCCAGAAACCTGGTCCGACGACATTCTTAACTGGATTCTTAACAACATTCTCGGGGTCAGGGAGTTGAAGACGGAGAAATATGATGAATGCTACAAGAAGGCTCTGTCTCATAAAGTGCCAGGCACGAGTACCAAGAAAACACCGTTTCTTAAGTGGATTCTCTGGGTCAGGAAGTTGAAGACAGAGAAGTCTCATGAAGTTGATGAAGTGCCCAACAAGAGTACCAGCAAAACACCAGGTCATGAAGTGCCCGACGAGAGTGCCAAGACAATACCATGTCATAAAGTGCTCGACACGAGTTTCATGTATCGCAGGTGGTCTGAGTATGTACATGCACACAACCTGATCGAATACTGCTTATGTTTAAAACCGAAGCGAATCCACCATACCAAGGGTTTGATACACATCGCCTTTGACAAGCTTATCAACATCCTTTACATTGGCCCCGCATTCACAAAATTTGTAAGTGTTATTGAATCCTGTTTTAGAGCCACAAAACAGACAATTCATCAGACTTTCAAGTGGATTGACGGTAAAATAAGTCGCTTGTGCAAGAAATACCCGAAGTGGAATGAAGAGTACATTAGGTTTAGCTTCATCTGCATATTTTTCTTTCCTAGTCTACCTGGACGCGGGATAAAAAGATTTATGGAGTTCTTTGGCATCCGAGCTCAGCTAGATGAGGTGATCTACACATCCAGTGATCGTCTCACCCTGGATATGTGGGAACACATATTCGAACAGGTTAAAGCCAAATCCCGTTTTGCTGACGACTCTGAAAGCGCCATGAGGGTATCTTCAGCTAGAGGTGACTGGACTCTGCGCGACATACAAGGTGACCCAGAAACAGAAAAAAAACGTGATAAACTTCTACGCTATGTGATGGAAATGGATTATGATCAGAGCCTTCTTGTATGGCATATTGCCACTGAGCTCTTATACCAGACAGAAGACGGCACTGAAGCGAATCATAGCAACCGTGAGTACAGTAAAATTCTCTCAGACTACATGATGTACCTCCTAATGATGCAACCCACTCTGATGTCAGCTGTTGTGGGTATTGGAAAGATAAGATTCAGAGACACATGCGAGGAGGCTCAGAGGTTCTTCGATAGGAGGCATATCATGGGGATATCCGCAAAGAAGGCCCCTGATGCAAAGGAAGCCAGCGACGCAATTTTATCTGTGGCGGTTCCAGCAAAAGCTGAGCCCATTGACGTGAAAGGAGATAGAAGCAAATCCGTCCTGTTTGATGGGGCCATGCTGGCGAAAGAGCTTAAGGGTTTAAGCAAGAACAAGGAGAACAACACAGAGATGTGGGAAATAGTGAGCAAAGTGTGGGTTGAGTTGCTTTCTTATGCAGCGACAAAGTGTGGCGCTATAGAACACGCAGCTCAGCTAAGCAAAGGAGGAGAACTCATAAGCTTTGTTTGGCTATTGATGGCTCATTTTGGACTAGGAGACCAATTCCAAATCAACCAAGGAGATGCCAGAGCCAAACTGATTATAGGCAAGTGATCATCATCGAATAAGCAACGAAAGTAGCGCAACATTAGTTTCCCTCATTTGCTTCCACTGTGTTTTTTGTTTCAAAGAGTTATGTCTTGAACTGTTTGCAGCTATCATACCATTGCCAGTAAAACTATCTGTTCTTGAATCATCTGCATTGTTGTAACTTATGTCCTTCTTCTGTCACTGATACATTCATTTATGTGAGCTTGATTGATTCCACTGATACTCTATACAACCAACAAAAGACAAGGATCTGTAAACAAGGACCTTCAAATTCCAATTAGAAGCACTAGAACAAGAATATAAGCTCTTTGAATCCACCATTTATGAAGCAGCAATCGTGAACATCATCCGACCAGAGAAAAACTTCAGAATCTCAGAAGTGATGCAACCGAGACTTTCGATTTAGTCCTGAACTCTCAATAAAATTGTTTCCAACGGTAAAAAAAATTTCCATCTGTACAAAACACAAATACAGTAAATAATTCTTAAGTATATTTAAAATAAAATAACTTCAATTTTGGACTAATAATTACTGAGATGTGAACTCTTCACGAAAACATTAATTTAACGAAATTATTAGTTGGATCTAATTTAATGTATCGGTTGAAGGGTTTCAAAACTCAATTTTATTTTCAGATTCTCATTAAATGAACCTCAAATTCAAATTATTTATTTAGTAGACAAGAAAAGAGTATGTATATGTAAATAAATTCTGCCAGCTATAGAAGTATTGTTGAATCTTCATTATTTCTTTTGGTCAATGCCTCAATCAGTAGTCACTAAATAATGAATGACTCAACTTAAGAAAAGACTAACCCGGGACAGTCTTTAAAATAACATAAGTTATAACTATGGTTAAACCTAATAATATTATTATAACCATCTCAAATATCATAGTCTAAGTCTAACCATTCAAATCTGACTTTAGTGGATTATTGTATATTTTTACTAAAACGACGCGAGCTCAACTAATGACACTTGAACTTTAATACTACTAACTATTCAACATATTTATTAGTATCAAAATATGAATTAAAAAAAGACCAATAGCTAAGTCGTCTCTTGACGTCCAAAAAAAAAACTAAAAAATCTTAGTCGTCTCTGAACCCCCGCCAAAAACTAAAATGACTAATTTTGATTAAAAAAAGAAATTAAAGAATATTTTTACGGTGTGCATACCAACAGTAACTTTTTTAATAAACAAATTGCAAGAATAATTGACGAAAATGCAAATTACAAAAATTATTATTTTGCAAAATAAATAAATAAAAATTACCTGAGTTGCTGAGTCGTCTTTCTTCTTCTTCCCCCAGTGAGCTTCTGGTAAAAAAAAAAGAACAACATCAATGGCTTCCCAAAAACATTCCTCAAACCCCAAAATTTTCAAGTAAATCTGAGAAAAAAACATCTCAATAACCAGAAAAGAGAGAGAGAGAGAACCACATCAAGAGAGAGAAAAGAAAGAACCACAAATTTCTCAAGTGAATCCAAGAGAGAGAAAGAGAGAGAAGGAAGAAGCTCTATCTTTTTTCCTCAGAGAGAGCAAAAATGGTGGACGTGATACCAAAACACATTAAAGATGTTTGGGATCGATGGAACATAAGAGGAGCAGTCATTCTAAGTCTTACCCTTCAAGCCATTCTCATTTGCTTCTCTCCTCTAAGGAAACGCACACCAAGAAGGCTCTTGATCGTGCTCGTTTGGTCCTCTTATCTCTTAGCAGATTGGTCTGCTAATTTTGCTGTTGGTCTCATCTCCAAGAACCAAGGTAAAGATCTCAAACCTGATGACCCTCCACAGGACAAAAAGCTCATGGCTTTGTGGGCACCATTCTTGCTCTTGCATCTTGGTGGACCAGATACAATCACAGCTTTCGCGCTTGAAGATAACGCTCTCTGGCTCCGACATGTCTTTGGGCTTGTCTTTCAGGCAATCGCTGGTGTCTATGTGGTTCTCATGTCTCTTCCCAATAGCCTTTGGGTGATTATACTCTTAGTGTTCGTTTCTGGGACTATAAAGTATCTGGAGAGGACAACGGCTTTGTATAGTGCCAGTTTGGACAAGTTTAGGGACTCTATGATTCAAGCACCAGATCCAGGACCAAACTACGCCAAGCTCATGGAGGAGTACAAGGCCAAGAAAGAGGCAAGACTACCCACCAAGATCATTCTGATTGATGAACCTGACAAAGAAAATAGGCCTAAGAAGTTAGAGCATCCATCACTGGCCTCGGACACAAAAAGAAAAGATTTGACTCATCTTGAGATTGCTCAGTATGCTTACAAATTCTTCAACACATTCAAGGGCCTTGTGGTCAACCTTATCTTCAGCTTCAGGGAGCGCGACGAGAGCCTAGAGATCTTTGAGAATTTGAATGATTCAGAGGAAGCTTTGAGGATCATTGAGATTGAGCTTGGTTTCCTTTATGATGCTCTATTCACCAAGATCGCGGTTCTTCATACCTTTATTGGAACTGTCTCACGCATCCTTGCTTCTGGCACCCTGGTGGCTGCATTCATCCTCTTTCATAAGAAACCCAAGAAAGACATACAATTTCATGGTGCTGATGTTGTGGTTACCTACACGCTGTTTGCAGTTGGCGTAGCTTTGGATTTCATATCCATCCTCTTGTTTCTGTTCTCCGACTGGACGTGTGCTGCACTACGTAGCTTAAAGGACAACCCCGACAAGGCTCTATCGTCCTCGATAGATAAGGTTTTCAACTGGTTACTTAGTATAAGACAGCTGCGTTGGAAGACGCAAGAATGCCACGAGAAAGGTACGCATAAGTGTACCGCCTGTCTTAAAAAAGATTATAAAAAGTGTTCAACGGTGCAGAAGCATGAGGTGCTCTCGACGCCATTCTTCTTCCGGAGGTGGTGTGGAAGCATCAATGTATTCAACTTTTTAGCGTATGCCACAAAAGCAGAAGTAAATCGGATCCACGATGCCAGAGGTAGTTTCCGCCGCTACTCATGGAACATCATAGCTTTCCCATTCGAAAAACTCAACTTCATCATCCAAACACTTAGACGATGGATTGTCAATTTCATCAATTATGTGCACAAGTGGATCAGCCACAAAGTCAATGCATTATCAAGAAAATCTTCTTTTGCTCGTCGTTGGATTTACCCTATCTACTTCGAGTTCCTATCCCGCATCCCTCATTTCATCAAATCTGTGTGGGATATCCTCAGCGAGTTCTTCGACATCTCGGATACGCTTGATAAGGTCCACAAGACGCTATTTGTACACGGAGAGCCCATGACGAAAGAATTGTGGACGTTCATCTTCAATGAGCTGAGAAACAAATCAAAGTTTGGAGACAGTCCTGAAAATGCCAAAATGATATCTTTGGCTCGGGGACAATGGAGTTTGCGGGCCAACCTGCCAGAAGATGCAGACCGTGAAAAACTGGTGCGTTATGTCACAAACTTCGATTATGATCAGAGTCTTTTGATGTGGCACATCGCAACGGAGCTCTGTTACCAACAAAAAGAGAAAGACACTATCCCAGAAGGTCCTGATGAATATAAGTATCACAGTAACCGCGAGTTCAGCAAAATCATCTCAGATTACATGATGTATCTCCTGATCTTGCAACCCGGTCTGATGTCCGAGGTTGCTGGAATTGGGAAGATCAGATTCAGAGACACATTGGCTGAAGCTGACAAGTTTTTCCAGAGGAGGCATATCGAGGACAAGAGAAGCGTGAAGATAGCCACCATAAATATTCTAGACGTCGAAACTGGATTTGAACCAATGGACGTGAAGGGAGATCGAAGCAAGTCTGTGTTGTTTGACGCGAGCAAGCTAGCCAAAGACCTTGCGGAGATGGAGAAGACGCACAAGAAAGACAAATGGGAGATACTGAGTAAAGTGTGGGTGGAACTTCTCTGTCATGCAGCTTGTCATTGCGACGCTACGGCTCACGTAGAGCAACTCAGCAGAGGAGGTGAGCTCATAAACTTCGTGTGGCTTCTAATGGCTCACTTTGGACTAACAGATCAGTTCCAGATCAACAAAGGAGATGCCAGAGCCAAACTCATTATAGGAAAGTGAGAGTGAGCAAGAAACAACATTTCCCAGTATCTAAAATTCATTCTGCATTTGTATTCCTGTCTACTTTCTCCTCAAAACAATGAACTTTTTTCTGCATAATGACATTTGTATGCTTTTTGTGATGAAAAATGATCCGAAATATCCTTTCATATTCCAACAAGAGTTATGAGATTGCTTTAAGATCATTCTAGCTGAGTCCAGATTACACATTTCAAACCTGCGAAAGATGAGTGAAGTATCTATCTCACTGTACCTCAACCAATGGAGATTCTGACCAAAACTCAAGAATCTATGAGAGAAGAAGAAAGCTTTCACCGCCATTGAAACCAACAACACACAGACATAGCCTAGAGATGTTGCAATATGCAGAGTCGAATCAATCTAATTGATCTTCGATACGACTGAAGAATGAAGAAGAACCACACAATCAATTCCACTGAAATCAAAACCCCAAACGCAAATTGAAATCTCACAAACAAAACTCATTGATACTTTGAAAAGCTTTTTTAGTTTTCGTCTCTGATTCTTCCATGGCTGGATCTATCCTTCTCCCTAGTCTCTTCCATTCAATTTCAGGCTTACATTTTTTTTTTGGGGGTTACGCTTTTTTTTTTTTTTACCCTTCAATTGCGAAAAGAAAATGAAAAGGTAAACTGATGCGTTACGCTAAGGATTTAAATCACCAGGTCTAGAATTCATGCGTTAAACCAACGAAAATGGTAAACTGATGATTTAAATGACATTTTTCCTGTTTCGATTTTGTTTCCTTCAATGGGTTTTATTCTCTCATATGTATATTTATCAATTTTTACAAGTGTTTTTTGTTTGACAAAATAAAAAAAAATTGTAATTTGATAAATTGTCTGTTGTTGCCGTGAAGCCGAGAAGGGTGGTGGCGACGAAAATAGGTGGAATAAACTGTAGTGAGCATGGCATTGCGATGCCGATGGCTCACCCCAGCCTTGATGGAATAAAATGTAGTGAGCTTGCCGATCATCCGCAAAACTCGATGCAATCAATTAGTGAAATTGACAAGTTGACAACAAGCTAAGGTTGTTGTTCATTGATAAAGCTGCCAATGTACGTTAAATGTAAGTAATCTCTAGCACAATGTCATAAAAATATACGAGTAATCTATGAACAACATCTAACACAATGGCCTTGGCTTGAGTTGCACATTTCAGTTTAATTTCCACTTTGTTCACAAATCACAACCATATGATGTGTATTCTCCATCCTTCAGTGCCTGCCCAAGAAAAAAAAAACAATAACATGTCACCAATGTTTTTGCAAATTTATAAACATGAAGATAAATGTTTTAGTGTTGATCAGTTGAGATATGTCATCTATCAACACAACACCAAGACCAGTACCAATCTATCAACCAGTATCAACATCAAGACACCACTAGATGTTCGAATCATATTATGGTACAATCATCAGCCTAAAAAAGAGGCATGTTATATAGCGAGATCAATCCTGTTAAGTGTTAAGGATGATGATCACTATTCCCTAACATGTTTTTTTTCTTCTTTTAATTACCAGATCTTCGATCTGAACATGTAATATAAAAACAAACATATCAAATACATTTAGAATTCATCTTGGCTATTTCGATGTACCACAAAATACATTAAAAAACAAAAAATATAATTAAACTGTTTCTTAGTGATTTTTTTCTCACACTTTTCTATCTTCTTTTCTTCTCTTGCTTCTTTTTCTTTGCTGAGAAAAAAGAAAAAGCAAAACTTGTTGATTTCACCTGCAAATCTTTTTTTTGTTCCAGCTTTTGCTTGGAAATGACTCAAGAAGATTCATCGCGCAGATTAACAAGTGTAGGCAGAAACGACTTCACACATCGGTTCGCTGATAGATACAAGGAATGGTTAAGGACAACTGGTGATGAAACAAAACAGGAGGAGGATCGTGTGGAAACTAATTCTGAACTTCCGGCTTATGACATCTATGGTTTCGAGAATGAGATCAAATCACTGCAACACTTCTTGTTGGATCAAAAGGATTACAAGGAGTTCAAGAGTCTTGTGATTGTCGGAGAACACGGTGTTGGGAAGACAGCATTATGCCAGAAGATCTTCAATGATGATGATGTGAAGAGTGTTTATGCCCCGAGGATTTGGGTTTCTATGCCTAGCAATGAATCTAAGGAAGGACTTGATGGGAAAATATGTGTGTTGAAGAAGATCTTGAAGGCTCTCGGAGTTGAAGATTTTATGTTCGAATCCATCCGTAGAGAAGTAGTAGAAGAAGTTTCAAATAGGCGGGAAGCTGGAGAAATTGATGGAGAGACAGCGAAAGAGAAGGAGCTCTCTGCTCTGTTCTATGCACTTCACTTGAATCTGAGGTGGAAAAAGTACATGATTGTGTTTGATGATGTGCGAGAAGAGGATAATTGGAACGAGGTGCTTCAGGACGGTGAGGAGAAGCAATGGGGAAAGTATCTTTCAGATGGATTCCCTAAAGGGTCTGGTGGGAGAGTCATATACACGACCAGAGATGAGAATCTAGCGAAGAAATTAGTTGCAGAGGAACATGAGATTCATCGTCTTTGGCCCCTGTCTGATACTGAGAGTGTCTGGAAGATATATGAAGCAATGATCCTTAAGAGAGAGAAAGAGCCTCCACGGAAAGATAAGAAATGCATAGATGAGCTGATGAACAAGTCTCGTGGTCTTCCTCTGGCTGCTAGACTCTTGGCCGAGCTTGATCCCGTGTTGCTTGACAATGAAAAAGCTGACCAGAACGGTTCTAGCGATGGACAAACTGACTCAGTCAACAACCCCACTTCAGAAGAGAGTAAAACTACTCAACCTCTGTAAACTTGAGAAGAATAAAGAGCTTTTTTTATTGTGTCATCAAGCTTGTTGTTACTTGTTTTGTACTGGTTTGATCTTGTCTGTTTGTCTTTCTGTTGTATCAATCAATAATCCAGAATCTCTAAGTAGAGTTTCTTCAGTATAACACAATGTTTCTTCAGTTCAGTGTCTGAAAAATAAGATGTACCTTCTCTTAAATCTGCAGTTTTATCAGAGGTCATTTACTCGTACCATCTCGGAGTCTCTGCACTTGTAGATGTAGACATTGTAGACCTTCTCAGTTGATCATAATACATTTCTTACTCCTTCATAGCTTCTTTATCTTAAAGCATCACAGAGTAAGCAAACCAAACACTCCAAACAAACAACAACACGAGGAAGCCAAACCAGAAAGGCATCAATGGAAAATGAGGAAGATTTCACCGCACTTGGAAACAAAACCAATGTTTTGATTCCAGAACAAAAGAAAATTGATGCAAAGTCGAGAGCTTTTATTGCGCACTTAAAAAAATAAATACTCCATACATATTCGTAATGAAGACGGGAAGTTCTATCGAACAAACAAGAGAACTTTAGAAGAAGAAACACAAAAGAGGGAAAATAAACATAAGTTGTCTTCAAATAACTTGGACTCTCGGGTAGGTGATGATGATAATCAAAAGCACAACGACGATGGTGATGATGTTGATGATGGCTTGTAACTTGGATGCGTCATAACAAAGAGTCTTTCAGCTTAACCGGCGATTTTCCGAGAGTAGGGATTTGAAGGCTGTGTAGGTCTGAGGAACATATCACCACTTTCTCCCACCCACCCTGCCTTCATCGCCGGTTGTTGTTGCCTTTGACTTTGTGTCCATCTTCCTCCGATTGTTGCATTTGCCAGTTTATTTGCAGTCTCTGATGCTCCACGAGGAAAGACCCAGTTCTTTTCCATAGATGCTGCAAGTGCAAAGTTTGAATTCATTCATTCAGATGATAAAAAAAAAACTTTGTGAAAGCAAAAGATGTGAATTTTACTTACGAGGACTCTTCCTTCCAGGTGGTCTATACTTAGCATCTTTAACGTTATAACTTCTCACAGGTTTGTTGTTCAACGCCGTGTTCTGGTTATTATTATTAGCCATATCCACCTTCCGCTGGGTCGCACCATTGTCAAAAGGAGCATGCATCTTTGGAGTAACATAACTGTTGACACCATTGCCAAAAGGAGTATTCTTTGGAGCAACATAACTGTTGACACCATTGCTAAAAGGAGCATTCGTCTTTGGAGTAACATAACTGTTGACACCATTGCTAAAAGGATCATTCGTTTTCGGAGTAACGTAAGAGTTCAACGGCTTATTAGCATTATAAGTCAGAGCCGCTGGTAACCGCTTCACGGATTGCTGCTGCTCGAGAGACTGTCTTGGTCCAATAGACAGCTTGGGTCGGAGAGACGGGGGAACATAGTAGCAACTCTGGAAGAACGGATGCTGCAGAGCCTCTGCAGTAGTCGGTCTATTGCAGGGATCCCACGAGCATAGGCGCTCGATAAGGTTAACCGCATCTGCACTAGCATATGGCATCACACTTGATAGGTGTACACCGGGAAGCTGCATGATGACAAACAGATCGTTACTCGTAACCTTAAATATAAAATCAGTGACGCTTTCTTTCCTAGATATGTTATAGATAAGAGTAAAAAATACCTGAGGGAATTGGTAATTGATAACGCTGGCAAGGTTCAGCCCCTCCAACCATGTCTCTTCAGTTGGGCTGCCTATGACACTGCAGATTTTGTATATCTCATCTGCTTCACTGCACATATTAAGAAGGTGACATTGCACTTATGGTTTAGCATCTAAATCTGCAACATTGTCTAATTAGAACAAATTCAATCAACCATTGACAAATACCTAGCTCCAGGAAAGAGAGGGCGGAGAGACAACAGCTCCGCCATAATAGCACCCATCGCCCACATATCTGAAATAATTAAAATTAACCATTGTTAAGCACCACACTACAGTATATTAAAAAGACACTTCTGTTATTGATATATTGGGAAGACTAACCAACTTTTGACGTGTATACATATGATTGTAGCAGTACTTCAGGTGCCCTGTACCTGTGGAAAGTTCAAAACAGAATTAGGGTGAATAAGGAAAAGATATGGCACAAATTAATACATGTGCCAATCACCACCAGTATATGGATCACTGAACTACATATATTGATTTTCTAAAGTAATTTCAACAGAGCAATCGGGGAAGCAAATCTTACCAGCGTGTAGAGACATATTCTGTATAAGGTGGACTGGAATCGATCTCCCGGGCCAGGCCAAGATCAGCAATCTTAATGACATCTTTTGAGACCAATAGATTTTCTGCATGAGAAAAAACAAAAATTACACATGTTTCATTGGCAAACTAATTAAAATTGACTGCGATGGAAAGCCCTGAAACTGATACAAAACAGTCCATCTCCATCGCACATGTGCTGATGTTGATTGGCAACTCAAGGCTATTAACTACCTGGCTTAAGATCACGGTGGAAGTATCCACGCTGATGCATATAAGAAAGGCCTTGGAAGACTTGGAAGCACCAATTTCGGATATCAGATTCTGCAAAATGCTTAGGGCGATCCTTCATAAGCTGGTAAAGATTGCACTCCTGATAGAGTAAGAAAGTGAAGAAAATTCAGAGCAATGAAAAAGAAAAGTGTTGGCAATAAGATTAGGCAAAAAGCAGTAAGAAATATACCATGTACTCAAACACAAAATATAGGATATCATTTTCCCGGATGACTTCCTTCAGCTTCACAATGTTTGGATGATTCATTCTGCTAAGCGACTAAAAAGAAAAAAGAAAGGAATCAGCGAACATACAGACAAAAAGACTGAAAACCTTTCAGTTAAGGAGATACAGTACCTTCACTTCTCTAAGATTCACACACTCTTCCCAGGAGAAATACTTCTTCTTCATTCTTTTAACTGCCACCTGTGCATAGAAAACTTCAGTACCCTAGAAACCAAGCACAAATCATTATACACATCTTTATCTCTCAATGAAAAGAACTTACAACTTCACTCGTCTGCTTATTGACAGCTCGCCAAACATTCCCAAAAGTTCCGTCACCAACTTCCTTGAGTAATGTATACCTACAATTGCATAAGGCATCGAGAAGTAAATACAAACTATAAATCGAGGGGTAGGAAGCCAAAGACAAGAGAAAAAGATAAGAGAAATCAAACCTACCTCTCCATTGCCTCTAGGTAAAGCAAAGTATCCCCTTTAGTATTTATCTGTAGAATTTGATGAAATATGTCTAAATTTAATCCTCCAGTTGTTTGTATGGCAGCAAAATCAATGATTCTCCCGCTGGGTAGACTGACCCTTATTTACTTTGAAGTTTGAACATCAATGGGTTGACCATCAAGGTAAAAGAAAGACGCTAAGAGAAAAAGACAGAACATACTGAGAACTGGAAGATGCACCAACAAAAAGTAATGTTCTGGGTAACGGGACGAAACTCATGCTCACAGCATCTCACTCAAGGGGTTCAGAGACTCGAGGAAAAGACACAGCTATGAAAAGTCAAAACTTGAAAAAGAACTGATACATCCTTCTTCAACCAACAGGATATGGAAGAGGGACTAACTAGTTTTTGACTGCAGGGAACAGATTTAGATGACACTCTAGGACTATGTGAAGGTAGGATAACTTGCAAACATCAGCCCTGCAGAAAACAAAGATACCATCATGCAAACGATCATGTTTCAATTGTCCAACAAAGACGTAAAAGAGAATTCAGAGAGTCATATAAGCTTTCTATAAGGAGTTTTGACGTGTTTTCAACTCTTATCATCTTCCTTTTTGAGTTTTCCTAAATTCTTGATAGCAGTTTTTTCCTTCTCTAAATTTCCATATTTTGTATTTATACTCCAAAAAAATCTTTTAAGGAAATCTGATTAATCTCTTATTTCCTTATTGAGATACTAACAATAAATTCTACTTTTACCACACCACTAGGCGTCTAGGCCCCTTAAAATATTTCAGATTAAAAAAAAAACAAACATGTAAACTAAGAAAATTCATCAATTCAAAGTATTTGTGTAAGCTAAAATGCAAGTCTCAACAGCTTTATCCAGAAACCTATACCTGAATCAGAAATTTGCATCACACCTTCCGTAAAGATCGCAGAAGGTCTGACCACTAAGTGCAGTTCACGAAAGAGCCAATAAGGAAATCTGAGTGCACAAGAAACCGCCAATCGAGTGCTTCTTGCAACGAAAAAACTCGATACTGGTAGCAGCCTGAGCAGATGTAATCTTGTTCCATATCTCAAAAGAAGAAAATCCACTAAAAACGAAGCTTAATCTAACCTGATAGTGAGGACCAAATCAGTAAAAAAAAACAACATTAGAAATGCAACGAGCTATACAAAGAATACAAAAGGGGTAATAACTATCCAATAAGCAGGCAGGTCATTTACACAAAGGCAATTTAACAATGAAATCCAGTTCTAATAGACTCCAAGCAGAAATTTTCGCAATTTCTAAAACTCTTAGTATTCCCAACTTCGACGAAGTTTTAACCACAAAAACCAACCAACCATAGACTCAATATATCTCAGATCTGAATGAACGAAGAAATACACAATCCAAAACGAAAACATAAAAAAAGAAAAGCGTAACCCTAAAATTCCAATCAAAAACACAATCCGCATATATACGTTCAAATCCGACTCCACAAAATCTCAGAAACGCGACTCCAATCATACAACAACACTCAAAGCAAATCAAAACCAAAACGACTAAGCGCAAAACAATAAAACGAAGAGAGAATCAGAATCGCATCAGTCAAAATACGAGAAACAAACAAAAAAAACACGGCGATCTCGATTATACCTCAGGAGCCAATAGGCATAAACTCCGTCTCCGACGACGGGAAGAGACTGTATCCAGAGCTTCTCCCTTATCACGACCTCACCGCTCTCTCTCTCTCTCTATCTTTCTCTCTCTCTCTTTGCCGCGTATTTGTGTGGTTCTCGTGATAATAAACAAAAAATTAATAAAACCCTACTTTATAATATCTCAGCTAAAAAGGAGTATATTATTTAGCAATTTATTATGGTAGTGTCTTGTTGGTGCTAAGCTACAATCTCCTGCATCTCCACCTACAGTATTGTTTCACATATAAACCGTGGATTTGTCGCTAATGACGTCATCTCCAATCTGAACCGTACGATTTATCCTTTGCCTAATTTATACTCCGCGTTCCATTTTCAGTTGTAGCAGGAGATAAATACTTGCCTTGACTTTTCGTACAAGTTTTATTTTATTTTCGTTAATGAATTATTGTTTCCTTTCCTTTTTTTCTGGCTCCTAGTATTTCCATTTTTCTCGTCAACAATATTTCTATATTTTATAGTATGAAATAAAGTAATAAATCGACGTTAAATTAAATGTTGTACACACAAACGTGTGATTTCTCTGTAATTGCTGCGTTGTTGAACAGAAAGGCTCAAAAGCATGATTAGTGGCACAATCTTCTCTGAGTCTTATCTGCAATCTCGAGTCTTTGTACACGCTTTCCACAAAAATTTAATCTAATTAAGGTTTGTTTTCTCTAAAATTAACTAATTAAAAATTCATATCATAAATGGGCTTTACAATACCCAAAAATCTTTGTATATGGACTTTTAAAAGCCCAAATAAAACTCATTTCTGAATTTTATTTTATTTTTTCCAGCATTTGTATAGATTTTAATTTGTTTCAGCTTCTTGTACAGTACTACGGAGCAACAATGGAGTTTTTCGACGAAGACAGGCCTAGGTTCGTCTTCCAATCTCGTCCTTCTTCTTCTCACACGACGGAGGAGGAAGAAGAAGCTAAAATCCCTAACAAGATCTTCATTTCAATCTCCGTCTCATTCTCCCTCATCATATTATCTCTCTCCTTCTTCTACTTCGAATCTGAACCTGCTAAATCGCTTCTCTTATGGCTTTCCCTCTCCTTCCTCGTCGGTCCTTTCGCTCCTAGTTCGCTCACCGGAGGTAAGATTCGCGTCGGTTATGGTCAGATCTTGGAGCCAGAGCAGATTCACGATGAGTCATCGACGGATAACGAGCGTGAATCGAGGAGGAAATCGGTGAATAAACGATCTAAAGGGACGACGAAGAACGATACTCCGCCGGAGAATGCTTCTTCGGTGACGGAAGTTTCGAGAAAAGTGGTGATTCCAAAGTCTAAGGAGAGTGGATCTGTAAATGAAACCAAAGATTGGAGTGTTGAAGAAATCGAGATTTTGAAGAAGCAGTTGATTAAACATCCAGCTGGTAAGCCTGGGAGATGGGAAACGGTGGCGTCAGTGTTCGGAGGAAGATACAAGACAGAGAATGTGATTAAGAAGGCGAAAGAGATTGGTGAGAAGAAAATCTATGAGAGTGATGATTACGCACAGTTTTTGAAGAATAGGAAAGCTTCGGATCCTAGATTGGTTGATGAAAACGCTGAGAATTCTGAAGCTGGTGGAGATGATGAAGGTAATAAGGAGATTTGGAGTAATGGAGAAGACATTGCATTGCTCAATGCTTTAAAAGCTTTTCCTAAGGAAGCAGCTATGAGATGGGAGAAGATTGCAGCTGCTGTACCTGGGAAGTCGAAGGCAGCTTGTATGAAGAGAGTTACTGAGCTTAAAAAAGGGTTTCGGAGCTCGAAAACTCCAGCCACTTAGCTAGAGAGGATCCAGTGAGGTAATTGATAAACCAGAGTCTTTGATTGAATAAGCTTTACTCTTTAGCATGAGACCACATGGAGCCACAAGAGCCATTTTCATTGTAGTTGCTACATTTCTGCAGTATTGATCTTTCTAGGCTTGGTGATATCTTCTTTGGTGTTTAATTTTAATCAGGGACATTGAGTTGATGAAATGCTGATAACATATCCTTTAGATGATGATTTATAGGTTACTTATGAATTAGGTTGCATAGCATCATAGGTAAAATTTTACTGATCTAGAATTGAGAAGAAGTCTTTTGAAAACAGGGAGAGGAAGATTGTAACGTGAGGAATCATAGAAACTCTAATGAACCTACTCATAGGGTCCTGGCTCATGTTCTTGATGCTGGTATGGTTTGCTTTTTGATCCATGAATGGTTATATGATTGACGGTTGTTATAAGTGTCCTGAGCCACTTCGTTTTCTATGTTTGCCATACCCCATCATGTCAAACCCCATCAGTTTTCATGAATGCTGTGTGTGCTATTTTTTTTGTTGTTTCTTGGATTCCCTATACATCTGCTAGTTTCGGGTCAAATTTTAGAATGGAATGTAGTTGTTGAACAGAATAATGCCAAAGCCCAAAGGCATAGTCTAACGGGTTTGCTAAGGGGAAAATAATACGGAGCATTATAAATTTAATCTGGCCAGATTGAGTTGATGAAATGCTGATAACATATTTTGCTGATGTTTTGTAAGTTACTTATGATTTAGGTTGCATAACTTTATAGATAAGTTGTTTATCCAGAATTGAGATCTCGTTTGAGAACCGCCGAGGAATCATTGAAACTCTAGTGAACCTACTTATTGGGTCCTGGCTCATGTTCTTGATGTTGGTGTGGCTTGCTTTTTGATCCACTGGTTATAATAAATGGTTGGTAAAAACTCTTGAGGCATATTTTCCATGTTTCTCATGTGTCATGTCAAACCCCATCGGTTTTCACAAAAGCTTTGTGCTAGTTTCCTGCAGCTTCTTGGCTGTCTTTTACATCTGCTAGTTTCTGGTCAACTTTGGTATGGAATGCAATGTTTTGAACAGAATTATGCAAAAGACATGTTTGGCTAAGGGAAAGTTGGCGTCAACTTGACATAGAACTGGTTTATGTTTATAATTATGGTTCTGGTGTCTATCCCTGGTAGAGTATCATTGGTATAAATTTCTCCCTTTTGCTGAATGATTGGTTTCACTTCACGAACTACTATAAAATCTCGGAGTCCTCTGTCACGTTAGATTCGATCTTTAGGGAAAGTAATAGCCTGCATTTCATGGTTTTCTATCTCATTTTGGTAGTCCTTTGAGATGTGCAGAATAAAACCAAATCTATACTAAGTATGAGATCAAATAGAGGTATACACACAAGTTGAAATTCACAGAATGAAGACAAAATAGTCTAAAAATTATCTAATTTATCTTTACACAATCTTTCTTACTGACATGAACCGCTTAACGCAGGACATCTGTTCGAAGTAGGGCAAATACCAGGAGAGGGAGAACAATTTTGTGGTTGCTGCTTGAGATTATTGCTACAAGGCCCAAAAGTAATGAAGAGAGTTATGCAGGAAATTTCTTTTAGAGGCAAGACAAAAAAAAAAGAATCTCAATATGCCAAAGAAATTAACATATGTAGATTTATGAGTTCTTCTTTACTTCAAGCTTTTATTCGAATTACAAGACTTGAGCATCTGTGTATCCTTTCCCAGGGAGCACCTATTTTATTACTAGGGGAATATATATATAAAAAAAACTACAAATATTCTTAATCCAAACTAGAATTTTCATATATCAATTTTGAAAGGTATTTAACTATTTGTAGAATAATTACTTACATCGATTATGAATTTGTGATAATAATCCTTTTAATCTTTTTGACAAATTAAGAAGTTTCAAAAGCTTTTGTATGCTTCATCCATGTTAATGTTGCAGATTGGATATTGGATTTTTTACTTGTTAGGTTTCTGGTGTGTATAGGAGAAGCATGACCAAAATTTGATATTGGATTTGTTACTTGTTAGCTTTTGTATGCTTCATCCATGTTAAATGTTGCATATTGGATATTGGATTTTGTTACTTGTTAGGTTACTACTTACTTGTATAACAAAAAATATTATTTTTGTTTTGTCGCCTATATGATTGGATAATAAAAAAAAGAGAAATTGTTAAGAATGCCATCTTTCTTATACCCTTTTTTAAAACTACCCTTTTTTGCTTACCATTTTTAAAAATGCCCCTTAATTATTTCTAATATGACTAAATTACCCTTCCTTTCATAACCTAAGAACTATCGGTTCCCTCATCTCTTCTCTCTCTCTCTCGCTCTCTCACGTTGATCGGCGAGTATTCCGATTTCAAATCTCGATTCCGATTTCAAATCTCGATTCCGATTACAGATCTCGATCTCGCTCTCATTTCAGATCTATTCTCTCTGTTCCGATTTCGCTTTTCCTTCTGTTTTCGAGTCCCACATCGATTCCAGGTTAGATTCCTCTTCTGTCCCCTTTTCGTTCAGTTTTCGAGTCCCACATCGATTCCAGGTTAGATTCTTTGTAAGGTTTGTCTTTAGAGGTTAGATTATGTGGTTATGTGGTTCTGTTTTGAAAGGTTTGTCTTTTACATGTTAGATTCTGTGATTCTGTGAAAGGTTTTTCTTTTAGAAGCTTTTTTGATATCATTTTCGACTATTAATGATTGATTTTACTGCTTGATTTTGAATTCTGGATTTTACAACATTTTTTAAAGGTCTTATATGCTTTTTAAAGGTTTGTTTCTCTTAAACTTTTTTGCTTTTGTTTTTACTGGATATGGTTTTATACTTTTAATGCTTGGTTTTTACGCAGATGTCTAACAATGACCCATTGGATTTTACAACGTATTTTAAAGGTTTTACATGCTTTTTAAAGGTTTATTTTTGACTGTTAATGATTTTAGTGCTTCAACTTTGTGTATATCATCTCTGATTTATTCAACTTCTGGATTTTATAATGTGTTTTAAAGGTTTACATGTTTTTTTAAAGGTTTGTTTTTACTGTTAATGATTTTAGTGCTTCAACTTTGTGTATATCATCTCTAATTTATTCCACTTCAAACGTTTGGTTCCATGACAAATGGCACAGACTCTCAGCTAGCATAGGTCCTTGCAGATTGAAGCAAAACACCTCAAGACCAGCATCCTCGATGTAGTCAATCACGTAAAGTCGCTGCAGTTTTGGGCATTGCTAAGAAGCTTGACAAGATGAATCAAACATGTCCAAACTCTCCTAACTCGTCTTCTGATACGATTCCATTAGTTGGAATAGAAGAAAATTTGATGATGATTTCGTTACATGTTGTTATGTACCAAAAAGTTTTTACTCAACTTTTATGTGTCTTTTGTAAGTTTGTAACTTAAGAAAATTCCATGTAACACTATTGATTGTTATATTTAGTGCTTTAATTGTTAAAGTGATTGCTATTATTATACAAGTGACTCAATGTGGCTCAATACATGTGATTTGATGAAATAGTGAAGTTAATTTTACAATGTATTTTAAAGGTTTTACAATGTGTTTTAAAAGGTTTTACAATGTATTTTAAAGGTTTACAATGTGTTTTAAAGGTTTTACAATGTATTTTAAAGGTTTTACAATGTATTTTAAAAGTTTTACAATGTGTTTTAAAAGGTTTTACAATGTATTTTAAAGGTTTTACAATGTGTTTTAAAAGGTTTTACTAGATATTTTAAAGATTTTACAAGGTGTTTTAATGATTTTACAAAGTATTTATACAGTATAAGATGAGTTATAAAACTTTGAAAATATTTTATAAAGGTTTTATAAGGGTTTTAAAATTTAAAGATTTTACAAGATATTTTAAAGGTATTTGAAAGGCTTACAAGGTATTTTAAAAGGGTTTACAACATGTATTTTAAAGGTTCGACAACATATATTTTAAAGGTTTTACAAGGTATTTTAAAGGTTTTAAAAGGTTTTACAAAGTATTTTAAAGGTTATGTGAATTTTAAAGGTTTTACAAGGTATTTTAAAGGTTTGACAACATATATTTTAAAGACTTTACAAAGTATTTTAAAGGTTATACAACGTGGATTTAAAAGAGTTTACAATATATTTTAGATCACATCCACAACACAAATCACAATCGTTGTTCTAAAGTTCTTAAGAACACAAATCAGAAACACCAAAACCACATAAAACTCAAACTAATCAATATAACATCAAGTCTTAAGATCTACTCCAGTCTTAAAATTTTACACAGGTACCCATTAGGCCATTATGTAAGAAGCCTTTCTTCTTCGGGAAACAAAAAAAGTAATCCACTGCACATAAACAATAATCTAATCCCATGATTCATCACTCTGCAGCAAAAACAACAATCGATTTTGAAATCACAACTGACAAAACTGAAACTGTGAAATAAAACTTAAACCGAAGAAGAAGAGATTAAAGAGGATTTTTGTGTGATTACAGAAAGTTGAGAAACCAGATCGAGGAGATTACACAGTTAGACCAATTCTTAGTCATATTCTCCACCAAATCGAGAAAATAGATAAACACATAAGCGAATCTCTTAAAAATCAATTGATGGACTAACTCAATTCAGATATGTGAAAGAGGTAATGACAGATTGAGGCAGACTCGGATCTTGGACTGCGGACACAAATCGATGACCAAATCGACTACGACGACGACGATAGATGAAGGATATCCTCGCCGATTTAACTCCCGGCGAAGCTCTGGTCGGCAAAGATGAAGATTCTCGACAGATTGAAGATGAGGTTTTGGTCTCGTCGGTGGTGTGGTGACAGGAGACGGCGTGAATATCTAGCACATGGCATCGTCCGACGACGGTGAAGATGACAGGAGATTGACCTTTTGTTCGTCGGCGGTGAAGGTGATGAGAGCCGCCGAGATTTTTGGTTCGTGCTTGTCTGGGGAACAATTTTGTCTTTTAGGTCAAAGCCTCATTAAGGGTAAAATGGTCAATTTCAGGGAAGCTATTAGGGATGGGGCATTTTTGAAAAGGGGTATTGAAAAAGGGGTATTGAAAAAAGGGCATTTTTGTGAGTCTCCCTAAAAAAAATTAAAAAAAAAAAATGAAGTCTACACCAAGTCAACAAGTAACCAATTATTCTAAAAAATAATAAATAAATAATTCTAAAAATCAAGGGAGACTAACAAAAATGCCCCTTTTTCAATACCCCTTTTCAAAAATGCCCCATTTGGCTGTCCATTTTTAAAAATACCCCTTTTTATGTACAAAATGACTAAATTACCCTTCTTTTAATAAAATATATCACAAATATATAAGGAAATATAACAAAATTAGGTATTTATAGGGAAAAGTGATTCCGCAATTTTTTTGGCGTTAAATTTTTGGCGGGAAAATTTTTGGCGGGAAAAATTTACAAGGTATTTTAAAGGTTTTTTACAGGATATTTATAAGGTTTTACAATGTATTTTAAAAGGTTTTACAACGTATTTATAAGGTATTTATAAGATATTATAAGATTTTAGAAGCAATTTTATAAGGTTTTACAAGTTATAAGGTTTTACAAGTTTTTTTATAAGGTTTTACAAGTTATAAATACCTTATAAAACCTTATAAGTACCTTGTAAAACCTTACAAAACACTTGTAAATACTCTGTAAAACCTTTAAAAAACCTTGTAAATTTTTCCCGCCAAAAATTTTCCCGCCAAAAAAATTTCGCCAAAAAAATTGCGGAATCACTTTTCTCGCAAAAAAAAATTTTTGGCGGGAAAATTTTTTGGCGGGAAAAATTTTTACGGGAAAATTTTACAAGGTATTTTAAAGGTTTTTTACAAGTGTTTTGGCGGGAAAATTGCGGGATCACTTTTCCCGCCAAAAAATATTTTGTATTTTGTGGACCTAATTTTGTTTCAAATATGGGTAAAATGGTCATTAAAAAATAAAAGAGGGCAAACTTAAAAATGGACTCTCAAAGGGGGCATTTTAGAAAAGGGGTATTGAAAAAGGGGCATTTTTAACAATTTATAACCCATGGGAGACTCACAAAAATGCCCCTTTTTCAATACCCCTTTTCAAAAATGCCCTCTTTGGCTGTCCATTTTTAAAAATACCCCTTTTTATGTACAAAATGACTAAATTACCCTTCTTTTAATAAAATATATCACAAATATATAAGGAAATATAACAAAATTAGGTCCACAAAATACAAAATATTTTTTGGCGGGAAAAGTGATCCCGCAATTTTTCCCGCCAAAACACTTGTAAAAACTTATAAAAACCTTTAAAATACCTTGTAAATTTTTCCCGTAAATTTTTTTCCCGCCAAAAAAATTTCCCGCCAAAAATTTTTTTTTGCGGGAAAAGTGATTCCGCAATTTTTTTGGCGTTAAATTTTTGGCGGGAAAAATTTTGGCGGGAAAAATTTACAAGGTATTTTAAAGGTTTTTTACAGGGTATTTATAAGGTTTTACAATGTATTTTAAGAGGTTTTACAACGTATTTATAAGGTATTTATAAGATATTATAAGATTTTACAAGCAATTTTATAAGGTTTTACAAGTTATAAGGTTTTACAAGTTTTTTTATAAGGTTTTACAAGTTATAAATACCTTATAAAACCTTATAAGTACCTTGTAAAACCTTACAAAACACTTGTAAATACTCTGTAAAACCTTTAAAAAACCTTGTAAATTTTTCCCGCCAAAAATTTTCCCGCCAAAAAAATTTCGCCAAAAAAATTGCGGAATCACTTTTCTCGCAAAAAAAAATTTTTGGCGGGAAAATTTTTTGGCGGGAAAAATTTTTACGGGAAAATTTTACAAGGTATTTTAAAGGTTTTTTACAAGTGTTTTGGCGGGAAAATTGCGGGATCACTTTTCCCGCCAAAAAATATTTTGTATTTTGTGGACCTAATTTTGTTTCAAATATGGGTAAAATGGTCATTAAAAAATAAAAGAGGGCAAACTTAAAAATGGACTCTCAAAGGGGGCATTTTAGAAAAGGGTTATTGAAAAAGGGGCATTTTTAACAATTTATAACCCATTAAACAAAATTTCTAAAATTTATTTATCACTACTACAAGGGTCTACAACAACCACTAAAGCTACCCCACTAAATCTCTACCGTTGGATCAGATTATTCGTAGCGATAAACGGCATGAGATCCATTACCCAGCACCAAATAGTAGTCTTCGTGGTTCAGTTTCTCCACCGAACACAACCACGTGCTACATAGTACATAGATTACAAAGTCAACTAAACCGGCAATCACCGGTTTTCCAAAAAAAAAAAAGAGCTTTACGGTTCACCGACTAAACCGGTAACTCTCAATAGAAACTCAAACACGTCTGTGTTCACCACACGTTTTCTCAAAAATCTAAGCTACTCTGCAAAATCATTTTCCGGCGAAAATTCTCAGGTGATTGATTCTCTCTTCGTTTTTCTGATTTATCATATCGATCCTTCATAAAAAAATTTCCTCTATTCGAAACAGATCTCTTCTCTAGGTTTCATATGATTCAATTTTTTCAATCTATAACAAAATAGATCGTGCGATGCAGATTTTCTGATCCTAAATTGTTGCTGAAGTCCTATTTTTCATTCGAATTTTAGGGTTTCATGGTGGAATTTGATTCATAGTGCGTTTAATTTTAGCGTAATTTTTTTGGTTTTGGTTTTTTTTTTTTCCGAAACCTAAAATTACCCGAAAATGAAACTCAAAACTAGTTTTTAAGTTTGATTCTAATGCTGAATTGTTTTCCTCTTGAATCAATTTTGGATACTTGTTCGTTTTGATCATCAACTTAATTTTCAATTTCAATCTCTCAGGAGCTAAAAAGGATATTCAATGGATCAAGAATCATCTCAATGTCCCTTTGTTGCTGAAAGCTTAATCCAGAAATGCCCTTTCTTGAGAAACATCAACAAGCCTACCAATTTGTTCTTCTCCTCCTTCAGTCTTCCAATTCCGGTAATAATTTTCTTACCTTTCGTTAAAAAAACTGAATTTTTATGCTATTTTGATTCTCTGGTGGTGAAGTTTATGCTTCCTTGTGTAGGTGGTGCAAGGAGGTAAAGGTCCGATTTTTGAAGATGGTCCTGGATTTGATTCAGCATTCAAGCTTTTCCATGGAAAAGATGGTATTGTGCCGCTTTCTGGACATTCTAGTTTCCGAGATGATTTTGAAGATGAGACGGCTCGTCGTGCTCCTCTGCAATTCAATCCACTTGCGGGGAAGGTAGCTACTATAAGCCTATCAGCTTTTGGTCCTGGAGGGCCTTTTGGCTTTGGTCCTTTCTCTGAGAAATGGAAGAAACAACAGAAGAAACCTAAACCTTCCAAAAACCAACAGGTAGGATTTTTTAGATTGTGTATAACTTTGGAATTTACTAGGAGTTACTGTTTCTGATATGTTTTTGCTTGATTGCTTGCTTTTCGTAGTCTGGGGACTCGTCGAAACATGAGGCAGTTGGAGACGAATGGTTAAAAACCGGGAATTGTCCTATAGCCAAGTCTTTTAGAGCTGCTAGCAAAGTCATGCCTCTTGTTTCTAAAGCATTAACGCTACCATCTGGTATGAAATATAGATGTCCAGCTCCTATAGTAGCTGCAAGAGCTGCACTTTCAAAGACTGCTTTGGTTAAAAGTCTTCGTCCTCAGCCTTTACCTGAAAAGATGCTTGCAATCGCTCTCATGGGAATGGCTGCAAATGTGCCTCTTGGTGTATGGAGAGAACACACCAAGAAGTTTTCGCCTTCATGGTTTGTGGCGGTCCATGCCGCTGTGCCTTTTATAGCAATGCTTAGGAAATCTGTACTGATGCCGAAAACAGCCATGGCTTTGACCATTGGAGCTTCGATTTTAGGACAGGTGATTGGGTCAAGAGCTGAGCGTTACCGTCTCAGAGCAGTGGCTGAGAAAATGATTACTGAAACCGCTATGGTTTCTGAATACAACCAGAGCCCTGGCGACTCAGGCATTTCTGGGGGACATTGTGGTACAGGAGAGGGAGTGAAGGAGGTTTATTTCAATGTAAATGTTGGAGAATCTGCTAAATCAACTGGACTCTGTTATTGAGAGAAAGTTCTTATTGATTCCAAAAACTACAAATTACTATGTACGGATTGGATGTTTGTGTGTGAGGGAAGGTTTTTGTAATTCAGTGAATTGTGTAAACCTAAACAATGGTGTCGTTTTATCCCTTCTAATGGGTCTAAATAAAAGTTTAATAATTCCCTCAGTAACCTATATTATTAACGCAAAAGTAAGTTACTATGTAGTTTACTTGAATCAGATTTTGATCAGAAAACTTGACCTCATCTAATAATAAAGAGAGTTAATACAAAAACAAAAACACTAAAGACCGACAAAATATGGAACTGAAACATCCTAATGTAGTAGTCTAGTAGATAAGCAAACTTAAAACGGTCAAAACAGCCTCTGACCATTGCTGATGATAATGATGATGTGAAATAGTCCCTCAAGTTTTTCAGTAGCTGCCAACATTTTGCCTTGGCATACCTCCTCCTGCATTGTATCTTCCCGGTGTGCCATTCATGTATTGTCCTTGTGGCTCACTCATAAGGCTTGGGCAGTTTGCCGAAACATGGCTGTTGCTGCCACATGCGTTGCAGCTAGTAATACCGCCAAGAGACCTTGCACCACTACTGTACTGATTTCCATACTGACCCACTTGGTTTGCTGCAGGTACTCCGAATTCTCTTCGTGCATCCACTGATGCGGTGTCTCTAGTTCCTGAGGTTCCAATACCGGAATTAACTGCATCAGACCTGTAGTTGGAACTCTCTGTCTTTGTAGGCAGAGAATTTGCATCTCCTATCTTGAGTTTATCCATTGCCTCTAGCATGCACCTGGTATTTGAAGCATAGTTCAGCTTTTCAGCTTTCACAACTGTTGCTTTAACCCGTTGCTCGTCGCTATAAGTTTCTTCTTTAATCTTCAGCTTGAAAATGTACTTGGTAAAAGCGACACTGCGGATGATATCTTCAAATTTCTCCTCCTCCTGATTTTCATACTTCACATAATACAAATCTTTTGCAGACATTCCCATTATCTCTTCACCAGCTTCCTGGAATGCTGTGGCCCAGGTTAGGCCTGTATGGTCCTGTAACTGGATCTGCAATATATATCTGTAGTCACATTCATCCACGCATTTATCACACTTCTCACAACGCCACGTCCCATCTCCGTTATTTGTGACTTTTTTGCTGCATGGACGATCTCCATTCATGATAGGACAAGCCGTATAGCAGAAATTCTCAACCTTCATGAATGAAATGGTGGCACAGACTGTGATCCAGTCCGGCTTCTCTGAGGTCCCTAGCTTCTCGTCCTTGATCTGAGCAATTACCTTGCGAACTTCTTGTCTGCCTACACCGGAAAACTCTCTAGATATGGAGGTAAAATGAGCATTCCTTCCTTCTCTCTCATACCATTGCCTTAATTCTCTGGCTTCAGGGAAATCTGGCTCTACGAAGAATTGACTTGATCCAATGGTGCTCACTTGCTTCCCGTTGAATTCACCGATCCTGCCCGCTTTCAAAGCAAGAACCGGAAATACCCCAGAATCACAAAGATTTTGCAATTGCTGTCCTTCTGCGTTGCAGAAATTACCCCACATGGTTACCTCGACACTTCGGCCTGACATATCCTTTAACTGAAGTGCCCTTTTCTGTACCTCAGTTCCGTTTTTCCGCATAATTGGTACTGTCGTTCCGATGGACGAAACAATACCAATTAGATCAGTCATGCTGTTGCTCTCCATGTTTTCAATATCACTTATGCTACGAAAATGGAACTGATTGCGTGGAATGGTACCATCATCCTCACAGCGCTGTATCGTTGATGCAGAGTCCAAATGTATTTCATAATCATTGGGAAGATGATTATAGTTCTTCTGAGCAGGCTTCAAATTTCCCCTTGAAATCAGATAAACATTTCCAACTACAATCTGGTCAAAAAATTGATCAACCACATCATTAAAACAAGTCACCCGTATTTCTCCACCATCAGCATCAAGGAGATCAAAACTGAATAATTTCCCTTCCCCACGCGGATTATTAAACCGCCTCAATTCTGCCTTACTCGAGACTCTGACCTTGATGGTCCACCGACCCTGGTAAGGATTAAGAGCAGCAATCGGAATTATCCTCGGAGGAGCTTCATTCCTAGCCACAGGTCCCCTATTAACATACATCGGTGGTTGTTGTGGCTGATAAGCTGACTGAACTGGACGGGAATAAGAAGTTGTTGCAGGAGGAGCCCGAGGTTGCTCCTGCCTAGACCCTCCATAACCTGCATTTGAGCTCACATACGGTCTGGTGGAAGGTGATGTTTCCGGATAACCAGAACCAGTACCATATCTTTGACTAACTTGAGGATGAGGTGAAGCAGCCGCCGATACACCATATCTCACAGCGTCGGAACTGTTAGAACCACCAACTTGAGGCTGAGCAAAACTAGCCGATACACCATATCTCCCAGGGTCGGAACTGTTAAGACCACCAACTTGAGGCTGAGGTGAATTAGCAGATACACCATATCTCCCACCAGTGACATCACTCCTTCTAGCTTGTTGCTGGTCAAAACCACCATTGCTTTGTGTGTTAACAGGAACCGCCGCTCCACCGCGTTGCCCAGGTTCATTAGGAGTTCCAATTATATCACATTTCGCCACAATAACCTCCAATTGCATAATTATAACAATCCTGTCATCATCAACACCAGAACTACTTTAAACAAAGAAAGGTTGGTTCTTTAGACAATTATGAAACTAGGGTTACGAGATTGCAATATTACCTTCGACCCTGGATGAGACTGCAGACATAGTGAGTGATTCTAACAATCGAACCCAATTGAATACTGCCTTGAATCACTAAAGTGTTCAATGTAGTATTAAGCATTCCTGCTTGCAAGTGAATCCCATCTGATAACAAAACCTTATATCGATTGTTAGATTCCTGATTTTGATGAAGCCTGCTTGGAATCATCTTCAATTCCGTTACTTGTAGCACTGGCATCAAATCTATCTCACTCGACACTTCTCCATTCAATATCTTCGTTATCGCTCCTGCCGTCAAATTCACCGCCATCGTTTCCGACGAACCCAATTAACCAAGATTTTGAACTTTAGAGAAGACTCTATTTCGAGAATGGGTTTGGGTTTGATTCAGAAATTGAGAAGACGAAAGAGAGAGGATGATAAATTGAATTAGGGATTTAATGATTGAACCCTAAAGTGGTATAAAGGTGGAAGCTTTTTAGAGGGAAAAGGAAAAGTAGAACGTTTTCGTCAGTTTTGGACTATTTACATATCGGGTCTTGTATTTTTCAAGAATTATAAATAACCCCTAATTCACAGAATTCCTAAATCAAAATCCAATTTAATTGTTTTTTTTTTTTTTTTCGACTTTTCATATTAGAAGCCCAAAACAGGCTAACATAACACTATAACAGTACAAATTAAGGCCCAATAAGCCACAAATTGCAGTACATGAAGATAAGCAATGAAATTAAAGAACACGTGTATGCAACGTGGCAACTTCCCGAGCAGATCTGTTCCACCCATGGCATCGTCACCGACTTGAGAGAGCTTCCTCCACCGGAAACTTCCACCACCGTCTGGTTCTTCAAGCTTCTGCACAGATTTTCTATGATAGCTAGCCTTTAATTTGTACCATTCACCTTTTGCTAATTATCACCGGAAGTAATTGATTGAATTTAAACTTTGTTCGCCGGAATTTAAACTCGATCGATCGGAACTGAAGTATTCTTCAGAGAACTATCTAACACGACAAGGACTCCAATTCTTCATACTCCACTCCTCTCAACCACAACAACTTGAAACCAAACGGCCAAAGAGAACCTTCACTTAATATAATCGCAGGCTGTACAGGCGGAGGAGATCCCGGAGACAGAGGATAATCGGGAGAACCCAGAGACGGAGGAGAACCTGGAGAACACGGGGACGGAGGAGAACTTGGAGAACCGGGAGACGGAGGGGAACTCGGAGACGGAGGAGAACTTGGAGAACCGGGAGACGGAGGGGAACCCGGAGACGGAGGAGAACCCGGTGTCGGAGGAGAACCCGGAGTCGGCTTCCATCCGTCTCATCACCCGGCACCTATGAATCGAGGTAAGGAAATTTAACTGTTTACGTTGTTTTTCGATGGATTCTGGCAAATTCGGTAACTGCCCATATGCCTCAATTTCCTAATTTTGAAAACTGAAAAATCGAATTTAACCTCCCCACTTTTATTCGAGCATTGGTGTTGTAACGGTTCCGACTTGTTCGGAAGTGCGCAAGTGTAAAAGGGGGGTTAATTTGGTGGTTAATAAAATCTGAAATCCAATTCTTACAACCGTTCCGCAATTATTAACTTTTCGTTTACTTCTGTCTCAGTTTTATTCCCCAATTTCTCTGGCTTCTTTAACAAAATTCTCCTAAATGTCATCATCAGAAGACTCAGGCGATTTGGGCGACGGGCCTCCAACTTTGCCACCGCGATTATTTGCTGCTGATTCATATCCATCCGGAGCCAGACTTAACATTTACTCAAAGGCAAACCTTATCGGAACCCTTTACAGTATCTTGGAAAACACTGAAGCAATGACCACCATTCTTCAATCCCAATTTGGCAAGCTTTTCAGTCTCCCTGTGGCGAGGTGTTCAAACTCTGTAAAGTTGATTCATGCTCTTCTCAGTAGGCAGCTTATCACCGGGAAGGAACACGAATTATGGATTGTGTTCGGGGGGAAGCCTATAAAGTTCTCCCTACGTGAGTTCCACATTATATCTGGTTTGCGGTGTTCCAAGATGCCAACGGATGAAGAAATCAAGAGAAGAACTGAGGGTTCTGAGGCATATTGGAATGAACTCTTCCCGCCAGGCTCTGCTGTTCCCACGGTAAAATCTGTTCTTGAGATGTTGAAGGATCCGGAACTCGATGAAGACAAACTTCTACCTTTGGCGTTGTTGGTTCTTGTTGATGGCATTGTAATGTGCTCCAACAAAAAATTGAAAATTTCGAAGGAGACTGTTGGTCTTCTGCAGGATACAGATTTTTTCCTTTCATTCCCATGGGGTACGAAGAGTTTCACCAACACCTTCTCTCGTTTTTCTACGGGGTACACATCGAATGAATCTCTCGTAGCTCGGTTGAAGCAAACGAATAGTGCTTTCTATGGATTCCCTCTCCCACTGCAGCTCATGGCCTTCGAATGCATTCCTTCTTTGACAACTAAGATACCAAATCCGAAAGACATGTCTTCCTTTATTGACAGTCCTTATGGTTGCAGTTCCTCAGTAACCCTTCTAAGCGAGGAAGATATTGCTGCAGTGGAAACAGAGCCACAGGTACCTTACTACATCTTTCCCAAAGTTTAGAACAGCGTTTACTTTTTAGATGTACAGCAATTTGTCAAGTACACCCCTATCCCCTGTACACCTGGTGTGTACATCTGTATTCACAACTATGATGTATGGGAATCCTAACAAGTTTTCTTATTGCTTTGTAGCTTGTTGTGCACCCTATTTTGGAAGCACCTGATGAGTTGGATGAGGATGAGTTCTTATGCGATGACGAGGTATATGACTCGAAGGTAGAGATGTTGGAAACATTGATTAAAGTTGGACACGAATTTTCATCACAAGAGTTCGTCGGAGGTGTCCCCGCTGGAGACCGGCTTGAAGTCTTTGATGCACATATCTCGACAACTTTTCAATCCATCTTGGGTGTAGTGTTTGACATCGTTGTATCCGATAATTTCATTAACTGTATATTGGTAAGATATATATTGATATAGTACTTTTTAACTTTTTGAACATTTTAGTACTTTTATTTATCTAAAAATTTAAGTTTTTGTATATAAATATAATATTGTTTAAAATGATTATATATTATTTTTAACTTCGTAGTTTCAAGTATGTAACGAATTTTTCAAAATTTTAAAACCGTATCATGTGTTATACATAAAATATGTTAGAGTAGTTGAAATGATTAATTATGGTTGAAATTATACTAATTGTATATGTTAGTAATATGTCCAGTATAATTATTTTGTCGTAGAGTTTAAGATTCCAATACAATCATGATGGAGAACATCACATTACATAGTGCTATTTGGAAATTTATTTTGAGTATTTAGATTTTTTTTTTTCTGAGTTTACAATAACACTAGATAACAACCCGCACGATGTGCGGGATGAAGTGATTCAGATAAAATTATTATGATTAAAATTATTATTCGGGATCCAAGATCCGTTTGTGTATAACGAAACATGTTACAATTTTTTTTTGTTTTATTCAAATTTAAGACTATTTCATATAAGAATATGTTTTACCCGTGAAATATTTGAACCTTGAATAAAGCTTCAACATGATAAAAAAATATTGACGAAATGTTACCATTTATGGCAATATGTCTTTCCGTATGTTTTAAAGATTTCGAGATTTTGTAGTATAAAAAGAATTTTTTTTTTTTTAATAAGTAAAAGAAATCCAAAATTTAGCAAAGATGAGATTTGATAGTTTCCAAGCTAAGATTTTGTAGTGTTCCAAATCTAAGATTCTTAGATTATGAATGGATTATTTACGAAATGGTTATAATGTAGTCAGATTTTGGTTTATATACAAATGTGGTTATAATGTTTTTCTTCGAAAAGTTAGAACTCTTCCAAAAAATAGGATTTTAAGTATTCGTAACATATATAGAAAGGAGATTATCTTATTTATTAAAGTAAAAAATTTATGAAAGATGTAAAGATTTTGTAGTTTTGAATTCGAGATTCTTGAACCAAATGTATATATTTTATCATTTAAATATAAACATAAATATAAATATAAATATAAATAAAAAAATTGTTTACACATCCGCTAAAGAAAATTTATATAAATGTATATAAAGAAAAATATAAATATAAAAATATAGTAATATAAGATAAACAAAAAGTGTATGTTTTTAATTATTAATGGGATATATGGATGTATGAGACTAATGACAAATTCTGTAAATAGTCTAATAAATCTTGGGTAATTATCTAAATAGAAGCCAAATCATTGTGAGCGCGACACATCAGCGTGACAATCTTGTTAATAACACATGATGGTAAGGTTTTTTTTTTAAAATGTTTCTCTATTAATATATAGGGGATGTTTACATTTTCTTTCTTATATAATATCAACTAATATTTATTTTTATATAATGTCAAGTAAAACTTAGATTATTATATGAAGACTAAATAATGATAACCATAATTAAGTTAAATATATAATAAAAATATTACACAATTTGAGTAATGGAGGATAGGCAAGAATTTAAAATTAATGAAGATTGAATCATTTGAATATTACGACTTTACGAGTTATACAGTACTCAGCAGCTTCTTTCGTTTACTCTCATGAAAGAAAAAGGGATTTTGGTATATACTATTTTATGTATTTTGATACTGTTGAACTAATTCAGTATTTACTACAATTTGGTGGGTGTAAAATGTTCAATTTAAAACTTAAGTGGTTTAAAACTGTTGAACTAATTCAGTATTCACTTTTACCCAAAGACCAAAATCATGTGGCATTAACGACGTCGTTTTGATTTTTCTTGCGTTTCAAAAAAATACAAAAAATCCCATCTCATAGGATTCGAACCGGCAGCCTCTTAATCATGTAGCTTCTGTCTTTACCAGTTTATTATCCCACAACAATTCTCGAAACAATCTTAACCTTGTTGAATATTAATAAAATATTCTTTGACTAATGAAGAAGAAGTGAGACGAGAGAGAGTAAAGGAGCAAATGTATTAGCAACAAATTCTTCTCTTCTCTCCTTGTTATTAATTTCTACAACAACAACATATATATAGTACATGGAAACTTGGAGCCAAAGCTAATGTTTATGAGTGGATAAATTAAAAATGAAGATAAACTCTAATTACTTGACTTGGGGACCAAGTGACGTGAAGGGGAATATGATGGATAATCATCATAATAAATATCTATTTATAACAAACCTTATATAATTATAAGCCTTTTAAGATATTTTTTCTGGATTCAATAAAACTTTGCGTTTTGGATTGGAGGAAATAAAGATTTTTTAGGGTTCGCGGTTTTTGCTACTCTCATTGTCGATTTTATTTTCTTCTTCTTCTTCTTTTCTTCTCTGAGAGACGAATTGCGAAAGAGGGAACGAAGAGCCACAAAGCCCCACCGATTAACCTGGAAAACCAGTAAGTTGATCACGATCATGATTCTTCCGTTTTCTTCTTATTTTTGCTCTTGATTTTTGCCTTCAATTCTGATTCTCTTCTCGATTTTTGATGTTTCTCTTAGTGGGTTCCGAAGAGGCGAGCGTTCTTGAGGGAAAGTTCTTATCGATTGATAAATGTAAGGAATCTCTAATGATTTTAAAGTATAAATTTCTGCTCTTGATCTGTTGCTTGTTATTCTTTTTGCCAGTACTCAACTACGATATACGCCAGGAAGATGTGGATAGACTGAAAGCGGCTAACATCTGGAATTCTCTGCTGGTCGGAAACAACAGTGATGCTGACTTCTGGGGGGATTGTCTTTTCGTCGGCAACAAGGAGCTCCTTGACGGAATCCGTTTTTCAGATGATGATGTGGCTGTCAAAATCGATAAAGCCATTGACAAAATGATGGTATGTCACTTGTTTTTGTTGTGCTTTTTTTTTTTTTTGTCTTTGATTAATTGATTCTGATACTGTTACAGGATTCACTAAAATCAAAATTTAATAAGTTCTTTCAACACATTAATCATGATTTTGAAAATCGGTTGAAGACACGAAAGAAAGAGAAGAAAGAGATGCAACCTGTGGTTCTTGCAGCTAAAGAATGCTTCCAAAACTGCTTTTCTTTGTCTGAACTGCACGAGTGTCTTAGTGCCAAGTTTTCTCAGAATCGCCAAACAACCGTAACCCTATATGAACACTATACTAGGAAGAAAGGCGGAGATGCTTATGATCAGCTGTCGTTGGTGCGTTCTTTACAAAGAAAGAAGAAAAAACAGCTTGAAGATCAGAAGACTGAGGAAAGTCTTCTGAAAGATGATACTGAGGAAAGTCTTCTTCAAGATGATCATCAGAAGACTGACGAAACTGGTCTTGTTGATCAAAAGACTCTTGAATGTCTTCAAGATGATCAGGCAAAGCGTCAAGATCTTCCTCAAATTTTGAGGCAGCTTTTCACTTCTAAGACGAGGATGGCTGAAGCTATTTCATCTCAGAGGGAGATGGTGGACACTCTAATGGGATTGCAAAGGAAGACTGCAACTAAGGAGGAACTATCATCTGTTCAGAGAGATTTAAGAAGAAAACTCCAAAATGTTGGCAGTGACATATCAAGTCAAGTGGTCACTAACATTCAAGGAACTTTAACTTCTCGCAGTGACGAAGCTGTCACCTTATTTGAAAAAGCTGTCATTTCAAAGCTTAAAAGAGCTATAAATAAACTTCAGACATCTGTCCAGGTAAATTCTAGATTCATTTGGTTCCCTTTTTAATACTTTAGGACTATACAAGAAATCTAAAATCTAAGATTACATGCTTTTACAGGAAAGCGTCAAGATTAGTGATTCGGCCAAGACCTCCCAAAAAAGTCCCTCGATGGATGTGACTAAAGAAATGGTAAAATCAATATCTGATGTTTAATATGGTTGATCTCAGACTGTTTTCTGAGTTGTTGTTAAGTTTTATTGCAGGCTTTGTTGTTAGTTGAGGGAGGTTACGAACGGTGCTTCACTATGGCTCTAGAGATTGATGATGATGATGCTTCACTGTACTGGTTATTGTCTAAGGTAAAAAATTTGTTTGAATTATTCATCTTAGTATCTTATAACCTGATCACAACACTTTGTTTGTCAAAACTTCAGGTTCAACCAAATCAACTATTGGAGCCTGAGTCATTTCAGCTGAGCCAGGAAACTCTTTGGGCGCTTCTGCAGCGTCTCCTCGATTGTGGCTTCTTTTGCGTTATGACAGAGACCCTTTTGATATTTGCGTGGTTCAAAGCTGTGACTAAAGTCCTTAAAACAGACCCGGACATTTCAGGGGATGCTGAAAAAGTCTTAGCAGAAGCCGAACGAGTTGTCCAAGACAAAATTCTGTTATACGTGAATTCTGGCTTACTGGTAGATGACACTCTCGCAGACGAAATCAGATTCTTCAAGCTCAACACCGGAGCCATGATACCATCTGTTGGTCTCGGAACGTGGCAGGCTGATCCTGGTCTTGTAGGAAACGCTGTCGAAGCCGCTGTTAAGGTTCGTCTGTGTGATTTTCGCGGCTTTGTGGTCACTTGATCATAGAGTCTTAAGATTTACAGCCAAGTCTGTATTACTGATTTCTACTTTCACCTAAATTGCTTTTACACTTTTTAACGGAACAAGACTGAGGAATTCTCTTACTGTGCAGATTGGTTTTCAAATCTATGGCAACGAAAAGGAGGTTAGCCAAACTCATCTTTAGTTTCATTGAATTTGTATATTTCGTTTTGGATTATGGTTCTGTTCCTTAGAATATGTATTGGAAGTTATGGGTTAAGCTGTATTGGTTCATTTCCAGAGTTGAATTTCAATACTTGCGTAGGCCAGTTTGATTTACATAGATTTTAAAGCAAAAAGTTATGATCTTTCTTATGATTTGTGCTGTATATTACAATGAGTTGCTATAAAACTGCTCATCTTTGGTTGCCTTGTTTGATCACATACTACTAATTTTACTCGTTTTAATCTTTGGTAAAATGTGGATATGGGCATTTCCATCACATTTTTGTCCTCAAGTTTTAATTTTATTTATAGATGCTTTCCCACTGTTCTGTATCTCTCCGTTTTGATGACCAAATTTTTTTATTTTTAATGTTATTCTATCGACTTGATGTCTGTTGTTTGCAAACTGTGCTATTGTTTTGAATATAGAAATTGATAGGTCCGTGGTTCTCTGTATGTGTTTTTGTCATTAATCAACAATGATTAATTTAAAATAATTGACTGAACCCACCTGTCTCTATTGGCCATTGACAACTTCTTACTCCTGCAGATTGGGTTAGTCCTGAAGAAACTGTTTGATGATGGAGTTGTTAAGCGTGAGGAAATCTTCATCACATCCAAACTCTGGTATTCTACATCACTGTTCTTTAGTTACCTTATAGATTATATCCTTTCTTTTTCGGTGATTAGTTGTCAAGTCTATGTAGCTTCTAACCTTGTCACCTGCTTTATATGAAAAGCTGTACTTCTCATAATCCTCAAGATGTGCCAGATGCTCTGAACAGAACTCTACAGGATCTACAGCTTGACTATGTCGATTTGTATCTCGTAAGTAACATATTAGGAAACCTTGTCTTGAGGAATTATCCATGTGTACTTCTTTTCAAGATAACTTGCAGTGATCCATATTGGTTTTTTGAACTTTGGGTTGTGTTTTATTTTACGTGTATGTTACTGCATCTGTTAAGATTTATGAATCTTAGGACTAGTGTCAGATATTGGTCGAACATCTAATTTTCTTTCAAGTGACATCTTGCGCCGTTTTGTGGACCATTTTTGACTGACCAATAGTTTTTGTGACCTTTTTGAAGATTGACTGGCCTGTTAGCCTCAAGGAAGGTTCAACTGATTTTAAGCCAGAGAACAATTTGCCAACTGATATTCCTAGCACATGGAAAGAAATGGAAGCACTCGTTGATGTGCGAAAGGCCCGAGCTATTGGTGTCATCAATTTCTCAACAAAGAGACTCGCAGAGCTCTTGGAGGTGGCTCGCGTCCCTCCTGCTGTTAACCAGGTGGAGTGTCACCCATCGTGGCAACAAACTGTGCTCAGGGATTTCTGCAAATCTAAAGGCGTTCACCTCTCTGTATGTAGAACACCCATGTCCATATCCTTTTTTCGGAAAACTGACAAAAGATGTTGGAAATTTTAAACATTAGTTGATGTTTCTTCTGTTGTAGGGATACTCTCCGTTGGGTTCTCCAGGGACAACGTGGCTCAAGAGCCCCATTCTAGGCTCGGTTGCTGAGAGGGTAGGCAAGACTCCTGCGCAAGTTGCATTACGTTGGGGTCTCCAAAAGGGGCAAAGTGTTCTTCCAGAAAGTGGATTACATTCCAAATAGGTCAAAAAAGCTTTCTCTCTGTTTTGCTCCTAGGCTCAGGGTTATCTAATGTTGAAAGATTTGTGTTTCAAGGCATGCCATTTGTTCATGAGACGAGTCCTTATAAAGACTCCTGAACAACTTTGGGACGGTGAGATATGAGACTGATCATTGCTATCAAGTTATTAGTACTAGTGCAACTTGTTTCTTACGTTACTTTACTGGTCCTCCGTTTTCGAAATCTTATCTTCTTAAAAATAAAGACACACCCCTAATTATATTGGATTCTGAATCCATTATCAGGAACTTTAGATGCAAGTTATTGTAATATGTTGCGTATAATTAAAGATGGTGCTTCCTAGCTTTAGTGCTAGATCTCTTGGAACTTTGACTTAGTTGGTTTGACTCGGTCAACTGAATTTCAATTGGTTTATACATTCGACCGGCGTAACATTTTTCACAGAGTCATGACCAGATCAAAACATGAGCAGGCACGTAAGCACATTTCAGTTTTTGTCCCGTCTACATATAAATTAACAAAAAAACAGTGGTTATTCTGTTTAGTCAATATGTTAGTCTTAATCTAGAAATTACATGTATGCTGCTGACTGAATTGTTTATAAAACTATTCTCTCGAATTGGAACCCAAATAATTTGGTTATCGTAAATTTTTTTTATGGATTATAGTTTTTACTCTTATATTATATCAAAAGACAATCACGCGTAAAAATTGATGTTTCTTTTACCATTCATATATCGACGTTATATGCTCCTTCTATTTCATTGATACACGCTTGCGCTGAAGCTCTTCAACAGTTCACCAACAAAATGATATATAATTGTGATAACTTTGGTTATCAATATATTTTTATTATTGTGGATGATGGAAAATACAGAGAGAATGATAAGTTTAAAAGTTTCGAATTATCCTTTTTGTTTTTTCCACAACAACGAAATATTCAGAAATGTTTCTAATTATTATTTGTAGAAACTCCAAGATTTAAGAGAACCTTAATTATCATTCTTTAAATCGATCACTTTCGTACAAAACATAAAGCAACTATAAACAATATCGTGATCAATTCTCATTTCCCACTAATCTTAACAGTGACATTAGTATTAAAAATCCATCCAAAGTACATCATTAATAGTATGATATGACCATTAATTATGTCAAGAAGGATAACAATGATTCAAAAAAAAAGGATAACATGATCTTGGTCACATGTATGTAAAATAAGACATCAAACCAACTTCACAAGAACTACAAAATAATCTATTACATAATAAAAGAGCCGAACGCAGCCGATGTGGTGATGGCTGAAGAAGAGTACACTTGCGTCGACGGCCAAAAGAGGAGAAGCTATTGGATCCATGACGTCGTTTACTGCTTCCGCGCAATCCAATGAGTACGGAGGCGTTAAGAGTAGACGAATAAGGGAAGCTCATTGGAGACGACATTCTTAATAGCTAGCCAATTCGAAAGAAAAAAAAATAGCTAGTTAATGGATTTTAAATTTGGTTATTTGAATGTTCAAGAGTGGAAGCCACAAGAATGACAATGGGAATGTGGCACCTTGAACTGCCTCTATAAGGTAAAATTTGATGTTAGCCTTTTAAATACCAAGCTGTTAATTAATGAGGGAGATCAACTTGATCAATAGGTTGAATGTTCACAAGAATTAAGATGAAACGTATGTAAATTAAGCACACAAATTTACTGCAAATTTACCAAGTTCATATAACGTATTTGATACATTTCAGTGTTCTTGGTGTCTTTGTATACGAGAAAGAGGCAGATGGAGGGGTTAATACCAACATGGCAACATGTATATATATGTATAATCAAGAAACGCCAAAGCATAACCCATAATGTAAGGAAGATTTTGGTATTGGCGCTGCCAAATTACAAGGCAAGTGAAGGAGCGGTGTTCAGTCAAAACGCGTGCCTTGTGTCGAAACTGCAAACACAAACTATCTTCGTGAAAATTTGGTTTAATATCTCACTTTCTTCTCTGATCACAATGTCACATTTTTACATATTTTAATTTAATTTGTTACTAATTTAAATTATGATTTTGGTAAAATGGAGTTGGTTTGTCTTTAACTAAATCTATAATATAACTTTTTCTTCTATGGTAGGATAAATGATTATAAGCTAGCTAAATTGTTTTTAGTCAAGTAGGGATCTAAAATTTTGTGTGACCACACACAAGGATCTAAAAAGCTACTTGGAACCAGTTCATAAGTTGGGAAGCATTATAAAATATTTTAGGTCGTGATCATAATTTGCTAGCTATCTAATACTTTATGAAAGCTAGATGATGGGTTCAGTCGTTCAGACATTTGCTGCAAAATTACATGCATGATTTTCAATATACAGGTTTACTTGTTCCTAACCGAGGCAAATTTGTGTGCGCATGCCTGGTATCGAGAGTTATATACTGATCCATGCATATTACTTATTAGGGATTACTCTCAAGCCTCGGGACACTATGTGCATGTGGAGAGGCTTATAACAAATGTTTTTCAGAGAATGTAATCGCTTTCGTCCTATTCCTATTTGTAAAGGAGGTGATCTCTCTGTCCCTGAAGCTACTGCTAAGCATTTCATGCTGCAGTTAGGTAAGTTCTAGGACATGTACTCGCTGAGAGTTTTTTCTTTTTTCTTTTTTTATGTTACAACGGCTGGCTTACCAGTTCTTCGTGACAATAATATTATTCACCGCGATTTAAAGCCTCAGGTGTGTCTGGTTCTCATTCCTTTCAGTGATCTTCTGTGTTTTTGTTGTTATTAAGTATGTGAGCTCGTTGTTAAATGATACAACTTTCACAATCTAGAATTCAAGTGCCAACGTGCATGTTTCTTCTTTTTTCATTGGAATATGCTTTTTATGTGTTTCCTTTCCTAAGTAGAGATAGAGAGAGATTCCATCTTTGTTGAAATTTAATTTCTACGCTTCTTGACACAGAATCTTCTTCTATCCACAGATGAAAATGATGCAGATCTGAAGATTGCTGATTTTGGATTTGCAAGGTATTGTCATCAGCTCCCCCTGTTACTAGATCAAAGAGTGTAATATGAGTGAATTAGAGAAGGTCTCGAATGGGCTCGAGCTGCTAGGTAATTTCATTCTTTCTTCTTGGGGATTCTTCTGCTACTAGGTAATTTCATTCTTTCTTCTTGGGGACCCCCCACTCTTCAGACTTTTTAATTTGCATTTGATTTTGAACATCACACTTTTTGTAATGCAGGTCGTCGCAACCTAGGGGGCTTGCAGAAACATTATTTGGTTCACCATTGTATATGGCCCCAGAGATTATGCAACTTCACAAGTATGATGCAAAGGTGAGGACCTTTCTCTTACTTATCTACCTATACCTTTTCTCTTAGCATAGTCTCTTTACAATCTATCTTAAAACACAGGCAGATCTCTGGACTGTTGGTGCTATCTTATCTCAACTGGTGACAGGCAGAACGCCTTTTACAGGAAACAGCCAAATTCAGGTTTTTGCATTCTCTGTCTCAGAGATTTCTGTAATATCTAAGTTGTTAGATATGACTTGAACTAGATTGGGCCCGTGACATTAGGCCCAAATTAGTCTAGGGTTAATTAGGGTTTCCTCCCTATAAATACTCTTGTTAACCTAGCCTCCATGTATTCTGAATTCTGTATTCTCCAGTAATAAAATCTGTCTCTTTGCCCGTGGACGTAGCCAACAGAAAGTGTTGGTGAACCACGTTAAATCTGTGTCGTGTTCTTTACGTTTTGTTATCTTGCTCACATCCGTTATAACAAACTGGTATCAGAGCACAAGGTTCTTCGTTCTGCGTTTGTCGTGCAAATTTCGTGCAGTTTCAGGTCTGTGCAAAATTCGTGTCAGAGCACAAAGTTTTTTTTTTTTCTGCGATTCGTGCAATTTTCGGGTTGAATAAGTTTCGTGCAAATCTCGGGCAGAAACAGTTTCGTGCAAAATCCGTGCAGATCCGTGCAGAAGAAAATCCGTGCAAAATCCGTGCAGAAGAAGTTTCGTGCAGAATCAGGTTCTGGGAATTCCGCGTTTTGTAATTTGGTGAGGAGATGTCTACGATGAACGTGAAAATCGACAAGTTTTCTGGGAGAAACAGTTTCAGTCTTTGGCAGATTAAGATGCAAGCCCTGTTGAAGCAACAAGGCTTGTGGGCGCCATTGTCGAAAGACAGTAAGGGGAAGGGCGACGCTGCTGAGATGGCTGTCATGGAAGAGAAGGCACACTCCACAATCATGTTGTGTCTTGAAGATGAGGTCATCCTTGAGGTTTCAGGTGAAACCACTGCTGCAAATATGTGGAAGAAGTTAGAGACTCTGTACATGACAAAGTCTTTACAGAACAAGTTGCTGTTGAAACGTCGTCTGTTTGCATTGAGGATGCAAGAAGGTACGCCCCTGAAAGATCACTTAGATCAGTTGAACTCAGTATTACTAGAGCTGCGTAATATTGATGTTAAGGTTGAAGATGAAGATGCTGCTTTACTTCTGTTGGTATCTTTACCACTATCATATGAGAACTTTGTGGAATCATTTATAGTGAATAAAGTTACAGTTACATTGGAAGAAGTCAGGTCTGCGCTTCACAGCAGGGTGTTGCGTCATCAGGCGGCTGGTACAGGTACAGATAATCAAGGCTCTGGTCTAGTAGCCAGTGGCAGCAATGGGTTGGGGTACAATAAGAAGAACAGAAACAGAAATCAGTTTTCTAAGGGTCCCAAGCCAGATGATGTCTGTAATTACTGTAAGGAGAAAGGGCATTGGAAATCAGACTGCCCTAAGAGGAAGCAACAAGGGTCTGCTGCTGTAGCAGAAAATAGCACAAAGTCTGAACAGGACTTTGCTCTAGTTGTTGCTGCAAACGCCCAGCACTCTGATGTGTGGGTTCTGGATACTGGTGCATCATATCATATGTGTCCAAGGAGAGAGTGGTTCTCAACATATGCACAGGTAGAAAATGGCTGCATCAAGATGGCCAACAGTTCTATCAGTCAGGTTGCTGGAATTGGTTCGATACAGATCAGGACACATGATGGTAGATTTTGCACTCTGAACGATGTCAGACATGTTCCGTCGATGGAGAAGAATCTGATATCACTGAGTCTGCTTGATAGCAGAGGTCTGAAATATTCTGGTGGAGACGGAGTTCTGCAGGTCTGTCAAGGTTCTGATGTGATTCTGAAGGGTGTCATACGTGGTACTCTGTACATCCTACAGGGGTTCACAGTTACAGGTTCAGCAAGTGTTGCATCTGCAGAAATTCAAAAGGAGGATATGACTAAGATATGGCATATGAGGCTTGGTCATATGAGTGAAAGAGGGATGCAGATTTTGTCAAAGGAAGATCTTCTGTGTGGCCATGAGGTCAAGAGTCTTGAGTTCTGTGAGCACTGTGTGTATGGGAAGCTTCACCGTAGTAAGTTCCCTAAAGCTGTTCATATAACCAAAGGTACGTTGGATTATATCCACTCTGATTGTTGGGGTCCAGCTCGAGTTGAGTCTTTGGGAGGTCACAGATATTTTGTGTCGATGATTGATGATTACTCAAGGAAGACTTGGGTGATTATGCTAAAACACAAAAGTGAAGCTTTCAAGAATTTCAGAGAGTGGAAATCTTTGGTAGAGAATCAAACAGGAAAGAAGATCAAGAGGCTGAGGACAGATAATGGTCTGGAGTTTTGTTCATCTGAGTTCAACCAGCTGTGTAAGGATGAAGGGGTTGCTCGACATCACACTGTCAGAGATACACCACAGCAGAATGGTGTAGCTGAACGGATGAATCAAACATTACTGGAGAGAGCAAGGTGTATGCTCTCTAATGCTGGTTTAGAAAAGAGGTTCTGGGCTGAAGCAGTAAATACAGCCTGTTATTTGATCAATCGTGGGCCGCACACTGGAATCCTGTGCAAGACACCTACAGAGATGTGGTCTGGTAAATCTGCTGATTACTCTAATCTTAAGATTTTTGGCTGCACTGTTTATTATCATGTCAATGAAGGTAAACTAGAGCCAAGAGCAAGGAAGGGAGTATTTATGGGCTATGGAGATGGAGTCAAGGGATTCAGGGTTTGGTCTCCATCAGAGAACAGAGTGATTTTGAGCAGGAATGTTGTCTTTGATGAAGTTTCTATGCTTGGATGTTCAGCGAAGTCTACAACTACTAAAGAGAATGGTAGCTTTGATAAACAGGTGGAGCTGACAGATGATCAGAGAGCTATTTTACAGCAACAGGAACAGAGTCAGGAGCTACAGAAAGCAGATGGTTCACCAGATCCTATCAAGCCAGAACCAAAACCTTACAGTATCGCTCTAAACCGAACAAGGAGGATTGGAGTTGGACCACCGCAGAGATACGGTTATGAGGATACAGCAGGTTACTGTCTTGAGAACATGGCAGGGTATGCTTTACAAGTTGCAGAAGAGGTGGATACTCATGAGCCATCCACTTATCAAGAAGCTGTTTCAGGGGCTGAGGCTGAGAAATGGTTTGCTGCAATGGGAGATGAGATGGAATCTCACAGTAAAAATCAGACTTGGGATTTGGTCACACGACCACCAGGAAGAAAGATTGTTACTTGCAAGTGGATCTTCAAGATAAAGGAAGGGATATCACCGGTAGAAGGAGTTAAGTACAAGGCTCGAGTGGTTGCAAGAGGTTTCAGTCAAAGAGAAGGAGTGGATTACAATGAGATTTTCTCACCTGTGGTCAGACACACTTCCATCAGAACGCTGCTAGCAATAGTGGCAAATCAGGACTTGGAACTTGAACAGCTTGATGTTAAGACAGCTTTTCTTCATGGAGTATTGGAGGAAGAAATATACATGACTCAACCAGATGGTTTCCAAGTTCCTGGAAAGGAAGATCACGTGTGTAAGCTAAACAAGTCTCTGTATGGGCTCAAGCAGTCTCCCAGACAGTGGTACAAGAGGTTCGACAGCTATATGATGGAGCTAGGCTACATCAGAAGTCCGTATGATTGCTGTGTCTACACTAGCAAGCTGAAAGATGAATCTTACGTTTATCTGGTGCTTTATGTAGATGACATGCTGATAGCTGCCAAACAGATGTGTGATATTCAGAGATTGAAAGATCTGCTCAGTGCTGAGTTTGAGATGAAGGATCTGGGAGCAGCAAAGAAGATTCTGGGAATGGAAATTCTCAGAGACAGAAGTCAGAATAAGCTTTTCTTGTCACAGAAAGGCTACATTCAGAAGGTGTTGAACAGGTTTGGTATGTTATCAGCAAAGCCTATTGACACTCCATTCGCTGCTAATATTCATCTCACCATGTTTGCTAATCAGTCTGAAGAGGAAAAAGAGTATATGTCTCGTGTTCCTTATGCTAATGCTGTGGGAAGTTTGATGTATGCTATGGTCTGTACAAGACCAGATCTTGCACATGCAGTCAGTGTTGTCAGCAGGTTTATGGGACAACCAGGAAAAGAACATTGGCTGGCTGTGAAGAGGATTTTCAGGTACCTGAGAGGTACGTCTGATGTTGGCCTCATATATGGAGGTGAGGTCCCGAGCCTGATTGCAGGCTATTCTGATTCTGATTATGCAGGAGATGTAGACAGCAGAAGATCGATGACAGGTTATGTGTTTACCCTGGGTAATTCTGTGATTAGCTGGAAAGCAACTCTGCAGCCAACTGTGACGCTGTCAACTACAGAAGCAGAGTACATGGCTTTGACAGAAGCTGCTAAGGAGGGTATTTGGTTGAAAGGATTGGTCAGTGATCTGGGTTTGCATCATGATCAGGCTACAGTGTACTGTGACAGTTTGAGTGCGATCTGTTTAGCCAAGGATCAGGTCCATCATGAGAGGACCAAGCATATTGATGTGAGATATCATTTTCTGAGAAATGAGAAGAGGATTCAAGTGAAGAAGGTAGGGACTGCAGATAACCCTGCTGATATGTTCACCAAGCCGGTTCCTCAGAGCAAGTTTAAACATTGTTTGGACTTGCTGAATATCTCAAGCTGTTAATCGCCCTGAAGGGCGAACAGGCCCCTGACGGGGCAGCAGGTCCCTGGAGGGACATCAGGCCTCTGAAGAGGCATCAGGCTCCTGATGGAGCATCTGGCCCCAGTGGGGTATTCTGGCTTCTGATGAAGCATTCTGGCCCTGACGGGCGTTCTGGCTTCTGATGAAGCATTCTGGCCCTGACGGGCGTTCTGGCTTCTGACGAAGCATCTGGCCTCTGAAGAGGCAACAGGCTCCTGATGGAGCAGTCTGGTTCGACAGAGCATCTGGCTTCTGAAGAAGCATCTGGCTCAGCGGAGCATCTGGTCCCTAACGGGACGTCTGAGGCAAAGAAGAATTCTGGTACGTTTGTCTGCTACATTTGGTTGGTACTTCTGGCGTTGTGATAATGCATCTGGTACAACAGTCTGGTAGCTGAATCTGGTACATCTGTCTGAAGGAGAAGTCTGGTACTTTTGGCACTGTGAGCAGTGCATCAGGTACATCTGTTTGGAGGATTCAAGTCAAGGTGGAGATTTGTTAGATATGACTTGAACTAGATTGGGCCCGTGACATTAGGCCCAAATTAGTCTAGGGTTAATTAGGGTTTCCTCCCTATAAATACTCTTGTTAACCTAGCCTCCATGTATTCTGAATTCTGTATTCTCCAGTAATAAAATCTGTCTCTTTGCCCGTGGACGTAGCCAACAGAAAGTGTTGGTGAACCACGTTAAATCTGTGTCGTGTTCTTTACGTTTTGTTATCTTGCTCACATCCGTTATAACATAAGTGTTTGTCTTCTGGTGCATAAAACTAACACATTCTCCATCTTTTGTTCGACAGCTGCTCCAAAACATTATTAAATCAACCGATTTACATTTTCCAGCCGACTGTAGAGATTTGAGTTTGGACTGTATAGATCTGTGTCAGAAGTTACTGCGTCGTAATCCAGGTCAGCATCAGACTACAATTCTTTAGCACGAGGCCCATTGCCCTGGGTCTAGTGGCATATGTGTATTGGTCTAAAAAAGTAAAAGCGTATTGAATTGTGGCTGTTCATGACCTTTGATTGGCAATTTAAACAATTTACAATATGTACTGTGCTCACAGTTTGTGATTTTTTTTCAGGATCTTGGAGTAGTGATTTGAAATAGCAATTTACAATTAGTTCTCCTACACCACAGATTTATAGTCTAACTTGTGGTGCTACTCTCTTCGTATTCAATGCGATTACAATCCATTTTTGAATTTCTTGTCTTTCTCAGTGGAACGTTTGACATTTGAAGAGTTCTTTGGTCACCCCTTTCTTTCGGAACGGCAGTCATATGAGCTCTCAAGGTAGATGTGACAGTTGTCTTGGCTAATGCGTTTTTCCTCTCTTTACGCAAACATATGTACTGATGAATATATCTCTCCTGCAGGAGTAGATTGGGATCAAGGGCTATGGACGATTTTCTTTCTTCTGGAAGCAGTCCCTCAAGAAACATGGAAGAAAGTTCTCAAGACGACTGTTTGCCATTCCTTTTAGATGATGATTCTAGTGGACCTGAGGGGAGCCCTTCTCATTTGAAAAGGACCTCCTCAATGAGGTCGTCCTCGGGATTTAACATCGATGCCAGAGTTGAGAGAAAGGAGACGGGATCTAGTCCTTTGCAATGTACAGAACTTACTTCCAGATATAGTAGAGTCAACCAGGGAGTGGAAAACAATAGATTTAGAAATGAAACTCACATAAATTCTGATAGGAGAAACCATGGCGAACATACAAGACTGACTGATTCCTAAAGGAAGAGGTGCGTTGATTATCTTCTATTTACTACGCCCTAGAAAATGGCAAAGCTATCTTGTTCCGTTTCTCATATATGTTAGTTCTACAGTAGATGATTCTCAAGATTCCATGGATCAAGACTACGTTCTCGTTTCTGGACCACCGGTGGATTTGCCATCATCGTCATCGAGTTCCTCCAAGGCTTATAATTTTCCATGGGTCTCAAGATTCTCAAGATTCCATGGATCAAGTCAGAACTCTGCTCCGAGCACTTCTCATGGGTCGCTGGATCTTGGGGATGCTTTTGAACAGCCATCAACTAACAGCTTGACAAGAATCAGTTCTCTGAAAAAGTGTGCAGCAACAATTGCAGAATTAGTTCATGAAAGGGTAACCAAACTTTACATTGTTTATGTGGTTATCACCGTGCCATGGCCAGACAACATGAGTTTCTGAGCAATTTCTTTTCATGTGTCTTTGCGTAGATAAAATCTGACAAACACCTAGAAGCTTTCTCGATCCAACTGGCGATTCTGGCTATTTGGAAACAGGCACTGCACATATGCCATACTCAGGCAATCTCAGGTTTGGAAGGAAGCCCAAGTCAAGACATTAACAAACTAAGAGGAAGTAGCAGCCGGAAACACGAGCGTATCACTGATATCAGCCATGATGGATTAGAGGAGATATCCTCTCAGATTCAGAGGCAGTTTATCCGGGAGACTGAGGTTTCTGAAGAACTTTCCAAAGAGTATCGAACCAGGTATGTTTTTCTCTTGGCAAAAAAGAAAACTCTTCTGCTCTGTTTTTGTGGTAGTCAAGATCTTAATCAACTTGGCTGTAGGCAATACAATGATGCCTGATGCTATGGAGACGATATTTGAAGCAGCCCTCGATCTTGGAAAACTTGGGGGAGTAAGTTTTCTTTTGCCTTTCCCCCAAAAAACTTGATAAAACAATTCAAATCTAAAGAAGAGAATAATCAATTAGTGGCTTTTTTGCAGGTTAAGGAGGTTATGGGAGACATAGAGAACGCAGGAAACCAATATTCGAAAGCGGTGCGTTTGCTGGTATTCCTTCTAGTAGAAGCACCAATGCTGATTCTGAATCCGCCATTGTCTCTCACAAACTCAGACAGGTATCGCTCAGAACATATATCGATATCCTGAGCAGAAGATTAAAACATCTGCAATCACATAGAAGAAGCTCAGGCGCTCAGATGCAAGGATCATCATTAGCATGCAAATGAACTTATTCTTAATGTCTGATCCTATATACTTCTTACTTGTCAAATATTTGTCTCGTACTTATGCTTTACATACTTTATTTATTCTTATTCTCAATATCGTACAAATACATTTAAGAGCAACGACAAAAAGTTTTCACTTTTCAGTAACACACGTGTTTGGAAGTTACCGTACGTGCCAAGGATGAAGAGAAGTAAATACACAGTGAAGCGCCGAAGAAAAATAAGCGCCTATCACTCTTGCAGTCACCACTCTCTGACTCTTCAACTCCGCAGGGTCCATTTCTCCTCTCTCTGGTCAGATACAAGGTAAGGGTTTCATCCTCATCCACCAAAGTTTCCATTTTTGAAATTTGCTTTATACGTTGGTCTCTTGTTTTCCCCTCATTATCTCGGCTTTTGTTAGATTCTAGATAAAAGAACAAAGCTATTCTGCTTTATACATTTTTTTTGCTGTCTTGCAGAAGCTTGTTCGGAAGAATCTTTGATTGGTCGGTCTTTAGTTGGGGATCGCTTCTTAGCTGATTTATCACCAGTGTCGTTACTCTCCTCTTTTAGAATCTGATTGGAGAGTACTATTTGTCGAGGCCCAAGAAAAGGAAGGGCTCGCCTCTACAAGTCTCATCTTCAACAGATTCCATCTCGTGTTTGGTTTCCCAATCACCCAGAACACCAATTGGAAGAGTGAGGAAATTACCATCAATTGGACGAAGATTCAAGAGCAGCGTTACAAAGATCCGTCAAAACTCCCAGATTCTGACACTTCCTCGATGTGGAAGCGCTGATTTGAAGAACGAGCAAAAGGCTTTAACAAAAAGATATAAATCCGAAACAAAGTTCGGAAAACTAAACCGACAAAAGCCGGAACGAGATCCGGACGAAGCCGGAAAATCTAAAACAAAAACTAATCCGACATACAGTCGGAAGATCTCCGATATTAATCGGAAAAACAAAAGAGATGAAACAAAGTTTTCTCTCTCTAAAAGATCCGAGAGAGTTAAGAGAGAGAAAACTTTAGACTACCACTGTTTAGACTTTTATCCAATTTAATTGTATACGAATTGGCGAGTGATGTTCAAAATTTGTATGCAGATTTCTAATGGGTAGTAGGGTTTATAAATTTTGAAAATAAATTGTAAAGAAATGAGAATTAGGGGACCAAAAGGGTGAAATAATTTCGGAACTAAAAATATTAAGCTTACCGAGAAAGCTTCACTTTTTCAACTGCTGACGTGGAATACTTAGTGGCCACGATTAAGCTCCACTAAACGTTACAATTAAAAAGAAGTTTCATTTGGAGTCCAAATGACAAGGACTACGTCAAAGGCCCATTACAGGGCCCAAATCTAAGAATTTATTGCAAACTTTGAATCGGTGGACTGATACTACTTCTCAGTTCTCACAAAGAAGAACTTAATTAGCTAAATCACCAACATATAAATTGTAACTAGAGCTTATTAAGATTGTTTTTTTGGTTATGAATACTAAAAAAATACTGCTGATACTTCTTGAATCCATAGATCACTTAAACAGAGATTGTCATTAATGAAATCTACTACACCTTCTTAAAGTCATTTTGCTCGAAACAGAGTGAGTGATACAAGGAACATTATTTTCTGAACAAGTGAAATATGAGATTACAAAAGGCAAGTACTACCAGCTTCGGTTTCGCAAAGCCAACACCAGTAACCGCAGAAGATATCGAGCTTTTTCCTCAAAACCGCTAGTCTTAGTCACATTGGAAGATCCCTGGAGAAAAAAAAGAGAAAGAGATGTCAGATTAATGAAAATCACAGCAGTCTAACTAGTTCTAGATGTTCATTCATCTTCTTGACAATGAAGATTCAAACATTCTTTAAGTTTCACCACTATATAGCGAAAGATGAAGAATCCATGGCTAAACATTAACCAGAACGTAGTTTTAGTCAGTATGAACAATCACCTGGTTCTAGATGAGCTTGCCTTTAGTAAATCTCATCATCTGGTATCTCGGGAGTCAAGAATTTCATCGGATCCTTGCTAATCTCCTCGTAGTTTACTCTCGGTTTCACTCTATCAGGAACAGGTTCAAGAGGAATAATACTGTCTCCATCAATAACTCCATCTATTAAACCATACTCAACTGCTTCAATCGGAGACATGTACCGGTCTCTATCAATATCTTTCAGAACCTGCTCAAACGATCGACTAGTACATCCCGCGATAATGCTGGTGACATTGTTCTTGTTATGCATAACCTCCTTAGCTTGAATCTCAACATCTATAGCTTGACCGCTCGCACCTCCAAGTGGTTGATGAATCATTATCCTCGTGTTGGGCATAGCAAAGCGCTTACCTTTAGTTCCCGCACCAAGAATTATGGAAGCTGTTGATGCAGCAATGCCAAGAGCAATCGTCGAAACATCAGCTCTCACAAGCTGAACCACATCGTATATAGCCATGGTTGCACTAAAACCAAACAATCAGGACATTAAGTTAGATCATCTCAAGTATAATATAAAACCAAATCAATCATTATACAAACAAGTCAACTAAAACCCTAAAATCTGACCTACGTTGCAAAAAGACTGAAACTTAAAGTTCTCACTCAATTGAATTACTTTGCAATGTCAACTAAAACCCTAAAATCTGACCTAAGTTGAAAAAAGACTGAAACTTTAGCCATTAACGCACAAACCCAGATGAGAAAACAAAGAAACGAAATCAAGATTGAACCTGAGAGAACCACCAGGAGAATTGATAAAGAGTTTGATATCTTTCTTAGGATCTTTAGCATCTAAAAGCAGCAATTGACTCATGATAGCATCAGCGACGAAATCATCGATACTACTACCGAGAAAGACGATTCGTTCCCTAAGGAGAAGACCCATGACGTCAGATTCAGCTCCGCGAATAGCTGATTCCTGTGTCTGTGACATCTCGATTGAAGCATTGGCGAATCTCAATGGCGACGGAGAAGTTGTTCTGAGAGGTGGTGAAATGAGTTTGGTGGGTTTGAGGTAGAGATTGTTTGGTTTAGGAAACGAAGAAGAAGATGCAGAGGAAGATGAATTGAGTCTTGATGAAACGAGAGAAGGTTTTAGAGAAGAGGAGAGAGATAGGGTTCCCATGGCTGAAGCGAAGAAGAAGAAGAGAGAAATTTGGGGAAATGTGGATTTGATGAAACAAACAAGAACAAAGAAACACGCGACTAAATGACCCGACCCGGAATTGAACCGGGTCGGTTAATAATTGGTCTACTTATTCCAAGTTACGGTTTATTGGGCTTTTGGCCTATTTAGTATGCGAACCAGACCGAATTGAATTCGACGAAAGCACCCCAAACCAACCATTTAAATGCCTATTTGGTATGCGAACCGGTCTCGAAATTGAATCATGTCAAATTGTACAAGTCCTGTCCTTATCCAATCATCAAACGTATTGAACCAAACCAAACAAAAAGCCAAACCCATACAATATCTAACCACACTCAAATTGGGTCCAACCCTACTAATCATTGTTTCACAGTCTCTTGAAGAAACTTAGAATTATTCATTCATTGTTTCACAATCTACTAATCATCGATGAAGAAACTTTCACTGTCTGTGGTTTATATATACATACACTTATCAAAGATGTTGAACACATTATACAAACGGATATATATAGCTTTGATATGATTCACACAAACAAGAAAAGACAACCAAACAAAGCGTATAAACAAAAACAAAGTATCAACCTTTTGTGTACCCAATATGATATTTCTTCAACGTTCTTCATCGGTTTTCTTGGTCTTCTCAAGTTCAAGCAAATAAATCTTCTCAGCTTCTGGTACAGCCATGGTTAAAGCTCGAAGCCTATGGTTCAAGTCATCAAGCTTGTTCATTACCCTATCGTTTGTGAACATTCCCATACAAACACTCTTGATCGTGTCCCAACTTTCCACTAATGGCAAACCAATTATCACAATGGATCCTATAGTTCCCCAAGCTACAGCCACAATTGCCCAAAACCAGAAATATCCTCTGCTAAACACACCTGCATGCAAAAAAATCCAAATTTTGATTGATGTTCATGACTTAGGCTCTTGTTAGTAACCAATTTTTGAACAAGCTTAAATTCAAAAAAAAAAAAAATGACTTATATGGGAAGTACTTACGTGCTGGGAGAGAGAGAACTGGCCAAATGATAACAATGAGGATAGTGAAGACAAGGCCCCATTTCACAATCCAAGCTTTGGCTCTTCTAAGCTTCTCTTCTCTTAGTTCTTCGGCCGGAACATCAACTTCTTCGTCCCCTGAAGCATCAGCTTCCACTACTTTGATCTCCCTCGTCGTCGACCAATCGTAATTCTGTGGCCGGAGTAGACTACACACCGCATGGATCAACCCTCCTATATATTATTTACACGTACGGACCAAAACAAACCAAGATTAGGTCTTTGTTTATGTTTTAAACCATCATAATAAAAATCTAAATAATTTATTTCAAGCTAAACCGAACTGACTAAACTATAAGAATCTGACCTGCTAGAATCGCGACGAGGTTACCAGCTAACATGGGGCCATTTTTCCCAGTGCTATCAAGATCAACGCGTCCGTACTGTATCTTTGCGGTAGATAGCCAAGTAATGATCCCAAGAACACAACCCGAGGTCGATCCAAGAATTGCACCAAAGGCATTGGCTTTACTCCACAAGAGCATGAAAGCTATAGGAATGACCGCAGAACCAATGAGCACTCCCATTGCCAGATACATCCATCCAAGTGAAACACCAGCTTTGTTCAAGACCACTGCAAGAATCCCCATGAAACAACCAAATCCAAGAACCGCGGATCTTGAGATTCTCAAGATTTGTTTACCCGTTGCTCTAGGGTTTATGTATGTTCGGTAGATGTCGTAGGTGAAAAGCGATGAGACTGCAATTAGCTCAGAAGAACCAGCCGATGTTACAGCCCTACGGATCAACAAAGACCATAAAACTCATGATTTGGAATAAGCATATATCTTTCTTTGTTAACTAGGTTTCTTGTGTAAGAAGAAACCAAGACAGCTTATAAACAATTTCTTGCTTAAAAACTTATTTATATATATATGATATGATATAGAGAGAGTGTACTTACATGAACAGCATAGTGAGAAGAAGCAAGGATCCTGATTTACCCATGAGAGCAATGGCTGTGGCAGGCGGAACCAAACCTCTGTCAGCCTCATCCTTAGATATAGGCAAGTCAAGGGCTAGTGCGCCGAGACCTAACGAGGTAGCTAGAGAGAAAGGTACAGCGAACCACACGAGTCCACCAAGTAAATACCCTTTGTGGGTTGATGAAGGGCGAGCAGCTATTGCACTCACCCAATAACCCTTAAAACATATGACATTTTAATTGTTAATATTGGTACATAATCCGTAAAATAACTATTTCAACTTTTTGTTTAAGGATTTCATCCCAATTCCCATCCAGAGTTTTCATTATATGATCTTGAATGGGTGTAGTTTATTATGACTGTTTGGATTTTGTTACTAAAAGCAAACATACATATAAGGTATAATAATCCTACCACTTTTTAAAAATTTGATTTTCTTAAAAACTCTCCTAAAAACCAGGAAATTTTTTTTGTTTTCTTTACTCTTTCTATATGCAAAAACCAAAAAACTCTTCAACTTGTGTTTGATATTAAAATCCTATGGCAAAAGCCAAAAACTAAAACTAAAACGAAAACCGAAAGATAATTAAACTAAAATACTTCATTGTAAAGAAATCATCTTACATTGTCTACGAAGACAGTGCCGAAGTTTCCCACAATGTTGATGAGACCGAAGACAGCGCCGCCAGAGCTCAACATGGTGAGATAGGAGCCTCGGAAGTTGCCATCAACCGGACCGCAAGCTTGATCGTGATGCGAGAGCGGCTCAGAGCATGACCTTGACTTAGCGACCATATCTCTTAGTCGGTCATAGACCACGGACGGACTCCCAAGCTCACTACTCGATGTGTAGACCAGAAATACAAAGACGACTAGAGCCACGTGAACTGAAAACAGACGAATCACACAAAGATAGTAAACAACAATTTATTGTAAGTGTTTCTCCGATTTTTTTTTCTTGTTTTGGATTTGGTTTTTCATATATCTAATAACTAAAACTATTTCAACTATATTAAGAACCATACTTAGGTTTACCCCTGGGGTGAATCCTTAAATTCACCCAACAGATTATAGCCAATCGTTTTGTCATGTCATTATTAATACTAGAGAATTAAAAAAAAAAAGAAACACAATTAAAAAAAAAAGGAAATCACAAAATAGATTTAGGGTTTAAGGTTTAGGGTTTAGGGTTTAGGGTTTAGGGTTTAGATTTTACAATTAAAACGAAATTAGATGTCGGTTTGGATTGCCAAATGAGTGGTTAGGGTTTAGATTTTATAATTAAAACTAAATTAGATATCGGTTAGGGTTTAGGGTTTAGGGTTTAGATTTTACAATTAAAACGAAATTAGATGTCGGTTTGGGTTGCCAAATGAGTGGTTAGGGTTTAGATTTTATAATTAAAACGAAATTAGATATCGGTTTGGGTTGACAAATGAGTGGTTAGGGTTTAAATTTTACAATTAAAACGAAATTATATATCTGTTCACCGCTGGGTTTAGGGTTTATGGTTTAGGATTTGGGTTTAGGGTTTAGGGTTTATATAACAAATATTTCACAAACCTAAACAGATATATAATTTCGTTTTAATTGTAAAATTTAAACCCTAACCACTCATTTGTCAACCCAAACCGATATCTAATTTCGTTTTAATTATAAAATCTAAACCTTAACCACTCATTTGGCAACCCAAACCGACATCTAATTTCGTTTTAATTGTAAACCCTAAACCCTAAACCCTAAACCCTAAACCCTAAATCTATTTTCTGATTTCCTTTTTTTTTTAATTGTGTTTTTTTTTAATTCTCTAGTATTAGTAATGACATGGCAAAACGATTGGCTATAATCTGTTGGGTGAATTTAAAGGTTCACCCCAGGGGTAAACCTAAGTATGGTTCCTATATTAAAACTTATTTTGGTTTTCCAATAAGTATTTTTTCGGGTTGACTCACATAAAAGTATGATCAATTTATTTATAGTGAACACCTCTACGATTCAAGAAAATAATTTTAGCTTCGAGCCATAATTGTTCGTGAAAATATCATACATAGGATATATATTTAAAATGTAATTTACCTATAACGGAGTGAACGTAGCTCGCAAGAAAAGTAGCTTTAAGTCCTCCGGCCAAAGTATAGACAACGACACCGAGAGGAATGAGAAAGCTTGCAGCATATAGATTCACTCCGGTGAGAGCATTCACCACAGCCGAGCCACCGAGCAAGAGCATCGCCGTCACAATGACGTTTGTCGCCAAACAAAACACCAAAAACACTATATGTGTTGCGGTTCCCCAACTAATTTTATCAATAACATACAAAACAAATTAAAATCTAACAATAACAACCTAAAATTAATGCTCGAGCAATTTGGTCTACTGTTTCGGAAATGTTATCGAAAAACCAAAATTTATTGGCCCTTAAACACAAACAAAACAAAACCTTTTTGTTTTGTTGAAGGGCTTAAACAAAACAAATCTTATTCTGTTTAGTTTGGTCCACGAAGTATTTTGTTTGATTGAGTCGGATTTTTTATTCAGCAAATTTTACAATTAACCCAAAAATAAATAAATTTAAGGTATACTTATAAAATTAGTATTATAAATACTAGGACTCCGGACCCCCGCGATGTCGCGGAGGAAAATATTTCAAAAATCGTTAAAAAAAATATCAAACAAAAATTAATAATAACGATGGTAGATGATTAAATGTTATAACGATTTATAAAATAAACTTAAAGTTGCAATTTTTCGTGAAATAAACTAAATGTTGCAATGGTTCAACTAAACGGTTGCAATCATTTTATGAAAAATTACGATAAAAAGATGCAACCGTAAAAAATATTTACTCGGATTGCAACTTTCTCAAAAAACATAACGTAAAATAATTTTTTTAGTTTAAAAAGAAATAAATGAAATGTTGCGATATATCAAAAGTTGTAGCGGTTCGTCAAGGTCGTCAAATAAACTATAAAGATTACAATGGTTCGTAAAACAAAACCAAAAATTGCAATGATTGGTCAAATAAACCAAATGTTTCAACGGTTCAATTAAACGATTACAATCTCATTTAAATGCATTTTGGTAATTAAAAATTAAAAATATTAATTTATGAAAATTATACCGAGAGACGCGACGTTGCAATTTGTAAAATAAACCAAAGGTTGTAATTGTTCGTGAAATACAAAACAAAATATATAAATCAAAGGTTGCAATCGTTCGTGAAATAAACTAAATATATAAATCAAAGGTTACAATTGTTTGTGATATAAACTAAAGGTTTCAATTGTTCGTGAAATAAACTAAATATTGCAATAATTCGAATAAAAGGTTGCAACTGTTTATGAAGAGGTACAATAAAAAGAAGCAACCGCAGAAGATATTCGGATTGCAATTATCTAAAAAACATACCCGTAAAATATAAATTTTAGTTTAAAAATTAAAAATATATCCATATGTAAACTATGAAATAAACTAATTTTATATGTAGTTTTTTTGTTTACGTAAAAAGAAATTCAATAAAACAACATGACCGTACAAAAATAACTGTAAGAAAAACAACCATAAATATTTAAACAAAAGGTTGCAATAAAAAGACACAACCGTTCAGATGTACAAATGGTATTTATTGGAAACGATATAACCGTAAAAAAATAACCGATTAAAACGAAAATTACGATAAAAAGACGCAACCAAAATAACCGTAAAAAAAAACCGATTTAAACGAAAAGTTGCGATAAAAAGACGCAACCGTTCAGATGTACAAATGGTATTTATTAGATTGCTATTATATATAGATTAAATTTATTTAATAATATTGACTAAGCAAATAAAAATAATTGTTGGTTTAATTTGAGTTAGTTCGGTTTTACATACCGAGCCTTCACGATTTCGCAGACCGTGTGAGCATTAGGAGCCTTTCTTTTAATCTCAATCGCCATCACACCAAACAACAGCACCTACTTTGTTCATCAATCATCATCGATTATTCATTATGCATAACAGAAATTATATTGTATAGTTTTTGTTTTGGAATGAACCTGTATGGTGGCTCCACTAGCGTACCAAAACGGTCCACTAACCCCATACTGCCATGCTACGTTAGAACTTTGCAGTATGGTCGCAGCCCATGTCCACTATTCACCAATTTTTACATTTAACGTCAAAGATCATCGAGTGTTTTATAACTTAATATCATCAACTATAAGTATTAGAATTATAGTTTTACCTGTCTTAACGTTTCTTCCGGCTGTATTGAACCATTCCGAGGTATGACGAGCTCCCACATATCGTTTTTCTAGCCATACCTTAATTCATTCATTTAGTCAGGAATATATCATGGATTCATGGTGGACTTAGGAAAATATTATATTAAAAAAACTGAACTGAATAATTGGTTAAAAATTCAGTTCCAATACAAAATCAAACCAATCTAATATATATATCTGTTTAGTTTGGTATAACTACATAACCAAAATTTCAAAAAACTTAATGGTTTGAACCGAAATCGATATGAAAACCTGAATTAAGACTCCTATAGTGGAGTACTATTGCACTCAACCAGATTGAGAAACTGTGTTTGATTAGTTTTGCTTTTTAATGGTAAGCTCTATTTCAGTTGAGTATTAATTTTAGTATTTCTTTCATTTTTTATTTTTAAGTCAAACTTTAGTATTTGTTTTGCCTCATAATTTTTGATTATTCAGAATTTTCAAAATACAAAAAAAAGAGAGAGTATATTTTAGATATAATTTGCCAACACAAAATTACACACGGTTGCCACAATTTTCATACTTAATAGGCCAAAAAAGATTCTATCATAATTTGATATATAGATAATTCGATTAATATATATTAATTTACTAAGACTTAAAATTTTAGAACAAAAAGCCAAAAAAAGATACGTACGCGTCTAGTCTAGGATTACTAAACAATGAAAATTAGTATCCTTTGTTTTATTTGTTAGCACAAATCATAGAATATATCTACTTGTGGTCACGAGCAAATCACAGAAGTTTTCTTGCTTTTCATAAGAAAATATTTTGAAATTCAGAAACGGAAACTAACCAAAAAAGATGTGAAGATGGCAAAGAAAGCACCAAAACCAAGAATCACGGCATAGCCAACGCCTTGATCGAGCACCGTCGTGCCTCCGAAGAAGCTGCTCTGCCTCTGGCATCCGCCTCCATCACCGTCGTAATATTTGGCCGAGAAATCGAAAGGAGGACATGTGGCCATTCTTCTTCTTCTTCTTCTTCTTTTAAGTTTTTATCGGATAAGTGAATTTTCTCATGGAATTTGTAGGGAGTGATAGTTGAAAGATTCTTCAAACTTGTATAAAACTAATAGAAAGAATCTTCAGTTAGAAAGAATCTTGATTTAGCAAAAAAGGAATCTTATAAACTTATAAAAAGAAATTGAATCTTTTTAATTGTTGAGTAACCAATTCCCAAGACGATGTGTATAAAGATACTATCCACACAAATGATCAGAAATTAAAATATTTAGAAATTGTTATTTGTTACCATTATTGGTGATGAAATGGGAGAAAAAGTCAATAATTCCGTACTTCAATAAGTCAATGAGTTTTGTTTATTTGCTATTTAATGGTTTCCACTTGAACAATGATGTCATCAGTGATCTAAGTACTCGTAAGAAACTTATAATAACTTTCATTTTTTACTAGGTCAGTACCTACTTGTTGATACTTTTCTCAACAATTATATTTGATGATATATGTTCAGAAATCTAAAACCGATGAAACAGAATTGACATTATATGAACATAGTTTGGCACTAACTACTAAAACATCTACTATCTTGGTTGCTCGAAATGCGTGGGATGTAAGATATAAATTAAGAATATGTATGTTGATTCTTGATTCTCATGAGCTCGTCTATGTCTGTGATAAAACGTTTGCTATTTGTCCCAAAACGTTTGACAAATTTATGACTTCATTGTAGCAAACGTTTGCCACATATTCTTTACAATGAATTCATAAATTTGTCCCAAAACGTTTGCTATTTATGGTTTGCCATAAGTTTTATATATTTATGAATTCACCCCTTATCTTTTGGTATTTACAAAATTTGCCACATACCTTTTGCTATTTACATATTTGCCCCATAGCTTTGACTATTTACGATTTTTCCCCATCTTTTGGTATTTACGATTTTACCCCACATTTTTTATGTTTACGAATTTGCCCCACATCTTTTGGTATTTACGAATTTGCCCTTTATCTTTCGGTATTAATCTGCCACACATCTCTGGGTATTTACGAATTAGCCTCGCATCTTTTGGTATTTAAGAATTTGCCTCACATCTTTTGGTATTTAAGAATCAGCCCCTCATCTTTTCGTATTTACGAATTTACCTCACATCTTTGTGTATTACGGTTTACCCCACATCATTGGGTATTTACGAATTTGCTACACATCTTTTGGTATTTACAATGTTGCCCCACATCTTTTGGTATTTACGATGCCCCACATATTTTGGTATCAACGCATTTGCTCCTTACCTTTTGGTATTTTGCTTTATTCATTTCCAGTTATCGAATTTGGCTACTGTTCTTGATTTCTTTTTATCTAAAATTGAGTTATGAAACCACCCAGTCTTATATATTAAATATAGATATCAGTTTTCCATAGTTGAACTTGCGCTATCAAATAAGAGGATAAAGATTTATTTTGAATTGTGTATCGTTTATCGAAAAAATTGTATGATTTGTTGTTGTCCGACATTAACTACAACTATCATTTTCATTACATGTTCTGAATTTATTTACCAGTCTCATCTCTGTAAATCAAAGGTTCCGAGATTCTTACATCACTAGAAGAAGCAATCTCATTCCCAGATACTTTTGTTTGTTGTTCTCTATAAGATGCCCAAGTAACCATATAAAGCCCGCAAATGATGAGGATTCCGCCCAAAACGCTGCGCAGAGAACAAAAATCAAGGTTTTTATATGATCCAATACAATAAGAAGAGAGAAAGGTTTGTATGTGTGTGGATGGATCAAAGATTCACGAGTACAAAAATTTAAAAACCTTCCGAGATAGATCGGGCTGCCGAGGAAAATCGTCGATAAAAAGGCGGATGTTGCAGGCTGAAGAGGATTGTATAGAGAAACCAAAGCAGCTCCAAGAATTTTATTGGACCAAGTCAAGAGTCCATAGTTTAGAGCTGATGCAAACACTCCCTGAGGATCAAAAACGGAAAAGAAAAATAACACAAACTAGTTAGATGAATCTGTATATACCGAGCTCCAATCCCTTTTATTTCCAAGTTCCAAATCTCCAATCTTTTGTATCAAACACACCGAAAAACATGCTACATCTCGGTTGTGAAAACTTACTGCGAATATAACAGCAAGAACCTCAGATTGTGTTAAGCTCCAATCTTTAGGCTCTCTAACAAACAAGATAGCTGTTGTAATCATTATTGATGCACCGAAGAAGTATGAATACGCAGCAACCGAAAGGTAGGCAGGATACTTCTTCAAAACCGGTGCTTGGACAGCGAGAAAAGCAGCCATACACATACAGTTTCCAATCAAGCATAAAACTCCAATGTGCCATAGATCAAACCCAAGACCAAGAAAACTAGAGACTAACCACCCATTAGACTCTGGTTGACTTCTATCAATTATTACACTTCTCACTGAGTCTACTGCATCTTTACCTCCAAACAAGGCTGGACCACGGAACAAAGCCATTGCCACGGCACCCGAAACACAAACAAGAGTACCTCCAACTTTCGTTTGGCCCTCGATTCTAAACAAGTTCACTTTTTCTGTACTGCATACAAAGAAGAAGACCATCAAATGACTGAAAATACAGATTTCACATTTTACATTAATGTTGAGGAAAATAATACTCACCCCATCATGACAGCCAAGAGAAATGTAAAGACTGGGATTGACGGTTGTATAGCTGCGGCATAAGTGGGATTCGTGTACGATAAACCCATAAGAAATAGTAACTGGTTCCCAAATATCCTATCAAGATTGACATTGAATAGTATTAGAATCTTTCATTGACAATGATTTTAAAGATAAATGAGAATTGAGCTGATTATACACTTACCCTGCTAAACCAAGAAAGAAGAGTGAAAAGAAGACGTTTCTATTCATAGGAGGTCTGATCCTTCTACAAGATTCAAAAGAGCAAATCTTGATTAAAAGACAACATTTTGGCAAATCTTGACCAAAAGACAACATTTTGGCAAATCTTGATCAAAAGACAACATTTTGGCAAATCTTGATCAAGAGAGCAAGAGAATAAAAACCCTAACTCCAATTCAAGAAAGATCAAGAAATATGTTGATATTGCCGCATATAAACTCATCAAATCAATCAGAAATTGCATTGACCAAATAATAAAGTGACACAAAATCAGAAACTTCAGAATTTGTTTAACCAAAACGAGAAAGATTTTGGGGAAGAAGGAAAAAAAGAACCTTTCGCGGAAAAAAGCGAGAGGTGCGAGAATGGAGAGAGCAAGAAGATCGCGAAAGACACAAAAGACGAGCTGATTGACACCAACGTTAAGAGCTACTTTCGTAATCACATGGTAACCTCCATTTATGACTTGAACCAATGTCATTGCAGAGTGAGCCATTCGTGTCTCTCTCTCCGTCGCATCGCCGCCGTTAATTATCGCCGGAGCTGCCATGTTTCTTCTCTACCTCCGAATCGAAGAAGAAGAAGAGAAGAAACACTTGTTGACTAAGAAGAAATTGAGATCCTTTGATTTGCTTTGTAATAATTTTATCTTCTCTGGTCTTTGAAGTCGTTGGTCTTCTTCAATTTGTTAACTATGATTTTTTAAAAGTTAATACAGAAAAAAAAATTAACCAGATTTTGAAAAAAAATAAAAAAAAAATTAGCCAGATTATTTTCTTAATCTTATACATTAAAGCCTAACAGATTAGCACATTTGTTAAATACTGTATGTTCATATATCCTACTTTTAAAAAAATGAAAATTCTGAAATATTTCCACCCAAAAAAAAAAGTGTAATATATATTTACAGTTTAATACTAAGGTTGGTAAAATATTTCTTCGTTATGTAGATTAGCGGATAGTTACATGATATTTTCTTAATTACTTTAATTTTTATAAAATGATCTAGTAATATGATATTTCCTTAAAATGACAAACAAATATTTAAAAATCGTTGTTGATCCAAATAACAAATGTTCTGTTTTAAGGAAAATTATAATACTAGTAGTTCAAACGTCGTTAATAATTCTGAAAAATGTCGTTATTTTAATCACGTTTAGAAAGCTGCTAATTTGGATTAGTGACGTTAACTCTAACGATAAGGAGGAGGGTTAGAGTTATGGGCTTATTATGATGTATAGCCCATTTCATCAAAATTATTCGGCCCGAGTTCGTCTCCAATCTCACGCCACCGATTCCAATCTCCAACCCTCTCGTTTTTCTCTCTCTCGCTCTAATCCCTTCCTTGGCCGCATAAACACAACCACCGTCGCCGGAGCTTTGATCTTCACCGACTGACCAACATGTCTGTTTCCGATGAGGAAGACGAGTGTTTCGCTCGATTTCTCGAATCAGAAGTCTCATCGGTAATTGTTTTCTTCGTTTTTTCAATTTTTCGATCTCATTTAGGGTTTAGTGTTTTTTTCTCCGACAATCTTTTGGAATTTATCGTTGAATCTGAAACTCTATCGAAATTTTTTATTTATCCTAAAAATAAATTCATTTTTTTGAGATTTTCGACAACTTTATTAGATTATATAAATTGGATTATTTTCGTGTAATTCATAATTGATTTGTGTGTATTCTTGATTTGTTTGATCGAATTTGGATTTGGTCGACCTTACATGCATTGTGAAATGATGATTTAGCTCTTGTTCAACATTTTCATGTGAAAGGTTAGAGTTTTATTGATGCTTTTGTTTTTGTAGGTAGAGGATAAAGAAGAAACGAAAGAACCTGAAGCAAAACGGCAACGTATTGAGAAAGCCGAAACAAAGGCTCTAGAGAAGGATGATGAGGATCAAAAGGAAGATGGTAACAAAGATAGAACTGGTGAAAAGAGAATAGAGAGTGGAGTTTTCAGTAATGTTCCTACTGAGCTGTTTCGTCATATCCTCAAGTTCTTATCTTCTGAGGTATATATATAGTTCAGACTCAAATTTTATTGTGTAGCCATGCTCTTTTGAGGATTGGTTTTAATCTAAATTGTTTGAATGTGACTACAGGATCTTGTATCATGCTCCTTGGTGTGTAAATTTCTTAATTTTGCTGCGGCTGATGAATCCTTATGGCGTCGCCTGTAAGACTCTTCTCGTACTCCTTATTGTAGTGGATAATCGCGTTTTCAAAATCAATACTTAGTACTCAAAAACGATGTGATATGGTTATTGATTGTCTTTTTTTTTTTATCTGCAGCTACTGTATCCGGTGGGGTCTAACTCCTCCAACAAGAAAGTTACGTGAAAGTGCTTGGAAGAAGCTTTATATTGATGTGAGTTTCTCACTTGGCTATTCGTATAAACTTGTTTGTTGTAATATTGCATTGTTGATGAGTATACAATGTTACGTTGAGTTGGTTTTATCGGTCAAATTTATATATTTTCAAGTGATTCCTTTCTCTTGTCGAATTTTAGCGTGATGAGCAGGACATGATTGAACTTGTTAGAACCTGTCCGTCGGATTTTAAAGAGTATTACATGCAAATGCAAGCAGCAAAGAGAAGCCAAGCACCTCTTCCGTCCCAGGTAACTATTTCTGATTATCTGTTTATGTTTTAGCGCGAATCATCACTTGACGAATTTACTCATGTTCTTGCTTGCAACGTTTAGATGGTGGATGACCGGATAATTCTAGACAAAACTGTACTTGAACAAGTATCTCTGTGGAAGAAAAGCAAAGGACTTACTGATAAGGCTGTCACTGGCCATATTTGTTTGGGAACCAAATGTTCATACCATCAGATTGACGACGTGTTCATATGCAAAGAGACGGGAAATGTTCATGGTATGAATTGAAATGCTGTAAAATTGAAAATTTGTTACTTGTGTTCTGTTGAAACTTACATAGTTTTTATTGGTTTTTATAACAGTATGCGATGATAACTGCAAGGAAGTAATACTGAGTCCAGAGGAAGACCTCATGGTGTGTACTATCTCAGGACTTTGTTCTGATACTTTGCTTGTACAAACCGATCCAGACGCAGATGGGTGTTATGAGGAAGAAGCTGAACTAGATGCTGAAGTATTCACGGATAAAAGTCGATTGGGTACACATCTATTTTTCTCTCTCTCACACCTCCTTTTCCAGATATTCTTTTTATTTTCCAACATAAGTGAACGATTTGCGTCTTCTTTTCATCGCAGCAAGAGCTTTTGAACTTGGCTACAACTGTGATGATGAGCAGGAATTGGAACGTACCCTGAGGTTCTGCTGAGCAAAAGTCTCAGCCTTTTGTCCATTCTCATAAGGCCTACTTTCTGTAAGGTCTTATCTCTCTCTCTCTCTCACCTGATTCTGCTTGTGTTCTATGGATGGAGTTCAATGAATCAAATGTAGCTCTTGTTTTTAATAGTCAGCTTTGTAACTTATACATATTATCAATGTCTGTGATTTACTCTATTGTCCTTAAAAAGTGTTACACCTAGTAATTAAGTTCCAACTTTATCAGTAAACCCTATTGGTAACTAGTAGTAATTTGCTCCAGAGATTGGTTTGCTCATTAATTCCTATAGCCATTATTTGTTCATTTAAATCATCTTACAAATTTGTTCTGCTTAGAACTGATTTATGATCTCAAATACTCCCTCTGTTTCACAAAGAGTGTTGTGTGTCCAATGCAAAATATTGAATAAAAATCCATTTTTAACCCCATTCTTTTATTGAGTAATAAGAGAGATAACTTTGTTTAGTGTATTAATAATAGGTATAGTAAAAAATTTAATAGTTTTCTTAATTTGTGTGAAAAAATGTAGAATAACACTCTTTGTGAAACAGATGGAATAGATGATTAGTTCAAAATAATGTTTATACCAATTTTATATTCTAAAAACTATACATCAATTATCACCACTGGTGTTTGAATGAAAGGTGAATTGATAGTCTTAATGAATTTTTGATTTTGTAGATAAGTATTAAGTATGAATGGATTTAGAAATTTTTAGTAATTAATTAGTTGGATTAACATAACCATAAGTAGAAAAATATTTGTTTTTAGGATATTTTTCTTGAATAAATCATTTATACACATTGCCTAAAAATCAAATAAGTACTAATAAAATTAAAAATGTTAATAAGGATTTTCTGTAGATTCGATTCTTTTGGCCAAAGTGCAAATTAAAAGACATTATATCCCCTACGTAAATAGAATCACGCGTCCATTGCGCGTTCTCGCAACGCTAAATATTTTCGTTGGAAAATATTCTCATATTGCTCTCCTTTGCCCCCATAGTTTAATATATTTCAGAAACACCCCCATAAGAAATTAAAAACCGTTCCGAATTGAAAAATATACAATAAAATGTATTTCAAGAAAAGATTCAATCTATAAGCAAACAAAGTAAAACATTGGTACTGTTACATGTGTGTCGTTCTTCGTGTTAAAAATTTGGACACAAAGTTAAATTATAAAAACTTAAGTGCCAGATTGTGATTAATACTAAAATACAAGGACTAAAATAAAAATATACCTTTTTTGGAAATCGTGCCGCGTAAGGAAACATGTATAAATATCTCCAAGGTCTTATTTTTCTTTCTTCCAATTTCGTTTCGACATATTCCGCGATTCGTCTCTGGTAAAAAAAGCTCTCATCTTTTTTTCTCTTAGATCTCTACGTTTATTGATTGATCTTACCCGCAACTATTGTTCTCTCTTGATTCGATCGTATTGATTGAAACATCGTATTTATCTGCTGCTGAAAACCTAGAAATTTTTAATTTTTTGTTTGTTTTGGTTCATGCGTATGGGAATATAGAACGAGATTAACAAAAAATATTATGAATTGAGGTTTTTTATTTAGCGAATTGGGTTTTATTGTTCAACTGAGTAATAAAGTTTAGAACTTTCCTATGCTTAGGTTCTTAAATTCGAGATCTTTGATTAGCCTTTGTCCTGTTATTGATCCACTAAATCTTTAAGTTAATGCTCGGTTTATGCAATTTTATTGGAATTAATAACATTGATCTGTGACCTCCTACTAATCAGTGATTAATTACATTGCTTGGTTAGGTCATTACTTAAATTTGGTGTGTCTGTATGATCCCCTGAGCTTGAATCTCATGCTTGGTTTTTCCTAAATTGATGTTTTTTGCGATGTCTTTTTGTAGGTTTTGTTGCTGATTGAGAAAACATGGGAGGTGACAATGACAATGACAAAGACAAAGGGTTTCATGGGTATCCTCCCGCTGGATACCCTCCGGGTCCTGGGGCTTATCCGCCCGTTGGATATCCACAACAAGGTTACCCTCCACCACCTGGTGCTTACCCGCCTGCTGGTTATCCTCCGGGTGCGTACCCACCTGCACCTGGTGGTTATCCTCCAGCTCCTGGTTATGGAGGTTATCCTCCAGCTCCTGGTTATGGAGGTTATCCTCCTGCACCTGGTCATGGTGGTTACCCTCCTGCTGGCTATCCTGCTCATCACTCAGGTACTGCTCATCCCATGTAGTTGCAATGATCACTGTACAAACAAGTTGAAATAGAAGAAGTTGTCTATATGCTGTTGTGATAAAACCAGGGATTTTTTAGCATTCACTTTAGAAAGAAATTCAACAGAGTAATTGCTTATATGTTCATTGCTAAAATCTGCCATTTAGTATCATATTTAGTGTTAAATGTCACTGTAGAAAGAAGTTGAAACAAAGTATTTGCTGAGATTATATTGTTTTTCTTAAAAAAAAGTCCGAAAATCCATAGTCATTGATTGTTATCAGTGCAAGTGTTTGTCTTCCATTTGCTAAACACTGTTGAATTCTCTGTCAAGAATTTATTGCAAATTGGTTATACTAGTTGTCCAAAGATTAAACCTGTAAAGTGTTCTCATATATCACCATTCAATACAAGTTGTGCTAATCTAATCCTTTTTACGATTTGAGCATCATAAGGACAACTTTGCAGATTCTACTGTGCACGATATTGTTTTTTTACTTTGGTTTGTTTCTTCATGCCGTTTACCTATATACTTGTTACAGGACACGCAGGAGGAATTGGGGGTATGATTGCAGGTGCTGCAGCTGCCTATGGAGCTCACCACATAGCTCATAGCTCTCACGCCCCTTACGGACATGCTGCATACGGCCACGGCTATGGCCATGGACATGGCTATGGCTATGGTCATGGTAAGTTCAAGCATGGGAAGCACGGGAAGTTCAAGCATGGGAAGCATGGAATGTTTGGAGGAGGCAAGTTCAAGAAGTGGAAGTGATCTAGTTAATACCTTTTGTGAATCTCTCTGGACTGACCAATGTTTCAAATAAGCCCTAAAACATTATATAAGTTGGCTTTCGTCGGTTAGATTGCTGGTTCGAGTTGGAATAATTGAAACTTAATTAGTATTATGATATCTTATTGTGTACTTTGAAGCTATCTATGGCTTTATAATGACAGATTCTGCTGGTTTCGGTGTGTGGTTTTTGAGATTTTTTTGTATATACTGATTTTTTGACATTGCTTAAGCTTATAGAAGTCATGATTATGATCAATTTGTGATTTATTTAGTTTCTCATTTCTCAGTATCATTAAAAGTGTGTTGGAGACCAACAATGGAATTGGAATGTATTCAATCAAAACATTTTAAATGATTTGATATTTGATAAATTGTTGTAGTTTGGTAACTTAATATTTTATGAGTTACAAACATCATAATCAATAACACTAGATTTTAGATAACTTAAATGATGAATGAAAGACATAAGTTTGTTATCTTAAAGACAAATCATTTTAAAAAATGTTTATTGAATACACCTTTGAAAGAATCAATGTCTAGAGGGGTTTATTCTCTATACTATATGCACAATTAGGGCTAAATCACGATGAGTATATATCAACTTAAGTTGGTCCATCGCAAATTCTCTAATTAAGGTTATATAGCCAGAAAAAAAAAAAAAAACAGAGAGATATGATTTTAGGTGAGCATTTGTGGCAATGAGTTATGCCACATATGAAAGCTCTGTCTTTGTAGTTAAAAACAGATAGATGATTGAATAGTAAAAACACTTAAGCTTAATAGAGCTTTTGCTATGCAAAAATCAAAATCATCATAAAATATCACTAAAACTGATTTTAGCAGATGAATGGTGTTTAGGGTGTTCTACTTTTATTTTGACACGGTTTTTGTGTTAAGCAAAAGCCTAATTATATCTGAAAACGTGAAAACATAATGGTGAAGAATCACATAATCACCTTTAAACGTTTTGAAAAACGTACTGTACAAAATAGTATAACAGTCATTAATTAAGTTTTATACTGCGTAATCTTCACCAGTATAGTACATCACAAAAAATACTTATATCATAAAGTTTTTTCATCTTCTAGTGGAGAGAGGGAAAAAAAAACATTTTTTTCTTCCAATTCAATTTCTTATATATTTCTAATGTTTAGGATGTGGATTATTCAATATTTCGACACGTGGACTTGTTTAGTCAAAAAATATTTCAAAAGTAATGACTTATGTCTGAATAGATTATTGGATTTTTCATTTTTCCAAACGTTGGCATGTCAAAAGTATTAACAGTCGAAACAAAAATCACCCAAAAAAGTGGCTTTCGAGAAAGCTAAGCGGTAGTACAGCAGGAATATTGTTGTGTGATTAAAATCATTGGACTTGGAGTGTTTGTTTTAATTAATTAATTAGTGATTACATACAAAAATTTAATCAATCAATGAGTTGGCTTCCTTGTTTTGATTCGTCCTTTCGTTGTACGTATGACGTACTTTTATGCATTATCATATTAACCCTAGAAAACCAGATGTCTTACACTTTTGTTTTGTGTTTAATTAAATTTTCTGTATAAAGTCAAAATATGAATCACATCATCAAGATATCAAAATGTGGATTTCTATATAAACTAATCCGTTGACAAAACACTAAACTTTATTTTTCAATTATATGTGTAATTTTTCGGAAATTAGTCGCTTTTGACCTACAATAATTCAAGAATTATGGTGACACAACGTTATTTTTTATTTCGTTTTCCATCATAATAAAGTATACATTTAAAATATTAGTCATCATTATACTCCTTAAGAATTCACTATTTTTGTTTCAGATTATTGGTATTTTAGTATATTTTTGAATAATTTTCTGCTTGAATTATATCAAGTGAGATTATAAAACTATGTCACAAAACAAGTTACATGTAATGTCTCATCGTCAATGTATGTAAAACTCACGTTCATTTTTGATATGGAGGCTACGCTGGAAAAGAAAAAAAACTAACTATAGAGTTTATTTTTGTATTTTAGCTTCAATTAGACAGTATTGATAGTATTTCTTGATAGATCACACACAATTGTGCTAACTCCAATAAGGTTAGTTATATAATTTTTTACATGATTATTACGTAAAAAAGTTAAGAATACTATAATCAACAAAGAAATCAACTCAATTCTTTTAATATAGCTACATGCACCACATATTTCTGAATTGGAAACAATAGAGCATTTCCATCAAAAATTTCTTAGATGATCTATAATAATGAAAAGTTCAAAAACTAAATTAATAAAAATGAATAAAATGTTTTGAAAAGACGTATGAAAAGTAGCATTTGATGTTTAATTAAACAGTAAACGACTATTAAGAAAACGTTTTACATCAACTATTCTAATTTATGTAAATATATATAGTTTATGTCATATATATATAATGTAACTAATATTCCGTCTATCCAATAGAATGAAATTAGATTATAAACAAAAAATATTAGCGGTGGACATGCTGAAGAGTGAAGAATACCACTTATTTTAAGAAGATGAGATAGTGGTTGAAAATTCATTTAAACTAAAATAGCTTTGATCTATCAATCAATCAATAATTAAAAAACCTAATCATGTTTTAATATTAATCATCCAATCACATGTTTTGGCTAAGCTGGATATCTACTTATACCCGATTTGCCGCGTCAGCACTCACATTTCAAATATCTTTTTTCTTTTATGTTCCACAAGATTTTGAAATTGAAGTATATATAGTGGGAAATATTAAGGTGTTTTTACAAATTTTCTCAATTACAAACCATTATCAAGAATGTTTTGTTTTTAGTAGTCTTGAAAAAAAAGAATATCATCGATATATTGTAGATATTTTTATACGTGAATAGAAATATTCTCTTAAAATGGCAAAATTAATAATAGGCTATTTACATTTTCAGCCTTTATCTTATCTAAAGTATGCGTCCCAATGCAATTTGTTTATTAAAATAAAACTCGACAACAACCAGACATTGACTAAAAATAGCATATGAGCATATGAATATTAATATGCGATATATTTAAATTTTCCTGAAATATACAAAAAATAATAATTTTCGTGTGACAACTGGCATCTTACGAGCCACGATTACTGAGGAAAGTACCTGGTTTCAATCAAAACCGCTTTGACAAGCCCACTGTTCTGTTTTTTCTTTTATTATTTTTATTTTCCCATATTCTTACGTTTACTTCACTTTAATGAACAATTAAACTAACACTGATATATATTTGTTTTGATGAAAAAATTAATATTATTTTTGGTTGTTTCTGTTGTTTGTTTTTGTCGTCTTGGTTATTTCTGTTTAGTACTATTTTTGTTGATTGTTGTGTATTAATGTTATTTGTCAAGATTTATTAGTAGATATATTTTCAGAGATTGTCAAGAAATTTGTTTATTAGTTAGGTCGAACGTCATTATCTCTCTTTATTTATTGACTTTTTACTGTTTTATTATGAAAATATCTGTAAATGATTTTTTAACTAACTATTTTTGTGGCTATCACATGAAAAGTATTTAGCAGGAATTTATGTTTTTGACATCTAATTTTACACTAAAATGTTTATTGATACACCTGTTTTTGTTAGAATCGTATTTGAATTTATAAAGCTTAATTATCTTTCTTAAAATCACGAAAATTTGCTGATCTTAGTTTTCTAAATACCTTTGTTTATTTCAACATTAATTTTGATTTTTTTTCCTCTTAAGTTAGTTTTTTTAATATAGTTATAAAAACAAAATTGTTTACTACGTGAGTAGAGCAGTTCATTATCACTTTATCAAGATTCGAAGATACTTCTGTTTGTCTTTAATTCGTTTTATTAGATAAGACTCTATAAACTAAGCATTTTACGGATAATTTTTCAATTTTTTTTGCCGTGAAATCAAAGCAAAAAAAAAAAAAATCCAAGAGTTGACTTTGATAACAAGCCCAAGACTGTGGGCCTGTGGGGTTATTCAATGTGTGTTCAGGAAATTTCTGTAATAAAATATGCATAGAGAAATTGCGTGGATTGTAAACGATGGAAAAAAATGTATATGCAGAGAAATAGATATGATTGGGTTCATCGGCAAAAAAAAAAAAGATATCTTTGACAAAAAAAAAAAAAAAAAAAAGATATGATTGGGTTCAATTATTTATGTTTCTTTTCTTTTCTTTTTCTGTTCGAATCAATAATCAACTATGAACCACGTCCGTACTTCCTCAGACATTACCTTCTTGTACGTGACCCCTATTTAATAGTAGATCCCCTTTTTTCTTGGTTTCTCAATTTCTAGCTGACTGCCTGATAATTTGATTCTCAAAGTATAGCCATGAAAAAATATTGTAATTTAAATATTCTTTTAGATATTATTAACAAGTTCTATGGTATATCACAATTTTAGATATCTCCGTCCTAATCTAGAGAAACAAAAATGTCTAGTATACATGTATCAATAGGATTGAGTTCTTGTGTTTTAGCTAAAAGATCAACCTCTCGATTACTTTATCAAAAAAAACCTCTCGTTCTTTTGCGATGCCGTTGATATTTGAATCTACACAAAATGTTATTCTAGTGTATCCACACCATTTACACTAATAAAAAAAAACTCTAGCCATAATACAGCTACAAATAAAACTCTGGTGGACTTAAAACTAGTGAAAAGTGGTCGTTCTATTTTAAGTAGTTTGCTTTTAAAGATAGGCTCCAAATAAAATGGACCATAATAATCAGACCACCTAGACTACTTTATTTTGAACACTTCCTATATATATAAATTAACTACACAAAACACTTTTCAACCTGCATCTCATATACAATAGTCTTAGGCACATGCTCATCTCCAATCTCCAAATTTGTTTTTCTTTTATTATCCCAAAGATTACGTTCATAATTATTTTTTCATAAATCATATCGGTTGATTTGGTTAGTTTTAATAGAAATGCACCGAATAGATTTTTTTCCGAAGGAAAATCATATTCTTAATTTATTTTTAAGATGATACAAGACTCGGTGGTGAGACTAGTATCGGGATAGATATGGTGGCTTCACAAGCTGGCGGTCGCTTCTCTCTTGTGAAGGATTGATGTTCGATGATGTAGATCTAACACGATGGCGGTCGCTTCTCTCGTGTGGGATCGAAATAGATGAAAGTGATGGCGGATTGAAGTACACCACAGAGATGTGATTGGTCTCTGATACAGTACACGAACTCAGCCTTGGTGAATCACACACACAAGACAAAGAACAAGCTTATTCTCTTAAGAACACTTAAAGAGAAGAAGTAAGAAAATTCGGGTTCTTTATTGATAATCAAGGGTGAAAAATCGTACAACTGCTGCAGGGGGACTTTATAAGAGTCCTTCAGCTAGCCCTAGGGCCGAAAATAAATGCAAAAAAACACAAAAAAGGAAGCAAATAAAAGCAAAACACAAAAACCATTGTTTTTAGAAAGAAAATAACTAAATAAGGAAACTACTTAAACCCTCTTGAGGAGCACGTTGTGGTGACGAATCTAGCCGTTGTGTGGGCTTCTTGGACCTGCAAAGATAGTATAAATTGAATAAAACTTACCGGGATGCGTTTTAGGCCCAATAGATGTTCTCTGAGTCACTTCCTGTAGTACTCTCTGACCTACTTCAGGAGTCATGTCTTGTGCTCGTTTACTTGTTGGTTTCTTGAAGTAGGGGCCTTCCTGGTGTTCCTCTTGAGTATCTTGATCAGTGTCTTGGAGCTCTTCCACGTCCTTGGTGTCTTGGTCTTGATCTTGACTCTCTTGATCACTCTCGGAAGTGAAGCTTGTCTCGTACGTCTCCTGCAGCTCCAAAGTCTTCTCTTGCCTTCTAGGGGCTTCTGGACCTGTCATAGAAGATTTCATACCTTGGGGAGTAGTTCGTTCAAGACTCATTTGGGTGAATGCTTCGGCAAGCTCTTCTTCGGCTATTGGATCATATCCTGTTTGGGGTGCTACGGACCAGTTTACTTCCTCCAGCTCTAAGGAGCTTAGAATGTCTTGCACAGCTAAGTTGAACCTTTTCTTGAGTTGTTTAGACTTTGAACGTGTCATGGGACCTGCTGGGACTTCTGGTACAGGATGTGGTACAGGATGTAGTTCAGCATGTAGTTCAGCAGTTTGGTTAAAGTCGATGTCCGCATCATAAACTAATAACGAGAACATGAGGATAATTCAAAAAAAAATTGTGAATAATTTTAGTGTCATAAAATCAACTAGTAGAGCTGCCCAATTCATCTCCACCATGTCTTGTCAAGTGATTAATAAAAATAAGTATTCTTTTACTATTCCTTTGGATAAATATTAACAATTTTTGTTGGTGCAAAAAGAAGAATAATAATAATTAATAATTCCGTATGTATTACAGTTACAAGTTGCAGGTTTGGTACAGACAATCTAACTCATCATTGTCACATCATATATATTTTTAGATTTCTACTTTAATTTTACTGTAACTTGATACCGTGTGGGGGCAAAATACAGAAAACAAACAAGACAACAACTTTTTAATGTCTTTATTAAAGGAACCAACATAGGAAATTAGTGTATTAAAGATTTGTCTAATTCCCCTCAACTTGTTGTCGTAACATATAATATTATTATTTACTTGATATTTTTTATTTTTGTTAAAGAAACTTTTTTGCTTTTTCTTTTTAATGAGTGAAGCTTCTCATAAAACGAAACAAATTCAAAAGAGTGATGTTGACTGAACGGAAAACCACGGCCACAAGTTAAGAAAATCGGATTAGTGATCCAAGCTTGAATAGATACTCTGCTTAATATGCTTATGTTTTATTACCTTTTACTATTATAGGGTTAGGTTATGACTAGAAACACCTTATAGCTGAATTTTCAAAACTAATTACTCTGAATTTTGCTAATAAGTTTACCAATTGGGTTATAAAATATTAATTATTTTTACTATTTTTTGGCTGCTTATGAATAATAGTTATTTTGTTTTTGTTTTTTTGGGTCTAAATAATTACTCTACTTTAGGGTGTGATTGGATGTACTAATTAAAGGTAAAAAAAAACATAAAATTAAAAGAAGAGACAAACTTTCAGAAAATTCTACTCTATAAAACAATGACCTAAAAGTTTACGCTAAAACCCACTTTTTTTTTTCTTCTCACATTTTCTTTCTCGTTTTACTCTGACTTCAGCTTTATGACCAATCACACCATATATATATTTTTTACTTTTTTACCTATTTACTATTTCATATAGTATTTCACTATAACTATTTTAGTTAGTCTAAACAACTATTAGCCTAAATAAAAAAAAGTTGTCAGTCACACCCATAGTTTACCGCCTCTGGCCTCTATATGTATAACTATGTTTTAATTAATATAACTATTATATTTTGTTGTCTTTATTTAGATATAAAAATATCATTTTACTGCTATTTTAATTTTGCTAAAATATTATTTTATTTGACAATACAAAAATTTATACCTTCGATATTTGTTTTGTACCACTAATTTTTATTTAACTGTATCGGTGATCAATGACATTGATAGAGAATAAAAGTTATCAATAAAAGAAAATATTTTTGCTACCCAAAATCAAAGACCAATCTATTAATTTATAAAATTTGGTTAAGTGAAAATGAGATCAAGCTATGATTTTGAATATTTACTATGGAAAAAGCGATTTACGCTCTGACAAAATATTATCGATCACTAGTTTTTAAATTTAAGTACATTATGAACCCGAATACCTCCGAACCTCCTAATCAAATATATAGTTAATTGTTATCAATATTTTTATCCTTAGTCCGTTTCTTTATACATATAGACGGATAAGAATTTTTTTTTGTTAATACTACCGAGTTATCAGAATAAAAGACGAGATAAAAACACATATATATATATATATATATCAATATATGCATGGTTATAACTGAATATTCAAATGTGAATACGATATACGGGATCAGATCGACGCATGTCTTGACTAAAGAATACGGACATAGCCGATTATATAAAAATAATTGATTGGATATTTGTGAGAAAAAAGGTCTCAGTTCCAAAATTATGGTAGCATGGGATAACATCCAGCCGAGAGAGGGCAGCCTCTAGAAGCAACAGGTTGGGAAACCAAGAGAACATACATTGGTCATTGGTGATGAAGTGGACACTGGCCTATTTTGTCTTGTGGTTAATTGTCAACAGTACCGGTCCGTTTATATTTGGATACTATTAAGAGACTTTTATTTTTGTAGTACTCAAAAAAGTAAGTAAACTAACCACACTACTCTCAAATGTTGAGCTCATTTTTTGTTTGTAACTACATATATTAACGGATACATAAAGTATATTGTCATTCATATATTATTATATTCTAGTATACTTCAATAAATTTATATAACTTCTAATATGATTGATGATAGATCGAAATTAAATTCTAAAAAAGGAAACAATCCATACAAGCTAGGTTAGTTTGAACTCATTGAACAAAAAATGTTTTTAAAAGTTTGCATAACAATTTAACAAATCTAATTAATCCAACCAATATAATACAACCATGATTTAAAAAAAATACAAAAAACGACTTACCTTCTAATATGTTGAAGCTTACAAAATATTTGTATTTATAAACTGCAATAACTTACATATTTTATGATTTTAGTATAATTAAAAACACTATTTTTTTAACAACTAATGTATGCGTTTTCAAAAATTTCTTATATCTTATTCAAAAACAAGTTAATTATTATATGTTTTAAAAATGTATAAGATTCTTAGAGTCTTTCTATAAAATTGTCTACAAGAAACGGACTTATATATATATACTAAAAATGTGTGTGTGTGTGTGTGTGACGACCTATTTATTGTGAAGTTCACACTTAACAAATTTGAAGAGTACGTAAATTTCACATGGACAATATACAAGCACAAATCGTGGGGAAATTCTCGTTTTCTAGATCATCCAAATAAAATTTATATGACCTTCCTAGCTCACATAAAATTATTTTCCGTTTTCATATCTTAAAAAAAAAATTATCCATAATTGAGTATTATAGAAAAAATTCTATATTTATTCTAATATTGTATATAGGGACTGATAAAAAAAATTAATATTTTTTCACTTACTATTATAATATATTAAAACTTAGTTCTAATATATATATTATATAAATTTTGTAATAAATAAAATTCAACCCGTACTTTAGTACGGGTGATGATCTAGTACACATGTAAATTGTAATGTACATAAGTAAAAATCAGACATATATACACAAAGAGATTCGAACGATTTGATTATGTCCAAAAGTGTATAAGAATCTGTTCAGAATACGGAAACCCTAAAAGGCGTGTCCAATGAAAGTTGTGGACACGTGTAAGATAAAGGACACGTTTTACAACTAACAGTGCACGACTCTGTAATGTTCTAGCCGGCAATGGTTAGGCTTAGGCGTTAGCCTCCCTAGTTGCTACTTTATTCCACAATTCTCTTCAACTATAACACATGTATGTACATCAGTACATGACGTGAAAATGAAATTATGTATGTACAATTTAATCATATATGATGTATGTACGTATACGTAAGCCGGTTCAGAGACTTACAATTTACAAATTCAAGAATTTTCAGGCCTCCATGTGAGAATACTTAAACTCTTCATTTTCAAAGATGCTAGAATTGTTTTTATCGAGATGTGGTCATATTACAGACATAATTTTTGTAATTACGTTATATTTATGCATGCACTTATGCATACGCCATATTTTGGGGCAATACCAATATAGATAATATTACGCCATACCAATTAACTATTGCTAGATTCGGGGCTATAACCAAGAAGGTGAAAGAAGATTTCCATTGCGAAAACAAACAAATAAAGAGACAAAATTTGGCACATTTATAGTATTAAAGTGAATTAACAAATAAATCCAGATTTCCTCATCGGGAAGTAGCCCACGTAAATCCAAGTAAAGTGAGCTTCTGTCACGCACGCAAATAAAGGCATGTTTGCATGTTCAGAAAAGATATATATCGTCGGTCTAAAGGTACAAAAATCATCTAGCTTGTGACGTTCCTGATATTTATGAATATTTTCATATATATAAAGTCTTATTCGCGTATACATTGTGAATATATACAGTACACAGTCCAATCTCAAATGTTGTTTACAGTAAAATTGATCAAATTACATTTGAAGGAACTGAAAGAAAAACAATTACAGAGGGTACAAGTGTGCTACTCACGAACCTCCAGCTGCAAAAGAAGGTCATGAGTCATGATAATTAATGATTTTTTAATAAGTATGTGCAGTTTATTGAAAATAAAATTAATAAAACGCAACGGAACATCAAAAGCTCATGTCTACTTATTTTCTTTAAATTTCTATCTTTTTGTGTACGTACCCTTGCGCAACAAATTGTTTTCTTTAACAAAAAAAAAATATATTGTTTTTGCTCAAACATCTGCTAAACATAGTATTACTTTAATGCAACGAAAATTGTGTTTTGTCGTGAAACAAACACATATATAAGCGGTTTTTATTCACATACTATTTTTTTTTTTACGAAATTACACTTGTAACACTTACGTCCAATGAATGAAATACTAAATATCCTCAATCATGTGTTTCACTTTTTATGTTATATTAATTTCAGTATATCCAACATAATATATATCTTTATATCCGGATAAATTCGGTAAATAAAAAATAAATAAAAGTGTCATTCAAAAGCTGCTGCTAGATCACACATTTGGCTTAAAGCATGTACTTGTATTCTAATGTACCGTTAACAACTTATCTTTAAATTTGTGAAGTGTATAAGGTATCAACTAAATTGTCACTTTGAATATTCTCTATATTATTACGATATAATTAATAACTACACCAGCATGATTGCACATTTGCACGCCATGTTTGATAGATAAATTCCCTTTGACAATCATATAATATAATTAAGTATCTATACACAATAATATCTAAATTAATTTGAAGAAGTCGTACCACGGTACTGCTACGTACAATATAATATATGAGCAGCAAGAGACGAGATCTTAAGCCGCGTAACGATGCAAGTTACATATTTATTCGACCGCGTATATGTTTCTTGTTGAAAGACATTAAATTTGGAATCGTTCTATGATTAATTTCCCCAACTATATAGCCACTGTTCTACTTTTAAAATTTATGATTTTTGTATTTATTAAATTATGTGGAGATGTGGATGTTTCTTGAATATGAAAAAGTCACATATTCTTTTCTTCAAAAAGATTTATATGGAGGCCACAACCTTGACAAGACAAATGTCACTAAACTATGTGTGATTATAAGTTTGTCGATCTCTGACCCATTTTGACTGTCTCAAATTCAACATTAATTTTCTTGGGTCAAAGTGTATAGTTGTATTGTTTTCGTTTGGCGCTTCCTTTAAGTGAAAAAATGTTATCTTTAATTTTTTGATCCATTATATATTATATATTATCTTATATTATTTTTAGAGCTTTAGATAAATTTAGAATTTTCTGATTAAGCTAAGCAAAACTCCAGATTTACACAATCCATGCATATCAGATTGTTCCACGTTAACTTTACGTTTCATAGTTCGATGTAATCATTTTTTTGGTGTCAAACTAATTAATATGTAAATCTATGGTGGGGCACATGATTCTATACATTTTAGGTGCAATAGTTGTTAAAATTAATATGTACTACTTTATGTATTAATTTTACAAGATGTTTGGTGATAGTTAGACTTCTCTAACTTCCAAAATTAATAAGGACGTAGGCAAATAAGTATTTAAGTCTCTGGTCCTAGATCCCCCAAGAAATATTATGTTTTTATTTTACAGGCAGAAAGTCAATTTGTATTAAATAGATACAAAACAAAAGTCAATGAATATTAAAACTTTTATCAAAACTAAAATACTTATTTTCATTGATCATATTTGTAATTTAAACCTACTTGTATGTTTTGAAAAAATAAAAGTCAATTTTTAGTTTTATATGTCATCTGATGATGAAGTTCTAATCACATATATAGGTTTTGATTGTTGTTGGGGTCAACCACATAGGTTTTGATTAATTCGTATAAGCTACTAAATAAAATACTAATATATGGCTGTAATGCACGGCGAACGTGGTAGAGAAATTAGAAGTATCTATTAATAATTAAGTTAGTAACAAGTGGGCTTACCATTAGTGACATTTATATAATCAGAAGTGATTAATCCTGAAAATTTGGATTGTCTGTCTTTTGTTTTCAATGACCACACGTGGTATTTTCATGACCGGCTAATTACCAGCTTCCAATTTTCTTTAGTGCAAAAGTAAAATTTGTTATTGAAATGACTAAAGCATCTATACCAGATAGACTAATTTAGTAGTATGAGTCAAAAAAAAAAAAACCCCATTAGGAATGTTTTTAATCAAACAATTGTAACCATTTTTATTAAAATGATAAAATCCAATGTTGTAAACAATCCTGAATGTAAAAAAAACTCTAAAACTCAATTGGTAACATATACGTATTATTAAAAAGAGTTTATGTTCAATAAAAATTCTTATTACCAATTTTAAGTAGTACTATGAGTGTAGCATGGTTAATTACTTGGTAACATATGTTATCTTCAAAATAGTCGGACCCAAAATCATACATACATTTGATCTATTCTTTATTTTCAGATTTTTTTTATAAAAATATCTTAAACAGAGATAAACACAAGAGGGTTAGTACTTAGTAGGCTTACATAATTAAAGAACTAAAATAATCCACGAAGTGTATATACTTCCATTAACATGGCAAAACATATAATAAAAAAAAACCTCCCATTACCTCCTTTGTCTCTACTTAAGGGCCAAAATTGCCCCTTTCCTTGACTTAATCCATAATAATTAATTAAAGAGGCATAAATTAATTTTAACGATGGCTAATTTTTGGTCAAAATCTCACACGCTCCTTTTTTTTTTGCATGCTCTTCGACACGTGCTCTCGTCACTCTCTCAAATTAGCTGGCTCACAAAAAAAGGTTCCTTTTCGGAAACTCCCTTCTCCAATTTGTTTCCTCATTCTTCTCTCTCCTCCACTGCCTATAAAACCAATTCATCTCTCCCACTTGATTTTTCATCTCCTACACAAAAACCAATCCATTAGAGAGAACTCACAAAACATACTTCACAATTCTCAATTTTGTTTTATAAAACATTATGGATTTCTCCGGTTTGTTCCTCACTCTCTCCGCGGTGGCTCTGTTTCTTTGTTTACTCCGATTTATCGCCGGAATCCGCCGTAGCTCCTCCACGAATCTCCCTCTTCCTCCGGGAACAATGGGTTATCCTTACGTCGGTGAAACATTCCAACTTTACTCACAAGACCCTAATGTGTTCTTTGCAGCAAAACAGAGAAGGTCTAAAAACAGAGTCTTCTTGAAAATCCTCAAAATTCAAACTTTCTTATCTAAAAACAGAAAAGTTGACTTTTTCTTACAATTTTTTGATAAAACAGATACGGATCGGTGTTCAAGACTCATGTATTGGGATGTCCATGTGTGATGATCTCAAGCCCTGAAGCAGCGAAATTCGTATTGGTTACAAAATCTCATTTGTTTAAACCGACTTTTCCGGCGAGTAAAGAGAGGATGCTTGGAAAACAAGCAATCTTCTTCCATCAAGGAGATTATCATTCCAAACTTAGAAAGCTTGTTTTAAGAGCTTTCATGCCTGATGCAATCAGAAACATGGTCCCTCACATTGAATCAATCGCTCAAGAATCACTCAATTCTTGGGATGGAACTCAACTCAACACTTACCAAGAAATGAAAACAGTAAGCCCCACCCTCTCTTAAAAACAGAGTATCCCCTGTTTATTTCCTCTGTTTCAAAAACAGAGCATCCTCTGTTTTTCTCTATCACTATACTCTGTTTTATAACTGACACTTGAAAAAAAAACTGACTCAAGTTTTTTGTCTCATCAGTACACTTTCAATGTGGCGTTGATCTCAATACTCGGCAAAGACGAAGTTTTCTACAGAGAAGATCTTAAACGATGCTACTACATTCTAGAGAAAGGTTACAATTCGATGCCGATTAATCTCCCCGGAACACTATTCCACAAAGCCATGAAAGCTCGTAAGGAGCTAGCTCAAATCCTCGCTAACATCTTATCCAAAAGAAGACAAAACTCATCTTCACACACAGATCTTCTCGGATCATTCATGGAAGACAAAGAAGGATTAAGCGACGAACAAATCGCCGATAACATCATCGGAGTTATCTTCGCCGCTAGAGACACGACGGCGAGTGTGCTGACGTGGATCCTCAAGTACTTAGCTGATAATCCAACTGTTCTAGAAGCTGTCACTGTAAGTTCACTTTTCAAAAGAACATTTGAGAATCTCATAAGGGAGTGGCAGTTCCGTAAATTAATGGGTTTTGTTTGGGTATAACAGGAAGAGCAAATGGCAATAAGGAAAGATAAAAAAGAAGGAGAGAGTCTCACTTGGGAAGATACAAAGAAGATGCCATTGACTTATAGAGTAATCCAAGAGACATTAAGAGCTGCTACTATCTTATCTTTCACATTTAGAGAAGCTGTCGAAGATGTCGAATACGAAGGTATGTACAAATATACGTATTTTAGATCGTATTTAGATCAATATGTTACATATGAATTATGCTAAAAACTTTTAAAACTATTTTTACAGGATATTTGATACCAAAGGGGTGGAAAGTATTGCCGCTATTCAGAAATATTCATCACAATGCTGATATATTTTCGGATCCGGAGAAATTCGATCCGTCGAGATTCGAAGTTGCGCCGAAACCGAATACATTCATGCCTTTTGGAAGTGGGATTCATTCTTGTCCCGGCAATGAGTTAGCTAAACTTGAAATCTCTGTTCTAATCCATCATCTCACCACTAAGTACAGGTTGGTACACTTTTAAAATGATAATAGTCCTTTTGGAATTGACATAAAAATGGTATTATTTTTGGGAAGTGTTTCTGATAAGGGGTATTTTCGTAATTTTCAGATGGTCAATTGTAGGACCTAGCGATGGAATTCAGTATGGGCCGTTCGCTCTTCCTCAGAATGGATTGCCTATTGCCTTGGAACGAAAACCATAGTACAAATTACGAGAATACCATTTGCCTTTCTAAAATTAGAAAGTGAGGATTTTTTTTTCTATTTAAGAGAAAAAAAACTAATTCTCTTTTATTTCATTGGCTAAACAAAAAATACAGAAATGAAAGAAAGTAGAAAGGAAAAAAAATCCCAAACGGGACCCCCCAAGTGTATATAAGTTTTAGTTTATATAGAGAATTAAATTTTGAGAGAAAAAGAGAATTAGTTATATAAATGTTCCATGTGTATCTTTATTTTTGGTTGTCTTTTTTTTTTCTTCTTCTCAAATTGTAAATTCTTTTGTTACCAATGTAATGATTAGTGAATACAATTTATGGAATGCTCCAAGAGAATTTTATAGTTTAATCATCGTTTATTAGTAAATAAACATTTACGTAACAAAATATCATGAGACAATAAAAAAGATAATAAATTAAAAGAATACAATACCTTATCGTCAAAAGTTAAAATATCAAATCAAAGACATTTGGATGTGGGAGTAAACCAATTTTGAAATTATTATATTACATATCGTAAGAATTCATAAAAGGCGATTCCATATAAGGACGACTTTGAAGATTGACCATTAGTCGTAAATGCGATGTTCCCATTCGGCCTATATTGATTAGTTTACCGGTTTATGAATTTTGCATGTTACAGGAATTTACTGCTACGGATATGATCGTCAAATGACTATAATAATATTTCTTTTTGATAAAATCTGTTTTAATAATTAACATTAGTTTAATTGGTTGCTTTCATAATCATCTTTATTTACCAATTATATAATTATTCTTTTTTTTGCTTAAATAAAACTAAAAACAAAATCAGAATTTGTAACATACTGATTTATACTAGTGCAACTGTTAGATTATAACCCTAGCTAATTGAACTACAATTTGGGGTTCTTAATTAGCTAAACATATTGTAGTTGTCATCTAAATATTGTATTTTTGACTCAAACAAAATAATTCTACCGTGGAGCAAAAATGTACTTAATTAACTTATAAAAAATATACTTATCTTATACTTTTTTAGTTAAAGTATCTTATCAACCTTATATTTTCGTTATTAGGTAAGAATAGCATCTAATTTCTGAAGTTTTTATCCTTTTACAAGTGTTAGGTGATAAGTTATTAAATTATGGTTATATTGATTGCGAAGATAGACAGTCTGTCATAGTGCAGTTGTGACTGTACACTACAATATTGATTTGATTAGTTTGCTATAATCCATGGTTTAAAAATTAGTTCAATAAATTAATTGTGATTAGCGAAGGACGAATTAAGTACAAAATATCCAACTCGAGAGTTTACAAGAAGATTGCATGTTCGAACTTTACTAACTATAAATTATTAACAGTATATAATGGGGCTATGGGGAAACTATCATAACGAGTCAAAGTCTCGAGAGTATGTTATTTGTTTGTTCATTTTGTTTCACTTGATTCGATCGAGAGGTATTACATTTATTATTATTAACATGACACACACATACGGAAAAAAGAAAAGAAAAGACTTAGAGATATGTAATTTGGGCATGATCGCTATAGATGTAATAATATTAACTCATGCAAAGAAGTTTTGTAGACGAGTCTTGGATTTTGAACCCGAAAACGGAGATAACCAGACCAACATCGACACAAAACACGGAGATGATACGGAATCAGCTCCCAAAGCGTTGCTGTTAGGTTCTGGTAATCAAGGTAAAAGAAAGTATAACTAATGTAAAAAAAAGGGAACATAACCAAAGAAAGTGCTTGGAATTACGAAAGATTATCTATGCATGAGTAACTTGAATCAACGTCCATGTATTTGGTTTGCGACATCTTTGCTAATTTGTCGCAAATCTCAATCATCATATTTTGGAACCTCAAACAAATAGTTACATTCCATCTTGCAAATCAGCAAGGATTCGTGCAAACCGCAACTATCGTATTCTTATCCCTAAACCGTAAAATCTTTCAATCTAGAGACCTTGAGAATGTGTTTTAAATCTCTTGAAATTTTATGATTGTATATGAGATTTTTTAGATCTTGTATAGAGCTAAAACTTGTAATCAAATCTTCCCTTCTACTTTTTTTTTTTCCTTTTTATTTTTAATATAGGAAATCCAACGCCCAAGAATGTTTATGACTTTGAAAATTATCAATTGAATAATGGTGGATTGTGAATTAGTTAGGGAAAATTTCCATATGGACCATATCCAATAACATAAGATTTTATTCGATGACATTTAAAAGACTCCACATCCAATAAGGGTAGATTTAAGAACATAGGCCTAGTTCTGACTAAAAAGAAAAATATCATGGGCCTTAATAAAGGCCCAAATATTCTCAAAGATGGACCAACGGCACACAGATCTCCCCGCCTTTATATATCACGACGGAGACAAACTCAAGCCACGACGGTTCTCCGAGAGAGAGATTTTTCAAAAATCAACATTGCAACAGAAGCAAGAACCCTAATCGATTAGAAGCTCTGATTCGTTCCACTTTTTTCCACTGATCAATCTCTAAAAAATGGCGAGTGAGAGTTCGCAATCTTCCTCTCCGTCGTCATCTCAACCTCCGTCATCCCTACCTTCTCCGTCGCCGGGAAACAACGTCGGAGATACGTTTATAGGAAGTTTCATCAGTCTAATTTCTAAGTACGAGATCCGTTACGAAGGCATTCTCTATCATCTCAACGTTCAGGACTCGACGCTAGGTCTAAAAAACGGTACGGATTCGAAAAACCTATGCGATTTTGGATTTTCCGAACAACGTAGAGATTACATGTTTATGCTTTGTGTATTTGTAACCGGAACATCGAGTATATATATATCGTCATCACTTTGTTTGCGTTTGGAACTGGAAATTTGATTTTGATTCCGTTCTTGTGGTTGATTTGGTCTTAGATTCAAGGAGATGTAAGAGAAGCTTGAGTATTCGTTTATATGTACTTGTGTTGATAGTTAGTGGAGAGTTAAAATCTGGAAACTTCTATGTTAGTGAATCATGAGAGGTGAAGTTACCAAGCAAATGTTAACTTGTGTTGCTATTCAAATGAGGCGTTCTTGTGTTGAATGATAGTACTATTATTTTGTTTGTTGAATGGTTATGCAGTAAGATCATGTGGAACGGAGGGGAGGAAGAAAGATGGGCCGCAAATTCCGCCGTGTGATAGAGTTTACGATTACATTCTTTTTCGCGGAAGTGACATTAAGGTTAGTGTTCAGATTCTTACCTTCTTAGGCATTTTATGTTACATGTATTTCGTAGTTGGTCTTTTGAAGTTGGATTCCCAAAAACATGATCATAATAGAAGTTTTAAGTCTATCTACTATGACTTATGATGATACTTTTTTGGCGTTTTAGGATCTGCAAGTTAACCCAACTCCATCTGCACAGTCAAAACAGGAGATTCAAAGTGAACAAGATATCAATCAGGTAAAGAAATGTACAATGATAATTGTCTGTTAAATTAATTACTTTGCATGATTTTTCAATCTCTTATTCCCCCTTCGTGTTTACAGTCCTCTCACTCTAGGCCAGCTATGACTATGAGCTCTCCAATTTCTGGCTATGATAGCGGTTATGGTTTGGGGAGAGGATCACAATGGATCAATACACCTGCTTTGAGTAGTAAACCGGTTCCTGTCACACAACATTCATCAGTCCCTTTAAGTTTCCAGCCTAATGCTGGAAGTTTGACAGAATCACCAGTGAGCTTAATTGGTTCAACTCAAAGTAATGTGGGTTCCTCTATGCCCATGCCTTCTTTTGTGCAAGGTAACAAATTAGCTTCCACTGGTGTCCCTCTTGGTATGATGCAGCAGCCAGTTTCATCCTCCTCGACCGTACCCAATGATTCGCAGATTATAGATTATTTTGCTTCACCAATCATGGGAGTAGTGAATGATTCAACACAGGTTGTTACTCGTTCACCTGATGTTGCTTCTAATCGATCATACTCTTCCAACCCTTCTCCCCTTGGTCAAGCACAACTCCATACTCCACCTGGCCTTGCTTCAGCACCCAACCTTTCTCCACCTTCTGAAGCGCAGCTTTCTGCTCCAAATATTCAGAACAGTTACCCCAGTGCGCCCCAGGCTGTTGGTAAAGTTGTCTATGACTCTCAGTCTGATCATCCAAACCGATCTATACCTTATGAGTTACCTGCTGTGGCGTCCAATTCATCTCCTGTGATTCCTGGTCCATTGTCGAAGTCGCCTGAGTCATTCTTCGGTATGAATCCGTTACCGCAATCTAGGCAGCAGATGGTATATAGGGGTCAAGAGATGTTTGCACCTAACCCGGTATCAGTGAATGTGCCATCACAAAGTTTTGCTACCAGAAATCATGCACCGTTGCTGCCTCTTCCAGTTTCAGCTCATCAGGTATCTTCCTATTTAATTCTTCTTCTGATGTATTCACGTAGATATCACACCTATGCATGATTTTCTCATAATTATCATAAAAAGTATTCATGATTACATTGGTTCTTAAATCCATGATGTCCCTAGTACTGATACATTTAGCCTCTCTCTTTGTCTTGGAACTTTTACTGGAAATTCAAAGCATTGCAACTTTGGTTTGTATCCTTTCAACACATTTCGTGATTTCTCATTTGTTATTTCTTTGGTTCTAAATGTGCTGCAGTCTCGGATCCCTAGTTCTAGCATTGAGTACACTGAAGAATTTGATTTTGAGGCAATGAATGAGAAGTTCAATAAGAGTGAACTATGGGGTTATCTCGGGAAAAGTAACCAGAGAAATCAAAATGATTACCGGGAAGAAACTGCAATTGAGCCAAACGCTGAAGGGAACGTACAGGTATTTTCTAACTTTGATTAAATCTCAGAGATCTAAGTTCAAGTTCTTAACATGACCTAGTTAATGATTTATATGAGATTTTAAGCAGCGGTTAATATCTGTTTTTGCCTGTTGCAGCCTGCATATAACAAGGATGACTTTTTCGACACAATCTCATGCAATCCACTTGACCGTGTGGGAAGAAGCGGACAACAGCACACCCAGTTTCCCGAGCACATGAGACAAGTTCCTGAGGTTTGTTTCACCTTTTCTATATCCACCAAACTGAAGTTCTGAAACTATTCTTCTGCAAATAGCAATAGTGTTTGCTTATGGACTTTTTTTGCTCTCTTTATCTTTTTATTCAGGCATTTGCTAATAATTTTCAAAGGCCACCTCCACTACAACCAGGTCAGGGTGCATATCTCGCTGCACAAACCAATTACAGAGGTGGATACCACAATAATAACAACAACTACTATGCAAACTCGGGTTATGGTTACTACCTTGGTGGGAGAGGCCGAGGCAGAAACACACATTTCTGACCTGCTGAGTTCTTTCTTCCTCAGAAACGCTTTATTGGTCACTCGCGTACCCGCATTTCTTGTCTTACCGCTGCTTTTAAATTCAGTTTTTCGGGTAAAAAACAGTTTTACGGTTACCACATCTCTAGATGTGTAGGCATATCATATTGGCAAGTTCATGTTCCTTTTTAAAATCTTATGAGCTTTAGCCTCAGGAGAGAATGTTTGTTCATGTAGAGAGAACAAAAAGTACTACGAACCTTTTTGGTATATGCACATCATTAAATAGATACGCACATCATATGCTTTAATATTTAATATCTGATTTACATATACACACATAAGCGAAGTTAGTAATACTTACAAGTTAAGAATTACATTAGACCTTACATACATAAGAAGAAGATTCCTTAAAATTTAGAAGTATACAACTTTATCCAATTATGTATGTTACTTGCTAAGCCCTGCCTTTACGCCAAAGGAAAGAAAGATACCAAAACTTTCCCCACCAAGTAGGGTTTAGTACCAAATCCTTCAAATTCCATTATCCTCTCTCAAGCATCACCCAAACCCACCAAAAGGCCAAGAACGTTGGTCACAGAGCCTGAATGTTGTCTCATCGAACCCGAACTAAAATCCCATCCCGTGAACCCCATAATAATGCCCAGATTGACTTCTCGTCACGGTACCACCAGTCCTCTCATCTGGTGTGCAGCTATCATTTGTGCTATAATCTCTATTGTTGTAATCATTGGTGGCATTTTAGTCTTAGTTGGTTACATGGTCATTCATCCTCGAGTTCCCATCATAAGTGTCGCGGATGCTCACCTCGACTTCTTAAAGTACTGGTTATTTTTTCCGCAACTCTTCCCTTTCTTGATCATGAACTTAGATCATTAATGATCGATATATTTTTCTCGGTTTGATTGATCAGGTATGACATAGTTGGAGTTTTGCAAACGCAGTTAACAATTGTGATTCGCGTAGAGAATCATAACGCTAAGGCTCATGCGTTGTTTGATGAAACCGAGTTCAAGCTAAGCTATGATGGCAAACTTATTGCGATTTTAAGAGCGCCTGAGTTTGAAGTTGTTAAAGAAAAATCAATGTACCTTCCTTACTTGGTTCAGTCATATCCAATACCATTGAATCCAACTTTGATGCAAGCTGTAGACTATGCGGTTAAACAAGATGTTATTACGTTCGAGCTCAAGGGTGGCTCAAAAACTCGGTGGCGAGTCGGACCATTAGGATCGGTCAAGTTCGAATGTAACCTTAGCTGTGAGCTTAGGTTTAGACCTTCTGATCATAGTTACATTCCATCTCCGTGCACTTCTTCTCATAAGCATTAGAAACTCTATCTCTCATTTGTTTTACTTTCCCTTTAACTTAATTAGTTTTTTTATCTTACTTTTTGGGATTGATATATATTTTTTTCTTTCTAAAATAATTGCTGTAGGTAATACTACAAATTTATTCACAATGATATCAAATGAATATGAAAGAAATTCAAGAAATTTTGATATTTTCGCTTATAAAATTTGACTGGAAGTTTATATGATTGTTTGGAATAATAATGACTGAGAGTAATATCTTTTTGTAAGTTTTTTATTTCAACTAAATCACAAATGATGGATTTCTTTTAATGTTTTTTAATTAAGAAAAAATTACATTATAGAATAAAACTAATAAAGTACTGGAATATGAGTTAGGGAAAGTGGAGGGAATGAAAAAAATCGCACATATATCTAATCGTTTTTTAAAACGAACTTTATGTATATTTATTTTTTGGTTTAAGCAGTTTAATGATCCCATATCTATTGTACATAATGTTACCTTATTTCTACATGGATTCAATTTAACAATTTTTAGTTTTTGTTTAAATGTAACTCATTGATCAAATTGGAGGAAAATATGTACAAACTCAAGTGTTTTTTTATCGAAGGCGGTATAACAGATACTTACAAAGACATGAAATATCTTTTAAAACAGAGCAAAGAAGCAAAAAAGCAGGTCATTATATAACCAAGGAAAAATATATATAAAATGTTTTTTTAATATTAACAAAAAAAAATCAATACATGTTTAATTTACAATAGTTTTTGAGAATTGCTATACATAATTTAGTTATGGCGCTAAAATATGATGTAAAATTTTATGGCTAATTCTTCTCGGTATGATATAAAAATATAACGGTTTATTTTTTGCTATTATATGTTATTTCAGAGAACTATCTATTGTTATATTATACAACCCCGTTTTGCATAATATAAACAGGAACCGTGTTATATATAAATGAAATCATTTATAACATAAATGATTCCAATCTAACAACATACACAACATAAGTCTACAAAATCATGCAACATACATAACACAAATCATAAATTTATTAGCCTAGTCTTAAACTAATGAAAACTAGCTAACCTGGACCAAAATTTTATCATTCCCTGCAACAATCAACAATGTTTTATATTAGTTTTGCAATAACAGTAACAAATGTAAAACCAAAGCACAAGCATCACACTAATTACAATATTTACCTCATTTTCTTAACTTGAAAAAATGACTAACTTATCTATTAGCCATGCAATAGATGAACAACTTGCATCTTTCATATACTCGATTTCATCTGATGGTCTTCAAATTGTTGCATCATCTATCTTCACCATATCTATCCAAACTCTAACTGCATTTGACCCCAAGCGAACAAAGTGTACTTTTTGCTCTTGGTCGTTTGAATGCACGCGTTCTTCAGCAACATCCCACTTCCTTCCAATAATATGCATCAATTTGAACCTCTGATTTTTCTTGATAAATTCAGCTCCAATTTTACACTGCCATGTTTACAATATAAACCATTTAATACTAAGAGAATAATAACCAGAAATAACTTCATAACATATCAAAAAAAAATTAACGAAAATTTTCGAAGAAGGGATTGTGAAACTAGTTGAGTTTTTCTTAAAAGAGATTTTGGACCTGTTGCTAGAGACTTTTCACCAGGAAATTTAAAAATGTTGCTGCAGATTTTATTCATGTTGCAAGAGATGTTTCAATAAAAAAATTAGAACATGTTGCTGCATATTTTAGACCTGTTGCTGCTGATTTTCCTTTTGATGTTTGATGAGTTGATGCAAAATTCAAAAAAAAAAATTATGACTGTTTTCAAAGATAACTTTGTTGGCAAGCTATACTACAAAGACATTAAACAGTCCTTAATATATATATCATAGGAGAAAATGTCATTTAAATCATCAGTTGTTCATTTTCGTTGATTTAAAGCATGAACTCTATCCATGGTGATTAAAATGCTCAATTTTATGTTAACTTTCAATTTAATCACGAATTCTCGTTGACAAACCCAATTAAGGCACAAAATCGGAACCGAAAGAAGAAAATTGATATCAAAATTAATAATCATCTCGATTTCTTCTCTAATCCTCTCAATTTATTCCCAAATCCTGATTTAATTTTAGTTTCTCAATATTTCTTCTCAAATCATTTTGTTATCTACAATAGTTTATTTTATCTAATTTGTAAAACCTCTTATAAAAAACGGAAAAAAATATTATTTTTTATATAGTTAATTATTCTTTATAACGTTTTATTGTACTCTCCCCTTTTATTAAGTTTTGATTTTCTGCCAACTAGAATTTTAAAGCTTTGGTCTTTATCCAAATGACTTGAGAAATACACTCATCACTCAACGTGTCGTTAATTGCTTTCCTCTCTCTGCCACCTCTTTGTTTCTTTCCCTATCAATTTTCCTCATACTCTGCCTCAGTCGCTACAACTCTGGCTCTTACTTTTAGCTTAAAAAAGGTAAGCCGTAATCTGTCGCTTCAATATAAACTAGAAGCATCTTGGTTCATTAGCTTGATTAAGACTGGAAATTTTGATATTAACGAGTTATAGGGTTCTTGTCTTTCAAAAGTCTTGAGTACCTTATTTTTGGGAAATCCATTATGCAGTGACTCATAGTATTTGTGTTCATATTGTTATAGGGAAATAAAAAATTTTAGGTGAAGACAAATGGATCTTGGAGGTTTGATTTCTGGCTTGGTCTCATCTTCAGTTTATCTTATGACCAGACCTTTCTTTTTCTGCATATCTGCATGTGTGTTCTGTCTTAGAACAGCTCTTGTCACAACCTTTGTGTCTACTGATATGGTCACTTCTGCAATTTGGTTCAACTTAAGTATGCTCTGGAGAGCTGTGTGTGGATCAATCTGGGGATCGGTTCTTCTTTTTACGTTCCCGATTCGCTTTTTCGCCTCTATACCAAGGGAAACACTGGTTCGTTTCATTTTGTAAATCTTTCTTGTATCCAGTTTAGGTAATCTTTTACTGATTCTAAAAAAAAGAAGTTGTTCAGTTGGATTGAATGAGCAAGATTTAGTACTGATCCAAGAGATATATGCGAGTTTCGATTGTTTTAGTAATCTTTGATTGATTCTGAATTAAAGGAATTTTGTATTTGCAGCTTGAGCAGAGTATTTATGATTTGCGGTATGAGGTAGAGAGTCTTGAAAGGAATAGAAAAGAGATAGAGGAGAATCTCCGGGCAGCAATAAAAGAATACCGAATCATGGAACGCGACTTAGATGAACTAGAAGATGAATATGATGAAGCTATTTCCAAAATAGAAAAGCTAGAGGCTGAGGTAAAAAAAAATGGTTTAATCTACTTGTTGCATAACCGTATGTACATATGTTCATAACATTTGGATTTTGGCAGCTGCAAGAACTAAAGGAAGAAAATCTACAATTGAAGGAAGTTCATGGAAAAGACTATTGGATCAAGAAAGGCAAAGTTATTCCCAGTGAAGAACCAAGCGAAATCCCTAGCATACCGAAGCCGAAGAATATCCCTTATGAATCAAAGGGAAAAGCCGAGTTTACATCGGTTAAATCACCTCTTTATCCGTTTGCAAAATCGACAATCCCAAAAGACGAAGAAGTGACACCAAGAGTCCTCGATTTAGAGAGGAAAATTGCGGTTTCAAGAAGTGTATTCAGCGCGATGCTCGCTCTAGTGGTGGGAATAGTAATGTATGAAGCCAAAGAACAAGAGCTGTGCACTCCACTTTTAGGAGCACTCTTCACTGTGGTTGGTATCTCTTTAAGAAGTGTGGTTCAGTTTTTCTCTACGGTTAAGAATAAACCGGCTTTAGATGCAGTTGCTCTCATGAGTCTCAATTGGTTTATCGTCGGTACTCTTACTTATCCGACTCTACCAAGAGTTGCTCGAATTGTGGTCCCGCGAGTCGTTAGCACCGTCGGCTCGGTCTTCGCTTTGATCCATCGTGGCTCAGTCCCTGCGTCACTGGAGCTTGTAAACTATGCTAGTTAAGTAAAAAATCTTTTTAGTACTTCATTCTGTGAATGTAATTATTAGTCTAGCCAAACCGTACTGAACCGGGATCTGTATGTATTTTGGTAAGAAAATATAAGTTTTTTAATACAAATATTTAAGTCATTTTTTCACTGTCAATGTAATCACTAGGATTTAAAAAAAAAAAATCGAATGGAAAATATCCAATAAATCGAAATTAATTAATATATAAATTTTCAATTAAAATAAATAAGATTGAATTTGTGCTATTGTTCTCAAAAAAATTCTAACTAACAAAATGTGGTAATTTTAGATAATTTTCCTAAAATAATATTAGTAGGATTAACGACCAAACCGGGAATTTATCACTAATGATTTAGATGCATACAAACCGGGAATTATACCGGTTCCACGTGACAGTCAGGTTTCGAGTTCCGACGTTACGTACACGTGCAGAAATAGAAGACTTTTCAAAGAGACACGTGTCGACAAATAATTGGTTAGACAATTTCATTAAATACCCCCACCAAAGGAGGCTAAAATATTCTCGATATTTGAGAAAGACCTAAATCACAGAAAAAATCTTTGCCAGATTTGGTAACTGTTTTCTTCTCCTTATTCTCTCTTTCACCTTTTCCCAATGAGCGCGAGAGAGATATACGATGATGGTTAAAGTTACCGGCGGTCTCGGATTCGCTTGGTGCAGGTCGGGAACTGATTGGCTGACAATGACACGTGTGTTGTCATGGTTGGTTTGTGAGATCCCGCCTTGTATCAACTGAATCGGAGTCCGAGGTGAAGAAATAAGGATCCAACTTTCAGATCTGTATTTTTTTGTTGTTCGTTTAATTTTTTGTTGAAAGTTGTGTGATTTGATTGATTAGGTATTGGGTTTTATCTAAATCAAGATAATTTGTTGTTTTTTCCTTAAAGATTTAGTCTTTCGTTTAGTTTTGAAGCCTTAAGAATAAGGTTCTTGTTTTTGAAATTTTAGGATCTAGGGTTTTTGAGATATATAGATCTTGTCTTCGAGTTCGTCATTAGTTATAAGTGTTTAATGGGTAATTTAATTTAGATATCAACAGATACTGATGGAAACTCTGTAAATCTCGAAGCTTTATGGTTTATAGGGTTTTGAATTTTTTTTAGGGTTTATGCTGGTTTTACGAAGGTGTAGATTAGTGATGATGATCATGATCAATAGGTTAACGACAATTCAGTTCAGAAACTACATATTTTTTTTGTTTATCTAGTTTTTAAAATTCACACTATATGAATCTTAAAAATTAGAAAAGATTGTATTCTTGGATTCGCAATTAAAATTTTTATCTTTCCCCTGGTACTAACGTGTGAATTTCAAAAACTAAATGTGCTCAAAGAAAATTTACCATTAGTTGATCATTGCTCGCTCTCAAATTTAACAACTTAAAAGTTTATTTATAAAAAATTAAATAGTTGGAGGTTTTATATGGGAAAGAAAAAATTGGAAGCTTCAGTTAGTAAAATGTTTCGGCTTAGAGAGATTTTATGGGATTTTTTTTTCTATTTATCCCACATTTTTCCTATTTATCACACATTTGGATATGTATAATATAGGCTTTGTTTGTGGTTAACCTGGTGGGGTTTTCGCTTGAGATTTCTTCCTATTTTTGGCTTCTGTTATGTTGTAATTTTTTGTGGTTTATTTAGATTTCGGTCTTTTTTTTTTTTTTTTTGTGATCTCCGTAACTTCGGTAAAAACTTGCAAAAATGGGATAAATACTTAACATTGTTAGCATTTACAACAAAAGAAAAAAAACCTTCCCTATTTCTTAGGCTTCTTTATTTATCTTCGTACAGACCAACATTAAATTGTCCATGAATTATATATATTGACACTGAATGCAAAAGGACAGGTTTTGCCTTTTTTTCCTCTTTATTTGTTCTTTAAAGATTTTGTTGGATCTAAAATGTTTAATACAATTATGAAAAATCTGGATTTTATCAGAATAACGTTTTGAATGATACAAAAGAAAGATGTAAACTTTGAACAAAAGTTAATAATATCATTAATGTAATAGGATTTGGGCATTATGGTCAAAAAGGTTTCTCTAAAAACAATTTCGTCAAAAGGTTTAACTTAATTAGAGCATCTCCAATGGTGAGAGCCCTCCATGGGCTCTTACCATTTTTTTAAGATTAAAATTTTCAAATTTATGAGATGAGAGCTTTTGTTAATTTTGCAACGTCCAATGGTAGGTTCTCTTTGTGGGGTTCTCAGGAAAAAATTAAATTATTTTTTTTAATTATTTTATTTCATAAATCTGAAAAATATTACAATTCATAACATATTAAAGATACAATAATTTCATACATTTGAAAATAAATTTGAAAAAAAAAACGATTAGTTATTCTGTTGATTGTTGCGAAATTTTCTTCATATATGCTCAACCAAATCACTTTTCAATTGTTGATGCATATTTTGATCACGAAGTTGATTTCGCATGCCCATCATATTCTCGATATTTGGAGGCATACCTGTAGAATACGATAAATCGACTTGTGAAGTTTGGTTTCCTTCAACTTGTAGGAATTCTGAAACATCAAACTGAGTGTTGTACCCATCTCGTTCGTCTTCGACTATCATATTGTGCAGTATGATACATGCTTTCATAATATTTCCAATTTTTTCCTTATCCCAAACAAGAGCCTAATCGTCGCCGGCGGCCTCTCTATTCTTCCCTCAATCGTCGCCGGCGGCCTCAACATTTCCCTTCATCACAGCCACTAAAACCCTTACGTCACCAAGAATGATTATGGTTTCAAACAGATCAAGTTCTCAATCAGATCACTTTCTAATGTTATATTTGAAACAACCTATAGGCTCTTAGAATGCATCTTCCATTCGTTATGTCATACACGATACAACATTACTAGTAGTAAGGAACTTAACGGCCAGAGTCTACTATGGTGGTGGGAAAGAACTCGGGGATTGGACATTTAGTCATGTGATACAACATTTTCGTGGAACCCAGTTTTAACAAGACGTACATAATGGATATATCGACATTTCATACCAAGTCTTAGAAAAAGACTTGTCTAGTTATTGTATGTATTATGTACAAAGACTTGACTTGAGACTCAACTCTATCTGCGTGTTGTCGCAGACTCTGTGATTGCAAAGAGTGTTTTACTCGGTGATTAACATTTCCGCTTCATCCATCATTCCTTGCCCTTTCTGAGAAAAACAAAAACTTCTGTTATTGCAAGTAACAACAATTTCCTGCAAACCAGCCTGAATCACTTTTGCGAGTTGGCTGGTTTGAAACGATCTAAGCCAATAACCATTCTAGGAACCAGACAAAAGCCATCAAAGATCGGAAAACATTTGTTAGAGGATTGTACATTGCAGCAAGAAAGAACAACTGACATTGCAAGAAATGCAGAATGACTTGCTATAGTATCATAAACAAACAGCATTTTCACTTTTATCAGCTACCCATTAAGCTATCACTATGAACAAAAGAGAACCAAACAGAGGAAAAAAACTGCTACTATCAGTTTCAGTGATGTATGTCCTACAACAACTCAAAAAACAGTAATGTGAAAGCATTAAATACGGTTTCTTCTCTCAAATCTAAGATAAGATACATTTCAAACCTTTTCTCAAGTTTTAGTCTATTTCTCCAAGGACTTCGCTTTTAGCCTTTTGAAGTTCAATTTTGAGAAACTGACATGTTCATGTTGTTCCTCATGTTTAAATTACATTCATCAGAAATATATACCCACTCATTTACCCATAATCCATGCCTAAAGATATGAAGAAACAATATACAAATCCAACAATGGTCAATGCACAAAACCAACTGAAAACTTGAACCCAGAAACTCAGAGATAGATTCCAGAATCTATCCGTATCTCAGACAAAACCCTTTTCCTATAAATCCTCTAGAACCCTAAAACCCAGAAATATCTTCAATCATATCATCCAAATTTACAGAAGCTAAACCTAAATCATGGTGTCACAATTGATTCGTTATTACTAGAAAGTCCGGACATTCAAATTAAGACTCTCGATCATCGAAGTCAACCAAAGTTATTCATCGATCCAGAACTCCGAATTCCAGAAGATTCACATCAAATTCAAAAACCCAAGAACGCAAGATCTTATCTTTATACCTCAAGAAAACTCTTCCATGAATCTCCACAAGAACCAGAGACACCATTGTCATGGCACGAATGTATAGTCTTAAACTGGTCAATATCAAGCTTCTTATTGATAAACCCAACTTTGAAGTAGATGGAATCAGACGGCGGAAGATCGACCTTGATTTCATCGACATCGAGCCAAATAAAGAATTTCTTCACCTGAATACCCTTGAGCTCGGTGATTGAGCCGTAACCGATACGGCCAGATATAGTCTTGTCGTATTGAACGAGGTAGTCAAATTCAATTTCACAGGAATTGGGCAAGTGAACAACGAATCGGCCATCGTCGGAGAGGGTGAAATCGGTGACAGAGTCCGGCCTAATCGTCGCCGGCGGCCTCTCTATTCTTCCCTCAATCGTCGCCGGCGGCCTTAATCGTAACCTCAATCGTCGGAGAAAAGGCATCGCCATTGCCTTCGCAAAGAAACAGAGAGAAGAGTCGGGAAATGATAAAAAAAAAGGCATCGCCATCCCCTTTTTTTACGCGTTTTTTTTTTTTTTTTGATCAAAAAAATCGACGGCTGAGAGAAGGCCACGTCGTCGGCTCTCATGGTGCTCAACATTTCTCTCAAGAGAGACAGCTCTCTTCTTAATTAACAGTTTTGATTTATTTTTCAAAAAAAATTTCAAGAGAACCTACAAAGAGAACCTCATTTTGCATCCATTGGAGATGCTCTTAGGCACCACTTTCGGTTCTACTAGTATTAGTTAGGCATTGATACCTTCTTGTATTTTTCAAAATAAAACTAAACAAGTGTCTGCTTTATGTGAGTGGGATTAGAATGCATTTAAGAGTTTAATTAGTTAGTTCATCATCAACTAGTGAAGTGTTAAGAGGTTTACAGATTACAAGATCAATCTTCTTAAATATAGGCCTTGAGGAGAATAAACAAAACAAAACAGATTTTGAAGTTTTAAACAAAAGATACTTACTTAAAGAATCCTAAAACCCGGCAACTTCTAGTAATCTGTTTTGTGTTCCAAACACTGTTTATCTCTGTATGTCGCCTGCAAAGAATCAAAAAGATTTGTAAGAACAAAGATTTTACAATGGAGCTAAGGGGAAGGCACAATCGAGTGTGCGGATAAAATCTCACCGTGCATGCGTTTTATGAAGTAGTCCAAATCTGGAAAGCAAGTAGATCCTTGAACCAGAGGAGAAGGTTGACGATATGTGAAGAAGGAGAAGTGATAGCTATCTGGATGGTTCCTCGGTTTAGCTATATCGATTAATCTCATACAACCTTCTCTATCGAAGCAAGTAATCATATTCTCTCCTCCAATAAGAAGTCCCTTATCCCAAGCTGCGTTGATCACCTGCCACAAATAACCAAACTTTAGGGTTTAGATTACATTTGCAGAGAAGCAAGAAAAGCTATAGTCATCAATACAAAGTGTCATTACCTGCCAACTTAAGCCTTCTGGATCAGCTAATGCTTCTTCATGCGCATTGGGAGACATTTGTGGCCCAGGGCAGACAAACTTTGCAGTCACAGAATACTTCTTCAAAGTTTCGAAAACAAGAGAGTACCCATCACGGTTTGAAGGGTTATAGTATCCTGCAGTTAATTCAGCAGCATGACTAGCTGTCTTGTAAGACCAGTAAATCGCCGGTATCTGCATTGTTTTTTGTGTATGAGTCTCATTGTTATAGGCATCACTGGTTTTGAAGGATAAGTGCCAAAAAGATTATACCTTGACAATAATCTTTGTCTCCTCAAACGCGAGATTTGCAAGAGAGAGAACATTCTCAGCATGATTGATTAGCAATTGTGAGTACCAATTTAAGAAGAAGCGGCCATAGTAGCTGTCATATTCACCTCTTTCTTGGAAGAACCCAGTTTCATGTGGTTGAGAATTGTATTGACCAGCATTCTCTGGTCCTTTACCCCAGAAAGCGAATCCTCGTGATTTTGCTTCCTTTTGCAGATTCAATTGCGAATATTTGTCATAACACTGCAATAGGAAATATAGTAAATTGATATGTTAACTACGTATGCTCAAACTTCACTAGTCATAAGTTAGAAGTAAAGTTCAGCAATCTGAAGAATACCTGAAACTCACCAATACCGGGATAAATCCAACCCATCCTTTCTGGGAAAGATGGGTACTTTAGTTCACCAGACGCTCCAAGACCAATCTCAACGGCAGCAATTAGTCCTTCCACAAAGAAGTCATCAAACTCTGATCGGAAGCTTCTCATAAAATCAAAATAGACCTGAATAATCAAGTGTCGAAAATGAAGACATAAGAATCTATACAGTACAAAGAGGAGGAAATGAGACCTAATAGACCAAAATGCATAACAATTTTTGAGCAATGAGTGTTCTTTAAGTACCTCTATACCAGTTCGTCCATGCAATACCCGTTCCTTGTCAACGCTCCAATTCAAACACTCGAAACTTCTTCTTCCTTCACGATCAGTAAAAAATATGTCTGGATTGTCTTTTCCAACTTCCAAAACCCACTGTGGCAACGAGATCATCACATTCCCAGATGCATTCCCTCCATATTCATGAAATGCCATCACCACCTTCAAATAAACCATATACTAATTGCTAAGATATTATGAAAAAAGACGGTCCTTTATCGGGATAGTTACAGTTTGGTCACATAGGATGTATTTGAAAAAGCTCTGCAAGTAAACACATTCACACCTGTAGTTTAAGTTTGAAGTCTCTGATAATGTTAAAGAGCTCCCTATAGCCAGACCATACATATTTCTGAGGATTCCATCCTTCAACTATTCCCCACCAACAATCTATTACCACTCCGTCGACATTTAATGACTTCATGTAACTTAATTCTTGCCTTACACCTTCAGGATCAACCAACTGGCCAAAGCTGTCTATAATGCCAACCTGAAAGACAAAGTACAGAACTTTAGCGCAAGAAAACTAAGGATGGCGGCAAAACTGTTAAGAAAACCATGTCCATATATATACAATTTTTTTTTTTGGGCAACATCCATATATATACACTTAAAACACATAGTTCTCTTATCAGAAGCTCACTGGAAGCATGGCGTACACAGGGACATAAAAGCTCTCTGTGAAGTCATTACGTGGCTCTGCGGAATGAACATCTTGTATAAGCTGAAAAAACAACAAAGTGGTTAGATGAAACAATGTCCAGCTCAGAGTCAATTCTCCTAATAAGGCAATGAATTTCACTTTACTGTTATCATTCACCTGATTGGCTTCCAAGCATCCAACCGAGGTGATAGGACTAGCACCAGTATACCTTCCATTCCCGGGATGATCACTCTCGGCGATAACAACAGAATCAAGAGATACAGGAGAAAGATTCTCATCGATTCTAAGAACCGAATGCTGCTGACAAACAAGCGCAGCCTTAGCACAGTTCTTCAATGTACTAGAAGAAAGTGGGCTCTCAATAGATCTCGTCGGAAACTGAACCTATCCAATAACATGAAACAATCAAGATTGATAACAGAACAAAGCTAATAACTTTAGAAGTTCAACACATATTTGGAATCAAATTTATCAGCTTTCCTCTAAACCCTAACTTAAATAGCTTAAAAAGTCACCAAATTTCTAATGAAGAGACTTGAAAGTTTGAATTTTGAGAGAAAGGGTTTCGAAGTTGCGAACCACATTGTTCGGTTGATGTGATTGTCGATAAGTAGTACCGTCGGCGTCAACACTCCAACCAGCTTCACGAGCCAAAGCAGCGATTACATCGTTCATATCAGCACGCGCCGGTAACGGAAAGTTCCCGTACTGTCTTAATCCGGCGAGCATTCTACTTGTGATTGCTCGTCTATGTCTTTCTCTAAGTTTCGTTCTCTCTTTTTCCTTTTCCCTCTCTCTCTTCCCTTTCCCTCCTCCTCCTCCTCCTCCTCCTCCGCTGCTGCTTCCTTCACCACCGCCGAGTCCGGCGATGTTTCCGTTGTTTACATCGTTTTCCGTTGGAGCTATTGACGCTGCTGCAGCCGCAGCGGCGAATCCGCGGGGGCGGCGAGATTGTGGATTGTTGCGATTTCGGTTGGGAAATTGATCCGGGTCTGGAATCGGGTCGAGATTCGGATCTTGCGAACCGGTGGTGGTGTTGAGAGTGTGCATTTTTCTGCCGTGAAGTTGTTCGCTTCTTTGCTGTTTCACATTTGGGATCTTTTTTTTGTAACTTTTATGGATTTACAAATGAAAATTGGTAATTATGATTAATTACGTTAAAAGTCTCTCATTAACAAAATCGCCAATTTAACCTCTTCTTTTTTTTTCAACAATCGCCAATGTGACCAGTTTTCATTACGTGATATCAAATGTTTGGAATCTGGAATGAGACAATGTGTTTTACTGTTTTGTTTCTAATCATTTTTTTTTATAATGGTTTTCTAATTAAAAAAAATAAACTAAATAACATTATTTGTCTTTAGATTTGATTTTGGTTTAGTTTATTTGTCTTTAGATTTGATTTTGGTTTAGTTTGTAGTTGCACTTTCAGTTCGATTCAGGTTTTCAATTTAGATAGGTTTAATGTTTAAGTAAAATTTAATCTATAGTATAATTTTAAAATAAAATGTTAATGAACTTCCGTTTATACGATTTGACTTGTAGTTGCATTAAAATTAGATTTTTTTTTGGGTTTTTATATCGACTATTTAGATTGTAAAATAATGAAAACAATCACCACATAAAACTTTCGAGTTATATATTTATGTTTTTTTTGTTTAGTTTTCCGGCTACATTACTTTTTTCTCTTTCTTAACTTAATTTATTTTTATTAAAACGTCAATATATATCTCGTATTTAATATATCTATTTCTTGTTTTTAAAACTTTTTTTTAACATCAATCGAGTCCAATTATATTTTGGTTTTGGTTCAAATTCGATTTTGATATCTCGGCTTCTCAATTAATAAAACCAAAAAACCATGTAAACAAATATCAGTCTGAGTATAATTTAAATATTTAGTTTTGTTTGGTTAAAACTTCTTTTCATCCTAGTGAATTAGTGATCACTATCAACTTATCAAGTATCAAATGACCATTTCAAACTTTTTCTCAATTATAGTCCTCAATGAAGTCCAACTATTTTATTTTATTTTTTTGAGCAGAAATGAAGTCCAATTATGATTGCAAAAAGATTAAAAATTTGAACTCAAAACAGAAAAAATGTTATAATAGTTTGAAAAAGAAAAAGAAAGAAAAGAAAGAAATGGGAGTTTGGTTTTTTGTTCCCTCTCGTTCGAACATCAAAACACACTCTTCCCGTAAAAGTCTCTCTCTCTATCGCAGATAGGTGCTTTGTCTCCTTCTTCGATTACTCCGATCACCTAAAAACTCTTTCCTTTTCTTCAAAGCATTTCTCTTTGATTCAAAGACAACACACATAGCTTACTTGCTACATCAAATCCTCGCAGAAAAAAAAAACTTCAGATTTCGAGGTATTCTTGCAATTATTTCTCGATCGAGTTTCAGATCTGGAATTCAATAATTAGGGCTTTTGATTCTGCATTGTCAATGACGAATTCGGGTTTCAATGTAAAGATCTGAGGAAAAAGTTTCGATCTTTAGATTTTGACTTGGAGGGTTCTTCGATTGGTGGATTTGAAAGAAGATGGGGAAAAAACTTGTGGGTCTTGTGGCAATGATGTAATTTTAGCAGAAAGTTGTTTGCTTTTGAGAAGAAGATGGGATCTGGTCGGAGCAAATCATGTCTAGGCTCGTCGCTGGCAGCGAGAGAAGTTTCTGACGTGGCTCAACCTCCTCCGTCGTCTTCTAGTGGTGGTGGAAGGAGGAGAAGATCAAAGAGTCTTTTTTGTGGTCTTCACTCTTCTTGTCTTGCTTCATCTTCGACTTCTCATGATAGTGACGATGATAATGATGAACAGGTCTGGTTTTTGATTTTTTTTGTGCAATTTCATTGCTTAATGAAATTAGGTCAAAGTCATGAGTCTTGTTTTTTTTCAGGTGTGTAATGGATGGATGAGGAAGAGTCATGGAAGTGTTTCACGGCGTAGAATGGAGACAAGAAGAGATGCATCAGATTGCTATGATAAAGAATTGAAAGATGAGAAGAAATCTGAAAATGATAGACATTGTGATGAGCTTGAGCTTGATGATGACTGTGGTGTTGAAGAAGAAGAAGAGGAAGCTAGTGTAAGCAATGTGCAGAGGGGAAATGTTACCGGTTCGATTCAAGAATCTTCTACTCCTGGTCGAGTTTTTTCGCATTTCAAATTCATTCCTGGTAACATAAGCTCTAGACTTAGCAGAGCTTCAAGCTCAAGATCCTTCAACACTACTTATCCAGTCTCTTCTTCTCCTCGAGAGGAAGGTGTTACTTCACCTTCAGAATCTGCTATTAGGCTCATTGATAGAATCGAGTCTCCGAGAATACCTGTGATTGACAATGTAGTTAGAGATATTGATGCCATGAGATTTGAGGAAGATGGTAGCTTACGTTCTCCGAGAGTAGTTAATGGTATGGACAGTCCTTATGCTGGAATTCTTGATAGAAGACATGTAGTTCGGGAGCCTTCCATTGATCGGAATGTTAGATTTAGCAGAACTCTGAGTGTTGGAAGACTCCGTGACAGAGTTCTTCGCAGATCTTCACTCTCTGATTTCGCATTCCGTCCCTCGCCACATCAGGGAGAAGAAGATACTGATCTCTTCTCTGCTGAAACGGCAGCAGCAGAGGATACTCCTGTGACTTCAACGTCTATACTAAATCGATCCGCTTCTAGCATTCGAAGGACCTTATTTGGCATTCAAGATCACGAGACACCAGCTCCTCTTGTGAGAGAAGGGAGGTATCAAGGTTTATTAGAACACAGATCAGATTTCCTTGAAAGGAGGAGGAGAATAAGATCGCAGGTTTGAAACTCGTCGATTATCTCTTACGTGATGTGTCTTATCGACTCAAGATCTAACTAACTGATATAATTAATTCCACAGGTTCGCGCTCTTCAAAGATTAGGAAGCCGGTTTGAGAATGTCGCAGTCCATCATGATAGATCTTGTGTCTTATCAGGTCAAGATCAAGCAGGTCGTTGCACATGCCGCGCAGTTACTAACCGTGGTTCTACAACAGCAACAACCGATGAAACAAATGCAAGAGCTAGCATCTCAAGGATAGTATTGCTAGCTGAAGCTCTATTCGAGGTACATACATGTCTTCGGTCTTCCCATTTACAGCTTTTCGCCACCCTCTTTCTTTCTCATGTATGCTAAGGATCTACACTGCATTCATTTTAGGTTCTTGATGAAATTCATCAGCAATCTGTTGTCTTATCCTCTCAACAACCATCAGTATCATCTATAGGATCTGTTCCTGCACCTAACGACGTTGTGGATTTATTACCGATAAAACTTTATACTAAGTCACAAAGCGAGGATCCATCACAGTAAATGCCTACTAAATTCTAAGATCTTTCTTTTGCCAATTGTGATGCTCAAAAGTCAAGGCCTTATGGTTAAACATGTTTTCTTTTTTTTTTCTGGACTCTTTCAGATGTTACATATGCCTTGTGGAATATGAAGAAGCAGACACTATAAGGACACTTCCTTGTCATCATGAATTCCACAAAACCTGTGTGGATAAATGGCTCAAGGAGATTCACAGGTATGAATATGATATTTAATGTGATGTTTGGTGACAACTAATTTGTGTATGAGATGATCTGATGATCTTTTTATGGTGATGCAGAGTATGTCCCTTATGTCGAGGAGATATTTGTAAACATGATCCATCATTGGAACAACATTGATTACAGTCTTATAGACATAATGCTGAAAGATTTTGATTCTAGAAGACTTACAAGAGACCAAGAACATTCATCAGTTTTTGTCTGCAACTGAATCAAAGATGTTGTGTTTTGCTTGTTGTTTGTAGCTTACACTGGAAAACAAAATTCATACTTTAAAAGATGTAAACTTATGAACCAAATTGATCCAGCATATCTGTAAGAAATCAAGTAAATCCATTGATGTTGTGTGTTTCATGAGCATCTTTGTTTCTGTATTGCAACTTCTGTCAATGTGGTCAAAGTTAGTAGTAGACTAGTAGCTATATATTCCCAAAAACATGAACCCTTAATTTATAAAATTAATTCTTTATTAAAATGATTTTAAAACAAAATTAAGAATATATTAAAAAAAGATTGATACTATATATAAAACTAGATCATGACCCGCACATACGTGCGGGGTTTCATATTTTTTAAAAAGTTCTAACAAATTTTAATTCAATATAGATTATTTTGTTGTTTCTATAATATATATTTTAGTGTATTAGATCTGGATTCACACGTACGTGCAGAGATATTTTTATAGAAATTGTTATATAGATTTTAAAAATATAAAATATTTTGTTGTGTTAGTGAACTTTATAATAGTATAAATATTATAAAATTAGAGTAATGAACGAAATTCAGTTGCGTTAGTGCATAGTTATATTTTAAGATCCGGACGTACACGTATGTGCGAAATTATTTTTAAGATAAAACTAAGATATAATTTAGTTGCAAAAGTTAAATGATGTTACTTTTTTATTTTCTAAACTAATCAAAACATTTATAATAGTTTGATTATATGTGTTATATAGGATATAGATTCGGTTTGAGTTTGGTTATTTCATGTATATTAGGTAGGCGTAACTATTTTAGAACGGGAAACCTATCCCGTCCTGTATCTGTCATAAATTCTTGGTCCCATAACCTGTCTCGTATACGTGAAATAAAAATATGGCGGCCCAGTATCCGGCATAAATAGATTATGTGTAACTGAAAACGTACGTACAGGGTTATGTATGTAAACAAATTTATATTATATAGTGCTCATAACCTGAACTCATACCAATTAGGTATTTAGTTTGATTTTTAATTTATGTTCTCGATCCTCTCATCCCGTCTCGTAATTCCTATTCTCATTTCATTCCATTAAAATCATGTTCCAAATTCTTGTTTGCTTACTTTTAAATATCATACAATACATACTGTGAGTTTTGCAGATTAATATATATGCTGCTAAAGTTACAAATATATTTTAACAAATTTATTAATGTTTCTTTCCTTAGCTAAATTTTGCATATTCTTCTTTTTATTGTTTAATCATAATTAATTTGATTTTTGGACTAAAAATAAAAATTTGAGATACATCTCTAAAAGAGATATGCTATTGCTGCATAATTTGTTTTGAATTCAAAATATATAATTAGTTTCATTATTTGAAAACTGTGTGCAATATATTAGGGATTTATTTAAGGAAGATCCGGTTGAAAAACAAAAAATAAAACGCAAAATAATTTAGAAATTAATATATACAATCTATTGTTAGATATTTATCAAACTTGCTCTAAACGAAGGCTATAATGATAATTACTTTAAATTTATTATTATTTGAGTTTATTTCATCATAAATATAAATAGTTTTTAATACCTAATATCGTATTTTAGAAATTGTGAAATAAAATTTTGTTTTATATTTTAAAATTTGTGAAAATATTATAACAAAACTGAATCTTAAAATATTTGTATTTAATTTTCTTACGAAATTTTAAATTTAATCTTAAAGTCCTCCATTGATAAATCTTTTAAACGATAGTGTTTTTAGTTTTGAATTAAAATGATATTATTTTTCTTTTTATTTTTGACATAGAATAGTCTATTACGATTGGTTTAGATAAAATCTTAGTTGGATATCAAATCTTAGTTTTTCAATTCTTATTAGTTAACAATTTTTTAAAAATTAATTTTAAATTTTCGTTTATAATTAAAAAGAGAGAGAAAATTAGTTTATTTTTTTGGAAATTAATAATTATTTAAAAGAATTTAACTATTTTTTATTTAAATATATTAATTTTGTGATTACTATTGTACCCTTAATGAAGTTATTTAAAAGCACTAAAAACCAATGGCATTTTTTGTAATATTTTACTCTTCATAAGGTTATTTAATATTTAGTGATTCCCAATTAATAATATAGATAGCAGGGTCCGTCCCTTTCAGTTTCGGCCACCGTGTACTCGACCATCAGCAGGGTCCGTCCCTTTCAGTTTCGTCGCTAGAATTTTTCTCTTATTGGGCTTTTGTAACTGGCCCATTTCTTGTAAGGATGAAACCAAACCCATTTGGGATGTTTTAATGAAATTAAATTTAAAAAAAAAAGAAAAAAAAAAAATAATAATAATAATAATAATAATAATATAGATAGCTTACATGATTGTAGAAGTATTACAGGGCAAATGATTTATATTTATTCGAATGAAATTGTATCAATTATATTATTGTACTTTTAAATTTCAAAAACAATATTCCAAAGATGAATAAATTATTTCAATTTTAAAACATCAATAAATAAAATTTAGTCTTCAGTAGATACTGCAGGGCAAGTAGGATTGCAATTCAGCGATGAACAATCTATGTTCTGAAACGTACTCCTCTCAAAGAACCAATCTCCAACCGCCTTAGCCATTTTCTGAAATAACAAATCCAACAAAAATAATGAAAAATAGAAATTATTTACAAAGATAAATTCTCAAAATACATACTTTTGTCTCACTTAACAATTATCACCAAAATCTTAAAAAAATTCAACACAAATTCCAGGTTTATGAAGGATTCTTATTTGTAACTAGAACTTGTAATTGTGGTAGTTTATGGTATTTTTCGATATTAAAATTTTGTACAAGAAAATCAAGTGAGTACCGTATTCGCCACTGTAGGACCTCCATCGCCGGACCAAGTGGCAGCGCTTCCACCTTGGCAATGAGCGTGGCACGAGTCTAAAAACAATCCGCTCGTTGTGTCGGATCGAACCGGTGCCAACGCAGCCAACACTTGGTCTCTATACCCTGAGATATTATAATAAACCAATTGGTTTAGTCAAGAAGACATTAAACCATATTTGTTCATTAGTAAAACATACCTTGAACGGTTTGAAGCTGAGCGGCCGTACACTTCTTAAGATCAAGCTTACAAGTCTTCCACGCTTTGCTTTTATCAACAGAGGTTGGCGCCAAAACGTTCTTGATCTGCAAGAAACAGGCAGATCAAATCCAAATCATACCTCGATCTCTCGGGTTGATATTTCTACGGAAAAAGTAATAAGAAGAACAAAATCAAACCTGCCAAGAATCGAAGGCGGCATTGATGACGAAAAGCGGTGTTTGCAAGGTCTGAGCAACGTATTGAGGGAAGAAACACTGTAGAAAACAATTCAACGTTTATACGATGCAATGAACTAAAAAAATGTATCATGTCAAGTATGTTTTTCAATAAACTTACCAATTCGGGCTTCATACTTGAGGTGCAAGAAACAGGTAGACTCTTTGCAGATCCCTGTAAATAGTGATCAAGTTTAGCCGCGATGGGATACATCTAATATACTAGAGAAATATGGTTGGAAAAGAGAGATATATCGTACGTGGGTCGCTACGACTTTGGCGTAGTACGATTGGATGTAAGATCCTCCAGTGATATCTTTACTGTTCAAACCACAAAATTAACAAAGGTTGTTATTTTGTTTTCTAGGATGCTATTTGAATTATGCAATTTTATGTGTGACTCTCTAGATATTATGAATGTTATACCCGTGGATGAAGTAACCGGCGTCAGAAACACATTTGACCTTAGCCGTTTTAGGGAGAATGGACTTGAACTGGTCGCAATGTAGAATCGCAGCCAATGCTCCAGCTGAACAACCAGAGAGTATCGCCTGAAATTCATGTAACCAAACATTTTAAATTTCAACAGCTAAAAAATTCACTAACTAAAATAGAATTTTTTTAAAATTGTTCATTTTTCATACGTTTTGAGCGTTGCTCATCCCCTTAGCCATAAGATCATCGATCACCGCACGCCAAACCCTAGCACCGCGAAAGAACAGCTTGTTCGACTGAAAATATTCAAATTCCAGTGTTAAAAATTAGGCCTTTAACTAAATTGTTCCAAAATATTCAATTTAAATGTTTGAAAAAAAAACCAAATCAATGATTTCAAGTAGATAAGTTTAACGGTAATGGTCTAGTGAATTACCGGATCAACAGCTTCAATATCGCCAGTGAAAGATGAACCATCGCAATACCGAACTTTGATTCTATTCCAATTGTAAAAGTCTGCAAAATACCCAAATCCGATTCAGTCTCATTGCATAAAAAACATGAGAAAACAAATCATTAATTCGTTGGACAAAATGATAAGAGAGAAAAAGAATTGAGAACCTGGATTGGTGCTTTGCTTGCCACCCAAGATACCAGAGAAACCAAAGTCTTTGTTCATAAGCTTAGAAGAACCCTTCATTGTACTTTTACGTTGTACGCAAGTAGCTATGTCAGTGCACCATCCTCCTCCCTAATATTCACATAATTATATTCATACTTCATTAATATCATTATATTTTGTATAATTTATGATAATATTAATTAAATGAAATTGTAATACTAACTTCCATATGAACGATCCAATTGTTCACTCCTGAGCCAGATCCCTTATCGAAATGGTATGCTGGTGCGCTACCATCCAAACACACTACAAAAAATATAATAATTAGTTTTTTTTTTTTTTGAAAAACATAGTAATAAGATAACAATGGTTTTATCTACCAAATTTTTTTAAAAGTTAAATTTGGTATGCTTCGATACCAAACAATTTAGAAAAAAAAATGTTTGATTCTTAATGAATATAGATATCAGTCAACTTTGGATGCATCAAAAATCCAATTATTCTCTTGATTAAACAAAAAAAATAAGGATATTAATGTGGAAAATCTATATGTCCGATGTGAAAACCCATATTATTTTTGGATTTTTAGGAACTTGGCTTAAGACCATTTCCAATGATTTGGCTCTATTTTTTTTATTCTAAATATAGAAGTGTCTTTAAATAGAATGGAGGCTTGCTCCAAAAATTGGCTATGTTTTTTATACTAAACAAATATTCCATATATATTTTATTTTATTTTAATTTCTAACATAAGATTTTATTTTTAAAATTTACAAATTCTAGCCACTTAGTTTATTCTTAAACAAATATGAAAATGACAATATATTAAAATTGAGAGATTACTTTGTAAAAAAAGATTGTGCTCTAAAAATAGAAAATTGATTAGTGAAGCTCTAAATTAGTATACCATTGAAGATGATTTTACTCTAAATATAAAATTTGGAGCGAAATTTAGAGCATCAGAGAAATGCTCGAACTCTTTTCTGAAAAACTATTACGGTGGAAAATTTGACTTTTGAGTTTGGTTGTCCTTCGTTTTTTTTTTGTTAAAGTTCTCATTCGGTTTTAAAAAAATTTCGTTCAATTCGCCTTATTCGGTTTAATTCAGTTTTTTTTTGTCTATTCCTATGATCCATGCTCAAACTTTTAGGAGAGAAAATTATTGCTTACCAGCTCCTTTAGCCACCGCGGATTCAAGATATGTGATGGGCACAGCTCTGGCCCCAATCACCACCACGGCCAACACCAAAAAACTTAACCACAATTGCTTTAGCCTCGCCATTCTGTAACAAAAATAAATAAATAACTCACAAATTAAATTAGTTAAAATAATCTTGTCTGGAGATAACATATTTTATAATTATAGAAAATTCGATTAGAATGTTAATTATCTCCCAAATAATGTAGAGGATTTGGCTCTAACAGAAAGTTCTGAGATTAAGAGCTGTGATCGGATCTCAAGTTATGGTACATGTGTATTTTGCAAATGGTGTTAACTTAAAATAAGGCTAACTTTTTGTTTTTTTTTTTTTTTTCTGTATCAAAGTAATAGTAATAACTTATTGAATTGAGAAAATATATGTTATAATATAACAAATATCACCATTGGTCCATTGGGGCACTAAAGAGTCGGGGAACAAAATGACCAGTCCATGTGTGTGTTTAGTTGGCTGTAGTAATTACTATTTACCTCGATTGGTGTAGTCCACCGAAAAATATAATAATTTGTATTATTATTACTATAAGTACGAAAAATATAAATCATAGGAATAAGTCATAAAATTAGTCAAGACACGATCTATAAAAGGATTAGTTGCAATATTCAATTAGTAATCTTTCGTCCCTATATGTATAGATTGCACTTGTTTTAAATGCTATATAGATGGTACTATGGTAGCTCTATGAACAATGAATGAATTAAAATGTGAGATTATCCGAAAATACCCTTCTAGGCCAAACTTAAACAAACCGCAATTCATGGCGTCGGAAGGGGCAAACTGAGAATCATGCAAATAATGAGAATACGACTAATATAATTTTAAATTCAAAAACAATTTTGTTGAAACCAAAAATTGCAAGATTTTTGTAGTACGATTATTGGACCGCCAACTAATTGGAGGAAAAAATGACAATCATCGGATTGAAACCAAAACATTGCAAGATCTTTTCCATCACGAGTATACTACCGTAATTGTTTTTCTACTAATAGTTTGGTTAAAATCAAGAAATGACTCGCAATAACTTATCTAGTTTCCAAAAGGAATCTAATTAATAAGCTATGGTTGAGTAAGAAAATCTGAGTTTAGCTCTCGTAGATCAACATGAAAGAATAATACTTAAAAATAATTGGGACGAACTGGAAAATATCAAAGAAATAATAACAAAAACTTCATTTAATTGTTACCAAAAAAAAAAAAAAAAAAAAAACTTCATTTAAACAAATTCTAATAGAGACTTCATTTCTAGGAAATAAGAAGAAGAAGATTTACCTTGAGAAAATGGCTCTTCAGATTCTTCTTATTCACGTAGAGAAGAGTAGAAGTTATTTTTGGAAGGTAAAATGAGTGAAAGAGGAGTCTTCGAGAGTAAGGTTTACAAGTTCAAAGAAAGCCATTGATGTCTTCTCTGTTATATAGATGGATACAGAATACCACACGTTGAAAGAAAACCTTTTTTTTTTTTAATTTTCTTTTTCCTTTTTCGCTTTCATTTAATAAAAATAAGCATAAAAGTTTTTGTTTCTTTCGTTCATGTATTTGCCAGGTCACGAGAATTCAACGTTAAAGACTCTCAAGAAAACTACCTTCGTAGTAATATTATGACTATTATTCACATTTCGTATATAATCTAATTCCTTAAAGTATTTAATTTATTTTAATTTTAACGTATCAATTGTTTTATGGATTCATTATCATTAAAAGTTTAATATCAAAAAAAAAAAGTTTAATATCAAAAATATGAAAATAAATAAAAAGAAAAATGAATTATATTTTTAATTAGTTGTGATTTATGAGACTAGCACTTGTTCTTTTATTTACGTAGTAGTAGGTACAATAGCGATGACCTATATCGAACTCAAAACTTATGTCTGGACGGAATCTAACAAAACTGATGTACAAATGTCAATATCAATTTTGCTGAGATGATTTATCTTCAAAGTTTTAAAATTTTGAAATTACATGACATTGAATTATTTCTGCAAAAGGAAAATAATATTTGCCACGTGTGGTGTTGTGTCGGTCCTCCTCCAAATGCACCGAACCAAGTTAATGCGGAATACCAAGAGTTAAGACCTAATGCTAATTTACTTATATTATTCTGACTTTGTGTCTTCCTCATTGTGTATTCCAATAACTTGATTAAGATTTCAAATTTTTACTTTTCTTTTTTCCTTGAATGAATATTAGGTTAGAACTTAGAAGTCAAAATCTTTTTTCTTTTCAAATTTGGGACTAAACGGATCTAAATCTTTATTTTTTTTGTAATGAACGATATTTCGATGCAAAAGTCAAAAACCATTGAATAGCTAGTTGTAACTATAATCCTTGAATTGGCGGTGCATGTTTTTTTTTTGGTCAACGGTTTCTGTAATTTAAAATACACTAAATTATGACCGTAAAGTAGAATATTTAATTAGTTTTTTAACAATAAAAATTTCAAAACAGGAATATTTATTTATAAGAGAACCAGATATTCTTGTCATTGAGAAGGTAGATATACTTGTGGTAGATGTTCATTATGAAGGTAGATTTAAAATTGTTTGGATCTTACAATTATATGTCTATATTAGTATTTATTACTATAGTTTTAGCGGACTACTGCAATAAAAGAGGAAAAAAATATCTCATAATGATTAATGTATAGGTGATAAGTCTATAATTAGTATGAATCTTGATGTAGTATGTCTAACTAAAACAATAAATGAATTTTGGAAAGATCATTACTAAATGATGTAAGAGGAAGGTAGGGTCCGTGGGACTAGGAGTAGAAAAGGATAAGGAAGTGGCCCGGAAGATCTCTCCATTACAATTTGCCAATTTAAAATTGTTTGTTTTTCTCTAAACATATTATTTCGAAAACCTGAAAACGCGTTTAATAATACAAGTACCGAATAATACAGAGAGAGAGCAACTGAGCAAGAGCATATAGGTTTTGACTTTTGACTTTGTTACATTTATTTGAATAATGTCACATGATGTTTCTATTTGAATAATCTGAATATGTGTTGAAGCATAACACGTAGTGTGTATATATATTAATCTAGAAAATTGCAAATCTGAATTTCATACTAACCATCCGAAATGTATAGAAATTCAGATTCTTTTTGTTACTTAAAAACGTTTTTGAATGGCTAAAAATGATTAAAATTACCGTAAATTAAAATATTATATATGCCAAAGAAAAATACTTAGAAAATCATTCAAACATTAGACCACCATCACTTGATTATCTACATATATATATATATATTTGTGTTCAAAGTATATATGTTTGTGTTATTAATGTGTTATCATCTAAATTTGAGTTCATATATTGTATTCTACTGACCAATAAAAGGTTCATGGAGAGGAGATGCTCATCAAAAACAGTTCTCAAATGATGGCAAGAAGTTTTTTCTCAAAATTTATAATCTAGGTATGGTGTGTTTGTAATTAAAAATGACTATATATAGTGAACATTTGCAAAATAAATTAAATAAATATAAATATAGACAATTATGATTGTAGAAAAATGAAATAAGAAATATAATTATTTAATAGAGAATTACGAAATATATAAATTTTGTGTAAACAAAAGAAGTGTAATCCTTATCTAATAAATCACAAGTCACTTCTCTAACAACTGCAGCATTATCCTTCTGCCACGTGGCTTAAGTCTAAAATTATGCACTTTCACTTTTTCTTTACACTAATTTACGGATTAAAATCAAAATACAACAATTAATTGACTTTTTCAGCAACAATTCCTCCCCCACCCCCACGATCTCTGCTTCGCTTCCTCTCTTTAACAATAGAACCACTTATTAGTTTCTACTAAAAAGAAAAAAGTTCACTTCTCTTCATCTTTCGATTTTGTTTTCCTGCAACTTCTCTCCAGGTAAAAAAAGTTGAAATTTCAGATTTTGTTTCTTCCTAATTTGTTCAGTGGCATGAGCCACCATTTTAGGTTTCTCATCCCGACTAAGAAATTAACTCTCTTTTTTTTTGCAATATAACTTCAATAGGGAAAGTCAATATCTTCGATTTGTTCTCTTTGAGTTTCTCTCTTAGATTTCAGGTTTCTTCTCTTTCAGATTTTTCATGACTCTTTCTAATTTTACATTTTTGTTGTTTGGGTTTTGCAGTTGTCTCAAAAACATGAGCATAATAACTTTGATTTAAATGGATGATCTGTTTATTTTCTGTTATCCTCTCCATCGTAATGGTAAGACCCAAAACTCTACATATTCTCATCGGCATTCTTTGTATTTCACTATTGTCAAATTAACTTCCCACTAACATTCTTCAAATCATATACCTCTGTAGTTAATCGACAAAAAAAATTCGTTGATAAATCCTGTGATTTTTAGTTTCTATTACACAGGATACTCAATTACGTTATTTACTTCAATTTTATTGTTCGTGATTTTGAGCATGTTGTTACTTTGAAGGCGATCATATTACTCATGTGCTTAATTCAGAGGTGAGCAATCAACCCTACTTTAGCAAATCCCAATTTATTCCTTTTTTATCAATTAATTATTATAGTCCTCTTTCATTTTCTTTGTGGGGATTCAAATATAGAAGAACATACATGTTGTGGCTTTGAATGGGAACTCCAGGCAATGAGAGTTGCAGCATATTGCAAGCCGAGTATGTTAACGAATCATACATATTTGATCGATACTACCGAAATTTCTAACTCGGCACAAAAATCTTACTCCACTTGAAGGTAATCTTTTACTGAATTTGTTCATATAATTTATAATCATTGTTCTTGGTTAAAATGTTACACAATCTTCTTACACATTGTTCTGTAACAATTTTAATTTGTTTGAAAAGCCACGAGGTGATCACTATGTTTTGTTTAAGCACTTCCGTTTCTGATTCATGTATAGTTTTATAAATCTATGCTTTTGATGCTCTGTTTTCTTCTCTTATATATATTCTAAAATAAACATTTCTAATTACTACATGGTAAAAATGTGATTACAAGACACCAAAGGTATATTGAAGCATATATTCCCAGGATGTTTTTCTTCTACCTTGATAGGATTCCAACTCAAGTACACTTCAGGACTTGACAATCGCCACATCAACAAATTGTATACAAGAGTTACTCTTTCATTGGGAAATGCAAACAAAGCATGATATGGTGGGAAAAAACTGCATATGATGACATTGTGGAAAAACTGCATATGATGACTTTGTGGAAAAACTGCATTTGGAGAGGACTTGAATTCAAAAGGGAGAGATGTTGTGCATGAGGAACCAACCAATGGTGTTTATAATGTTAATCCATTAGGACCATTATGGTCAAATATAGAATTTGTGTAACCTTAAGACGTAGATAAACTCTAAACTATGTGTGTGTCAGTGTCGACAACTTGATATGTTTTCATGCCCATGTTAATAAAAACTTGAAAAGGAAAATAAACTCAAATAACAATTAATTGTATTGAGTAAACAATCTAATCTAATTTTTAATTAAAGAAACTAATGCTATTTTTGGCCGTGCAGAGCACGGGCCATACACTAGTTGTATATATTCTACTTCTCAAAGTTGTAATTTAAAGACCGACTTTTTCTATAAATTTTCTTTGTAGACACATATCATTTTGCTCCAATCAAAAGATTTTTTTAAATATATATATATTTTAAAAAATTCTTTTCTATTTTTTTGAGTAATACTTTTATGTAGCTTTTGTGACGTGTATATATTGTGAACATAAACAATTATACATACATTATTTTTTGGGAAAATATACAATTATACATACTAAAAAACAATTTCATTTAAGAAATCATTGACTATCTTTTTAAGAAAAATAAAAAATTTACTCCTTGCATGTTTCTATTTGTGTTAAATCATCGGTTATTTGGGAGGATTGTGACTGCACAGACAATGCTTGTCAACATTTAAAGGTTACTAACACTACCATACCTATTTGTCTATTCATTCAACTTTACAATTTCGGATTTTAGAGAAAACTGATGAACAAATTTTTTTTATTAATCAATCTATTTTTTTTTTAAATCACAGTGAATGAAATTCATGTAATTAAGATCTGTATGGTTATAAATAAACCAAAGCAAACACGAAAACGATAACAGTTTTACTAAAAATGAACAAAAGACTAGAAATTTGCATATCAAATTGGGGTTTTTTTCTTGGAGTTTTCGAAGTGTTACTTAATATGCTAAATTTAGAAAATGAGTTTCTCATTAATAATTATTAGTTTATTTTGTCTTTTTCAAGATATGAAACAAAAAATTGTTTTTATGTTATGGAATTTTCTAAAAAATTTTTTATAATTAAGATCCATGTATTTATAAAGTTTTATATGTAATTTATAAAATTTAATAAAGTTTTACAAGGTATTTATAAAGTTTTACAAGATATATATAAGGTTTTATAAGGTATATATTTATCAAGTATTTATATGGTATTTTTTTTTTGACGGCAAATTTATATGGTATTTATAGGGTATATTTATAAAGTATTTACAAAGTTTTACACACGTATAAAATAGTTTGTTTATGATTTTATAAGGTTAAACACGTATTTGGGTAAAAATGTATTTTTGAAATTCCTCACCCTCTTCCTTTATGTTTTAATATTCTTACAACTCCCCCATGCTCCTTGAAGATCATTTATTAATTATTACTGAAAGTAAATGAAAAGAGAAAGAAATATGAATGTTAATAAATACTTCCTCCCTATCACTTGATTTATTTGTTTCATCTCAAATGATGTTTTCAACTTTCTATGCAAAAACTAAATGTAATTAATTATTTTTTGACCAATCATCTTTTACAGTATGCTTTTTTATTGGTGTTATATTTTTATTTAATGGTGTTTTTATGTAAAAGAGATAAAATAAATGAAAATTATTACTCCCTCCGTTTCAATTTAGTTGTCGTTTTAGGATTAAAATTTTGTTTCATAATAGTTGTCGTTTTAGGTTTTCAATGCAAATGTCTGGTGAAAATTCATGTTTTGTCATTAATGTTTTAATGTTTTGACCAATAAAAAAATTATAAAATATATTAATAAAGGGTAAAACAAAAAATTTAATGATTTTCTTAATTTGTGTGCGAAAACCTTAAACGACAACTAAAACGAAACGGAGGGAGTAGTTTTTTTTTTGTGTATGTGGTAAGTGGTAACCTTAAGCCTTGTTTAAAAATTAAAATGATATAGAGCGAATATATTTGACAATATATATGTCATTATGTCAACTAAATATTAATAATAAAGATATTATATCATTATGTTTTTGTTAAAGAAAGATATTTTACCATTATTTCTTATAACGAAGTAACTTTATAAACGTTTCAAAATATGAACTTAAATTTACTTCTATTTTACTGTTTTGGAGACCAAAAAGAGCATTTATTATTGTATTTCACGTCATAAGGAGGTAGCAAATATAATGTCATAAATTAAGATGTTTATATGTTTTGATTTGTTTCTAAAAATAGCGAAAAAATATTCGTCTCTTTAAACTTACGATTTAGTCCATTAACTCTTCCTTATCACCACATATATAATAAGGCAACGCAATATCTGTGTGCTCTCTATAGTATATATATGATCATCAATAGGTAAAGTTATTAATTCTCTTGAGAAGTGAATTCTAACGAAAGACAAAAACACAAAATGCAAAACCAATGTCCCACCCTTGGTCCCAAATGTGACATCTGTGATTGCTCAGGCAGTGGATGCCAATCTCAATTCCCAGGTAATATATGTTTATCTATACAGTTTCTGAGTTCTTCTACACATGATCTTGAGAAACTCCACCAATATTTCTAACTCATCATAGCGTGGATCGTGTAGTTTAGTCGTGTTCCAAATTGAGTTAGATTTTCAGTTGGTGGAATACTAACTTTGTCAAGTTTATGTTCTTGATTACAAAAAAAGTAATACTACCATTTTAACTTAAATTTGTTTCTAGATGTTTTCGATTCGATTTGGATTATATCGGATTGATTTTGTACTCTTTAGATCCAAACTACGTTAGAATATTCTAAGAAAATTGACCTAATGTAAAAACCTAATTGACCTAACAAGTTTCTACAAACATTATTAATACCAAGGATTAAAGATTTATAGTTTGGTGTGTTTAGGAATGAAGGTGGAGTGGCCAGAGCTAAAAGGAGTGAGTGGACTTCAAGCAAAGGCAAGAATAGAAAGTGACAATCCACGTGTGACTGCTTTCATTTACCCTCAAGGTGTTTATCTACCATCCATCAATTGTTGCAACCGTGTCATTCTCTTTGTTCCAGCTGAAGATTGTCCCAATGGTCCTGTTCAAAATCGTCCAATCGTCGGATGATCCACTATGTTGTTGTTCTTCTTTTTCATCATCTTGAGCTTCAATATTTTTCTTAAGTACGAATGTTATACTTTTTCAACTCTTATCATCATGAGTAATAAAAGGAAATTCTGGTAAAGACCCTAGGCGAAACTTAGAGGTCGCCGGTTCGAAGGACACTTGGGACGAAACTAATATTACTTGCTATGGTTTCAGCCTTTCAGGTATAGGTGATTACGGGCTTTAGTCCAAAACCTCCTGATATTCAAAATAAAAAATAAAAAAATAAAAGGAAATTTTAAGAGCTATTTTGGTAAATCTTCTGTCGATACGGCTATATATTAAAAAAAAAAACACATTACCATATTGAACAAAAAACACAAATTTGTTCAAAAAAAAAAAAAGAAAACACAAAAAGATAACTAAACTTGATAAAACAAGCCCAATGGGCCTTTATTCCTAATAAGTCAGAGGAAAACCAGCTTCAAGTTCTGAGCTTAAACTTGGTGAAAATCCAAAAGCAGATTGAGCAACAAACTAATGCAGTTGAAGCAAAGGCGCGAGAGATTAAAGCAGTAGAGATTGAATCAGGTGACAAAAGAAAGGAACTTGATTTGCTAAGGAACCAGATCAAGGCAGAGGAAATGACTCTCATTGAGCTTAAGAAATTAGTGCAGAATACTCAAAGGGAACTTGAGTTGAAGAAGAAAGAGTTGAGACAGACGAGCAGTGTGTTTGTTAAGCACGAGCAGCAGCCCGCTGCAGCAGAGACTGAGCAGTTTAGTGGAGATCCTCTCATGCGTTATGAAATTTCATCAGTTTCTCTTGGTCACCATGAAGTTTCCAATGTCCTTAGAGCTAAACCTGATCATCCAGGAAGATATGTTCTGAATCTAGTGGAGGGAGAAGTTAAGGATGCTCATCGCAAAAAGGAATCTGGTTTACGGGAGTTATTGGTGGAGAATTTGGTTGTGTTTTTTGAAGAGCTAGCAGAAATGAAAGGATGGGACCAGGCTCAACTGCAGCTCAAGGCGATACAGGTGGCTACTATTTGGAAAAGGTTGATAAGCATCGAAGCTCCAAGATCATCTCTTGAGGCTTTGGCTTTTTTGTTGTTCATTGTGGTATATGGATTAAAGAGTTTGATCAATGAAGAAGAGACTGCTCTACTTGTCACATCTGTTTCTCATTACAAACAGGGTCCAAAACTCTTTCATTCGCTTGGTCTCGAACTTAAGATCCCAGGTTAGTTTATAAAACATTTCTGATACATAAAAACAGAAGTATGAAGCAAGGTCTTATGACTCTTTTTCTATCTTTTGCAGATTATGTGCTAGGTCTCATAAACAACCGCCATTATATTCCTGCAGTCCGACTTGTATGTTTGTTCAAGCTTAAAGACTTCCAACCCCAAACTCTCTTAATGAAAGAGGTCATCGATTTAAAACGTTCTGTCCTGGAAAAAGTAAGAACTGGTTCTCATCTGTTTAATCTTGGTCTTTGATGTTCATTTGTTATTGGCTTAAATATGTTTTTTGTTCCTCTTTTAGGCTGAGAACAAAGACATTGGAAGATTGAGAGCCATCGTTGAACTTGCAGCAGATTATATGCTTGACATTGATTTTCAGCGGACCTTATTGCCAAACTCATGTTTCATAAAGAAAACTCAACACCACATGTGCTTCACTGCTCCGTTGAAGCACCAAGCTCTTCAGCCAATGGTGGGTCTTCAGGTTCAAGGGTTGGACTTCAGGTTCCTAAACAGGAGACTGAACCCTTCGTGAACCCATCAGCCTATGGTTGGTTCTAACATCAGAAACTCATGATGTGTTACGGGTCTAGTAGGAACCAAATTAGCTTGTACTAGGTCTTAGGCTCTCTCGCGCTTATAAATAGGCTTGTTCCAAGTTGGTCTCTTTAGTTGTATCTACATAGTGAACGATCTTGCTTGTCTGTTTGATAAACTTGTTCCACTTTTGGTTCTTGTTATATCTAAAGCTTGACTTTTATTAGAGAGGGTAAGTACTCAAGTAGCTATGCCACTGTTCTTTGGATTGTTATGTGGTAGCGTGTTGAAAAAGGTATATATACATATATGATTAGGGCTTTGCTTGCCATTCCAAACGTAAAAGAAAAGAGTTCCCACTTCCCATCTGTGAGCACTAAGCATTTTGAATGGAGACCGAGCCGATTGAACTGAACCAAAACCAAAGCAATTGTAAGTTTTTGAAACGACCTAATTGAACCAAATTTATTGACTGTTTTAATAGAAATTTATTGGAAAGAATACTCAAAGAAACATCATTTTTGAAACATTTTTTTGCAAAAAACACTTAAAATTTTTTTTCTGTAAATGAATATAAATTTTTTGTTGACTATTAAATGAAATATCCCAAATTTATTACTACTAAGGAACATGTGATGAATTATTTATGTTCCAACGAAAAAGATCTCTTTTTGCTGTCAAAAAAGTAAAAATAAATCTCATTTTGTTCAACTTTTTTTTGTTCAACGAACCAAAAAAAGACATCAATTATTGATATTAATGTAATACTATGATTTTGACTTGACCTGGTTTTCAACTTTTTTTCTAAATACCGAACCGAAATCACAATGAACTTCTTCTATATATGAAACCAATTAAACTAAACCGGATAAAATTGATTCGATCTCGGTTTATTTACACCTGACAATGACATGAAGATGCCACGTAAACCAACATGATTCGTTTCTCTATTTAGTCCTTTTTTTTCTCGATTCGTCATAACCAGTGAAGAAGCTCGAATCAAACGAAAGAGAGAGAACAAAAAAAAAAAAAATCAAAATCTCCGGTGATTCAGGAACCGTACGTCGGAGATTGTTAAACACGGTGAGGGAAAAAAGATGGCGGGACAATCAAGAAAATGGATGATTCTCGTAGCGACGATCTGGATTCAAGCATTTACCGGTACGAATTTCGATTTCTCGACGTATTCGTCGAATTTGAAATCGGTTCTAGGGATTTCGCAAGTACAATTGAATTATCTCGCCGTTGCTTCGGATCTTGGTAAAGTTTTCGGTTGGTCATCGGGACTTGCACTTTTGTATTTCCCTCTTTGGACGGTTCTTTTCGCGGCGGCGATTATGGGTTTCGTTGGTTATGGTGTTCAATGGCTCGTCATCACTAACGTTATCTCTTTGCCTTATATTCTGGTAAAAAAAAATTCTCAACATTTTCTTTAATCTTGAATCAATTTGTAAAAAACTTCGAAGTTGAAAACTGTATTCAATTTCTTTAGCTTTATACATAATTTATTAACTAATGTAGTTTAAAGTACTTTATTGCTTTAATGATTATATAATCCATTCATCAAATCTAATGTGTTACATTTTACTTTAATGTTGTTTATAACTTTATGGATACATTTCTTTTTTGATACATAATTACATATAATTAGTTGTAGTTAAGTTAGAGAAATGTTTCAAGTTTATGAGTAGTTTAGTTTCTACATATAATTAAAATTTGTATTTTTGTGATATAAATAGTTTCTTTGGTTACTAATACTGAAATCAAGATTTGGAGGTTTGGAAGAAGAGTCGGTGAATGGTTGACTGGTTGGTCTCACGTGTTTTTCTTTGGCTTGGTTCTGCTTTGTCTTGGTTTGATGACTATCTTGAGAATCTTTATTGTTTCTTTGTGATCGGATCTTCGTTTTGTGTGTGTATAAATACTTTCTCTTTCTCGCAAATTCATTTAAATAGTGTTTCTCTTGCAGAAAATGGCAGTTGGGTTTCTTTCTGAAATATTCTTTTTGATGAGTAGCTATTTGAGGATCTTTGTTATGTGGTAAATATAATATTGAATTTTCAGATAGAAAATGTTATGTCTATATGATATTATTTGAATTATCTTTCATATGACTATATGAGCTTAGTCGATTAGTATCTTGGGGAGGAATGATTAATTTTCTTGGATAGAAGATTGTGATCAAATACAACATTTTGTTAGGAATTTTTTTCTATAATTCTTGGTTCTTTCAAAACTGCCATTGTCTTACCGAACTTGCGACTAAAGTATGAATTTTGTTGATGTTTGTGGCAGGTGTTTCTGTGTTGTTTGCTAGCTGGGCTAAGTATCTGTTGGTTTAACACAGTCTGCTTTGTGCTCTGTATCAGAAACTTTCCAGCAAACAGATCACTTGCTCTTTCTCTCACAGTGAGCTTTAATGGTGTAAGTGCTGCTTTATACACTCTTGCTTACAACGCAATCAATCCTGTTTCTACAGAGCTATACCTACTCTTAAACGCTCTTGTACCTCTTTTTGTCTCATTCGCTGCTCTCATCCCTATTCTTCGCCAACCGCCTCTTGAACCTCTTCCACCAGATGGAGTTCGAAGAGACTCTCTCATGTTTCTATTGCTTAACATATTAGCGGTCTTGAATGGTGTTTATCTGCTTCTCTTTCGTTCAAAGACTTCTGATGTAACTTCAGCTCGTCTTCTCTTTGGTGGATCAATACTTCTCCTGATTCTTCCTCTATGCCTTCCTGGTCTAGTCTATGCTCGTAATTGGTATCTACACAATATCCACTCCAGTTTCCGTCTAGAAGGTTCTGGTTTCATTCTTGTTGATGTTGATGAGCTTGAGATGCATAAAGGAATGGTGACACGTGAAGCCAGCCTTGAAGGCTACCAGTTGCTAAACGATGATGTAGTGCGAGCTGTCAATACTCCTGATCAGAAGAGTTTCATTGAAGATGACGACGGATGTTGTTGCACTAAGCTCATTACAAGAAATCAGCTTGGGATGCTTGGAGAAGAACATCCTTTATCTTTACTCTTATGCAGATCAGATTTCTGGCTTTACTATATAGCCTACTTTTGCGGCGGCACGATTGGACTGGTTTATAGCAACAACCTGGGACAGATTGTACAATCTTTAGGACAAAGCTCTGAGACAACAACTCTTGTAACGCTTTATTCGTCTTTCTCATTCTTTGGTCGATTACTTTCAGCAACACCGGACTATATCAGAGCGTAAGTCCCTCACACAAGCATTTGTATTCCTCTGGTTCTGGCATTGTGAAGATTATGATGTTATTGAAATGTGAATTATGCAGGAAGGTTTATTTTGCTAGAACAGGGTGGCTAGCCGTTGCTCTTTTACCAACCACAATTGCTCTTTTCTTGTTGGCATCATCAGGAAGCTTGGCAGCGTTACAAGCAGGAACAGCTCTAATTGGTCTAAGCTCGGGTTTCATATTTGCAGCAGCGGTTTCCATAACATCTGAGCTTTTTGGACCCAACAGCGTCGGGGTTAACCACAACATCCTCATCACAAACATACCGATAGGATCGTTGGTCTACGGTTTCTTAGCTGCTTTGGTGTATGAATCCCACAGTGTGGCTGGGTCAAAGACCGAGTCAGTTATATGTATGGGACGAGACTGTTATCTCCTAACGTTTGTGTGGTGGGGATGCTTGTCGGTGATTGGACTAGCTTCAAGTGTTGTTTTGTTTCTGAGAACTAGACGAGCCTATCAACGTTTTGAACAAGATCGTATAACTTCGAGCATGCTCTATTCTTAGAATTTTCTCCAAGAAATTGGGGGAAAAGTTGGAAACGATGACTCAAACTTGTGCAGAGATGTGTTAGTGCACATAAGTTTTGATCCTTTTTGCAGAAATAAGAATAAAGAGGGAGTCTTAGGACATAAGTGTGTGCAGATGAAGAGTTTTTTTGCAGATTTGCTTTTTTTGTTTGTTTTTGGTATATACTGCAATCACTTCACCTTGTAGAAGATTGGAATGATTACGAGTTTGCCTTCATCCATGCATTCTTTGATCTTGACCAGTTCTTCTAATCCCCATGTTGATTTGGTGTATCTGTTTGAGAAGACTACTATCGCAATCCTTGACAATGCAAACCTTTGACCTAGTAAGCCATACATAATCAATGTAACTGTACTGTGAGTCTGTGACGACTCGAATCGTTTGCTCTAATTTCTTTCTTATACCTACTAACACATTTCCACAATGTTCCATTTGTTTTACAACAAATTGATGTAGAGTAGAATCTTCTACCCCTTGTTATGCAACTCAAACCCCATCATACACGAAACCGAATCCAAAGCTTCCTTCCAAATCTTGAGGTGTTTAGACTCAAAATCACGCATTGCAGGATTCAACAAGTTAAGACCAAAACCTCCTTCTCTTTAAGTCCTTTAACGGCGGATATATCCAACTTGTAGAAGATCCGAATCACCATGAATTTACCTTCCTCCATTCCTTCTCTAATCTTCACAAGCTCTATCTAAACATCGTCTCGATTCAGTGTACCTGCTCGAGAAGACTACAAGCACAATCCTCAATCCCCTTGAAATCTCCATCAGTCAACGCATCTGCGAACACGTTGACTCCGTCGCGTTTCTTGTACCTTTTTGTGTGTATTATTAGCCAAAGATGGGTATTTTGTTAGGAATTTACTAAAATTTGGGAGATCCCGATGCTAGTGATTCGTCAGTGAATTATAGATCTCGCAAACAAGTTACTGGTCACAATCCTCGACGGCCACATACACAGGGAGAAGAGGAAAAACATGATACCACTACTGCTGGGGCGGGCTCAGGTCATATATACCACTACTATGGGAGGGGAATGACCATGGGTCTTCTTCCTCCGGCTGAAGTTGAAACTCTGGGAACAATGCCAGTGTACGTGTATTTTCAACGTCATTATCAAGCTCCATATTGTCCTGACACTCCTCCATGTCCTTCTCGTTAAACACGACAGCCGCACTTCCAAGAGGAGTGGAGGAGGAAGGCAAGTGGAGTTTATTTGGTTTGTCTTTGTTTTGGGGGACTTTAGATGAGGCAAAAGTAGTTATGGCTGAGCAGTTGGAGGAGGAAGTGGAACGAGTGGAGCCGTCGAGAACCTTGCGTTTAGTTGGCCGTGGATGGTTATGCTCAGAGATGTAAGTAATAGCGAACATGTTTGAATTGGTGTCGCTACGTTGCACTTGTTTCGTAGCTAAACAACCTTGCGTGAACCGGTAAGTGCACCTGTAGTAACTCCTGAGGAACAAATAATTCATTAATCCATCAAGTAACCATCAAAGACATAAGTAACCATAATCTAATTACACAAACACGTGAAGTCATAATCCATTTGATCACTTACGCACAACTGGATCGGGGAATAACAACAAAATCTATAATATCCTTCCAATGGAATATAGTGATTATAAGATAAGTTTGCATCATAATAAAGAATCTAAAGGCTTATAATTTGCGCCGTAGAAAATTAAATTAACTTTATATTTTACAGTTTCTCGTTAATGATTCCATCTGCAATATTGTTAGTGAAGGGAAAAACAAAGCTGCAGATTCTGTTTAATGTGACTTTTTTTCAATGGTTAATAATTTTTTTGTTTCCTTAACAAAATTTCACTTTTCCATGCAACATATAGGTTTACCAGGCCACCAGCAAGTTTAGAATACGTTTGTGTATAAAAAATGGTGTTTTGCAAGTTGTTACAAAACTTTCCTATTGTAAGAAAATACTATTCTGTTTTTCCTTTGATTTAAATAATATTTATCTATATGTATATCTATTTATTATGTTGTAAAGAATATAATATATAGACGAATATAGGATTATATATAAAAATACATGAGTACCTTGGAAAATTAGAACCTAAGATGTATTTTTGACCGTACTTTCGCCAAGTCCATAGATCTGCCTCGTCTGTAGCCGGTATGCAAACTACTTTCTTTGCCTTGCTCTTCTTCCTGCATCCATCGTCAATATAATATCAATATGTATTGAAACCCATGTAATTATACGTACTTGTATACATGTTGTGATTTATAGCTAGTTTTGTGATCAATGTTAGTGTGGACCATGATCAGTTCGGTTTGAGATACGATGGCATCGTAGTTAACGTTCATTGTTTGTTAAGAAAAATAGGGAGATTGTTAAAAAAAGTTTTTAAGAGGAAGATAAGAAGTAAAACAAAAGCAAAACATAAATTAAAAAATTGATCAAAAGAATTCAGAAAATGTGATATTGCATATAGAATTGTCTCTCATTGTTTTATGAAAGTAAAAAGATACATAGATATGGAAACGTTGAGAAGTGAGTTTTTAATAGATAAAACAACGTTTCCTTGACACATATATATGTAAAGAGTATTTTTCAAAAAGATGAAACTTTGGTGAAATCCTCATGAAAAAAGGATTTAGAAAAGAAAGCCGAGCAAAAATGCCAAATGCTATAGAAATTTTTCCACTACTTGTAAATATTGTGTTTTTTCACAATATAAATAACATTTAATTAAATAAAAAAACTTTTTCTAAAATCTTGAATGGAGTAAAAAACGGATTTTTAAACTAATCTAAAAAGTACAAATATTAAAGACCTATGTTATTAAGCAAACTTGGAAAAGAGAGCACATTGGTACATCTCTAGTGGCTTTTGTAAACTTTAGATCAATCTAATAAACTAGACGTTTGAAAAAACTACAGTTTTTTTCTTTTTTTCTAATGCACCCTATGTATACTTAGATATTATCAAATAATGCTTTATTAAAAAATTTGGTTATCTACTAAATTATGTATTTTTCCTAATTAATGATAAGAAAACACCGAACTAGACAAGTCTACGGGTGTATATGAAGCTGATATAAAAAGAGAACTTACTTTTTTGGTAAGTCAGACAAATTCTCGGTCATGGAACTCTCACAATCAGATAGCAGCATGGATTGTTCATGGAGGATTTCTTTACCCATTTGTCGTACCAAACAATGCATCACTATTTCCCCATTGGATGATACACTTATGAGAGACACATCGGCTAAAACCTTGAGCCCAGAGCTAACATCCAAGTCAATGCCGGCAATAAGTGGTGCCACCAAATCAACATCCTCGTCATTGAACAAAGACGATATGTAAAGAAATAGAACTTTATCCATCTCCTGTAAATCATCATAGCTGACTCTCATTACTTCTTTAACAGCTTCATAACCAGAAACCTCTATCGGATCCAAGGACAAAACTAGTGATATGTTCTCAAGACTTGTATTGCCAGTTGCAACATTTATTACACGGACTCCACATCTTGTCACTGTGAACCTATCATCTAGACACTTTGTCTGCTGATTGATAGGAAAGAACTCAAATACAACTAAGCCAGCCCAGATATCAGGGTCATTTCCTTCACCGGTACTTGGGAACACGTTGACATCACAAAAGACAAAAGTATGATCCTTTCGAACTTTTGAAACAACTTTCGCTGGAGCCCAACAATGAAAATTTCTTTCTATCCTACAAGAGCGGCCTTCTTTGTTGCTCCATCTGCAAACACAACTTATGCCAAAACCTGTAGCATCACAGTAGTCCTCGGAAAATGCAACTTCCACCAGCATACCAAATCCCACAAGCGTGTTCCTCCATGAAGTATTTAGTCGTGTCATTACAGAAGATCCTGGTTGCAGACCAAATGTGGCGTTTTGATTTTTATGTGAGGGCGAACTGAAGCTGAAAGTCGGAGCATTGTTGAGTTCCTGTTTCAATACAAATAAGTCAGATATGATATGAGGATGGTGTCGTTGGGTGTCCATAACAGACATTATAGAGAGTGGGAGACAGAGGCGGACAGAGAAGGAGAAAGGGATTGAGGGGGTGATGGAAAGAAAGCGAGCTAATGGAGAGGTAAGTAGACAAGAGAGAGGCAGAAGGAGAGAAAGAGTATTACCTGCGTATACTCTCTTGGTATGTGTTTTACATAAGTCAGCGCTTTCACCAAAAAATCGTTGACCACTTGTGGAGATAGATCAAAAAAATTGCTGAATGTGTAATGCATAGGAAGCTTCTTCGAGTCCGAACCATGTGCATTCAAGAGCTCTAGGCTTAAAGGAAGTTGGGGCACTTCTCTTAACGTAGTGCCAGCAAAATATAACTCTTTCAGGTTCCGAGGAAAACCCTGAATAGTCTCGAGCTCTGAGCAACCAGAGAGATCAAGAACTTTGAGAAATTCTAAATTAGCCATGTTTGGCAGACTTCGCAAACAAGATCCACGTGCATTCAAGAGTTCTAGACTTTGAGGAAGTTGTGGCACTTCTCTTATTGCAGTGCCATTAAGATATAACTCTTTCAGAAACCGAGGGAAACCCTGAATAGAATTGAGCCTTGAGCAACCAGAGAGATCGAGAACATTAAGAAGATCTAAATTAGCCATGTTTGGCAGACTCAGCAAACAAGAACAATCTTTCAACTCCAAGCAAATAAGCTTCCCAAGATCTTGACAAGATGAGCTAGATTCCAGCAGACTTGTTAAACGCTCAAGTTTCGAGGCCTCTGAAAGACCCGGAATTTCTGTTAGAAAATTCACAAGCTCTCTGCGGTTTGGCTTAACAGTGGAAACTGGAAATGCTAATATGCCAGTTCCCTGTAGATGTAGTGTCTCAATATTTGGTGGCATCTCTAGGACACTTTTAATCTCTATGCAACCTGAGAGATTTACAACTCGTAGACGCAGCAATTGACCTGCGGCTGGGAAATTCTGCAGTTTTGTACAACCTTGGAGATCAATTACCTCAAGATTTTGAGCTTTTAAGAGATCATCGATATCAACTAGATGCTGGGAATGGCAAAGCCTGATCGTCCTCAACATCTCCAAGTTCTGAGAAGACAAAAAAAAAAGGCTAAATGAATAACAACAAAATTTGTCAAGTAATGATAAGGGTGAGAGACGCATATCAGACTTTGCTTACCTTGGTTCCACCCCAAAGTTTTTGAAGTTGACTGTACGGCATGTTGATTTCGACAAGGTGCCTAGGATCAAAACTTTGAGGCAAAGATTGCAGAGGATAGTTCTCCCAATGGAGGAGTCTTAGCTCATTAGGAAGAGAATGCAGAAAGCCTTTGGGGAAATTGATTACAGGATGGACTTCAGGATTGGAACAGTAAATCTTGAGCAATCTAAGGTTCAACATATTCTTAAAAGCAGAGGGCTGCACATCAAATCTTAAGTTTGATGTGTCTAGAAACATGCCTTCAATCTCTTCAGAGCCCTGAAAGAATATTGGAAGTGGATATATTAGGCCGTTGGCTCATAAAGTAGAATAAATATGAAACTATCAAAATAAAACAGACCTGAGCACGTTTGAAGGTTGTTTTAGGTTCTCCATTTGCTTTGTGTTCATTATATTCTAATAAATATTTGATGCTCCAAGGTTCCCACAGTCTTCTGCGCCTCTCGATCTGTACTGTTTCTCCATTTATTATTTCTCGGCCAACATCCTTGGTCAGATTATGCGACCACACTCGGTTTTCTGAAATAGTCACCAGACACTTCTCAACAAGGACATCAATTTCAACATGTGGAAAGAAACCACAACCCTCAAGCAGTTGTATCACGTAGTTTACATTTTCTCCCTGGAAGAAACAAGCTATGTCCAGAAAAATGTTCTTCTCGTTGTCACAGAGTGAGTCGTAGCTGCTTTTAAATGCATCGAAAATCTTAAACGGAGGACGTCGCTTGAGTTTGAGGAATGCCGTCTCCATTTCTGAGAGTTTTTTCTTACCTTTCAGCTCTCTTCCATAAACACTGATAGCTAACGGGTTTCCGTAAGCATAATTTATTACTTTCACTGACAACTCGTGGAGATTTTGCTCTCCCATATCCTTTGAAGACGCGCACAGCAAGAAGAGTTGAAGAGCCTCTTTCTCATTTAAACCCTGGACCTCATATATTTGATTGATTCCGCAAAGGCGAAACACCTGTTTATCTCTAGAGGTTATGATGATCAGGCTTCCGGGTCCTAGCCAGTCAAACCCCTCGAGAAAAGACTCTGCAACCAGAGCATTGCGCACGTCATCGAGAACAACAAGAACTCTCTTACTGTTCAATCTGTCTCTGAGCGAGCTCAGTTTCATAATGGTTGCGTCATTGCCCGGGTTTTCCTTGAAAAATTGTTCCTCCAGCAAACAATAAAGACCCTTCTCATGAATTGCTTTGTCATAGTCTTCGATAAAACAAGAAGCATCAAAGGCGCTAGACATTTGGTCAAAGACTGCTTTAGCAAGTGTTGTCTTTCCTATGCCAGGCATACCCCAAATTCCAACCCAACGGATGCCTATCGGTTGCTTGTTAACCATGTTTTCAATCTCCAGCAGCTTCGAATAGATTCCAATTCGTCCCTTATAAAAGAGCTTCTCGTACACATCTCTCACAATCTCTTGTACTAGTTTGGAGTCACTACATTCCTTTCTGCATCATATTTGATCAACTAATAAAGAAATGCACTTTATCGGAACACTACAATGGCCTACCAAAAAGCTATGCTAATTTTCAACATGAGGAAATGAAAGGATTATCTTCAGAAAGTAGAGCAAAATTTGTGTCGACCTTTAACCTTGAAATCTGCTATAACCAATCATGTCCTCGTTATGGTTTGAGAAATCTCAGTTACTCTCATAAGTGAATAAGTAGCATTTGCAGAATATAATAGCAAAATAAAGCGAATACCTGGAATGGTGAATTGCTGATAAGTCTTTCAAATCCAGCACGCTAATCCAGTCGCGCAATGATGGACTCTCACCGTACAAGACTGGAACCACCACCTGGTTCTTGTTCCTCTGGCACTCGCGAACCTTCTCGAACTTGTGGCATGCTCTAGTGGGCTCACAGATTCTGGATAAAATCATCACAGAAACCCTAGCTTTCTCGATCTTTGCCTCAGACTCCTTGGAAAGCAGATCATCGCCTTCTACCTCTATGACCACATTATTTATGCCTTTTCGGCGGAGAGCTTCGGAGAGGTGGCTCACGAAAGAGTACCGTACCTCGTCTACGCAGCTGATGCAGACTAATTCCTCAGCCTTTTCACAATTGGTCATGATTTCGCGCTTTGACACTTTGAACGAACTTTAGATTTCGCCGGAATTTTTTTAAAGCCGACGATGCTTTTCCTCCATTGGTCAACCACTCAGTGACTCAGATCTGAGAGGTTTTAGATTTTGTTTAAAAAGCGAAAAAAAGAGAGAGAAGAAGAAAAGAATAGTCAAACAATACATTCGTTAAAAAAAGTCCAAGCACACCGGAAAAAGCTTATCGCCATGGAGACATCATCAATTTCCACGGTTGACGACCAGCCACCGCAGCATCAGGTGTTCATCAATTTCCGTGGGGCGGATTTGCGCCTGAGATTCGTCAGCCATCTCGTCACGGCTTTGAAATTGAACAACATCAACGTCTTTATCGACGACTATGAAGACAGAGGTCAACCTCTAGATGTACTGCTGAAGAGGATAGAGGAGTCCAAAATCGTTTTGGCTATCTTCTCCGGCAACTACACCGAGTCAATCTGGTGCGTGAGAGAGCTGGAGAAGATCAAGGATTGTACGGATGAAGGGACACTTGTTGCGATTCCAATCTTCTACAAGCTCGAGCCATCCACCGTTAGAGATTTGAAAGGAAAGTTCGGTGATAGATTTAGAAGTATGGCTAAGGGTGATGAGAGGAAGAAGAAGTGGAAAGAAGCTTTTAACTTGATTCCTAACATCATAGGCATCACCATTGACAAGAAAAGGTACCTCCCAAATAGATCTATGAACCTTTTATGGAATTTAGGGAGGTCATGATCTCATTAGCCTTGAAAATTGCAGTGTCGAGAGTGAGAAAGTCAATGAAATTGTGAAGGCGGTGAAGACAGCGCTGACCGGGATTCCATCGGAGGGAAGCCAAAATACAGTCGTGGAGGCTTTAGGTAATGGCAACGCTGGAACTTCCTCAGTGGGTGAAAAGCATAAGACTTTTGGAAACGAACAACGTTTAAAGGAGTTGGAAGAGAAGTTGGACCTTCATAAATACAAGGGAACTCGTATCATTGGAGTTGTTGGGATGCCCGGAATTGGTAAAACCACACTCCTGAAAGAGCTCTATAAGACGTGGCAGGGTAAGTTTTCGAGGCATGCGCTAATCGATCAAATCCGTGTAAAGTCCAAGCACTTGGAGTTGGATCGCTTGCCTCAAATGCTCTTAGGTGAGTTATCAAAGTTGAACAATCCTCACATAGACAATCTCAAAGATCCATACAGTCAACTGCATGAACGCAAAATTCTTGTTGTACTTGATGATGTTAGTAAAAGGGAACAAATAGATGCTCTTCGTGAGATATTAGACTGGATTAAGGAGGGTACGGAGGGAAGCAGAGTTGTCATTGCAACAAGCGACGTGTCATTAACAAATGGTTTGGTTGATGATACTTACATGGTTCAAAATTTGAACCACAGAGATAGCTTGCAACTATTTCACTATCATGCCTTCATTGATGATCAAGCCAATCCCCAAAAGAAAGATTTCATGAAGCTGTCAGAAGGGTTTGTACATTACGCCAGAGGCCATCCACTATCCCTCAAAATACTGGGCGGAGAGCTTAATAAGAAAAATATGGATCATTGGAATTCAAAAATGAAGAAACTTGCACAGAGTCCCTGCCCTAATATTGTAAGTGTCTTCCAAGTGAGTTATGATGAATTGACTTCAGAGCAGAAAGACGCATTTCTCGACATAGCCTGTTTTAGATCACAGGACAAGGATTATGTAGAAAGTTTACTGGCTTCATCTGACCTTGGATCTGCTGAGGCAATGAGTGCAGTAAAAAGTCTCACGGATAAGTTCCTGATTAATACTTGTGATGGGCGAGTGGAGATGCATGATCTATTGTATAAATTTTCAAGGGAACTTGATCTTAAGGCATCTAATCAGGATGGTAGCATACAACGGAGGCTGTGGCTCCATCAAGACATAATCAAGGGAGGCATAATTAATGTACTGCAAAATAAAATGGTGAGACCAGAAGTTCCTCTAGAGGTTTATTGGTAAAAACTTACATTTTTTTTCTCTTCACTGATGTCGTGTTTGTTATTGGTTCTTAGAAAGCTGCCAATGTTAGAGGTATTTTCTTAGACTTGTCTGAAGTGAAAGACGAAACGAGCTTAGACCGCGACCACTTCATAAATATGGGAAATCTTCGGTATCTCAAGTTCTACAATTCCCATTGTCCTCAGGAATGTAAAACCAACAATAAGATCAACATCCCTGATAAACTTAAGCTACCATTGAAAGAGGTTCGATGCCTCCACTGGCTGAAATTCCCATTGGAGACACTTCCAAACGATTTCAACCCGATTAATCTTGTCGACCTTAGGCTGCCTTACAGTGAGATTGAACAACTTTGGGATGGTGACAAGGTGTGTCTCTGAATAATCTGTTGATTGCTTTTGTGAATGGTTAATTTACATGGATAGGTTTTTTTGACTGGTGGCTAAACGTTTTCTTTTTTTTTCTTTTTCTGTAATAGGATACACCATGCTTAAGGTGGGTTGATCTCAATCACTCAAGTAAGTTGTGCAGCTTGTCAGGGTTATCAAAAGCTGAAAAGCTTCAAAGGTTGAACCTTGAAGGTTGCACAACACTGAAAGCGTTGCCACACGATATGAAAAAAATGAAAATGCTTGCTTTCCTGAATCTCAAAGGGTGCACAAGTCTCGAATCTCTTCCAGAGATGAATTTGATTTCTCTGAAAACACTTACTCTCAGCGGCTGCTCAACTTTTAAGGAATTTCCGTTGATTTCAGATAATATAGAAACTCTATACTTAGATGGCACAGCAATAAGTCAGCTTCCTAAGAACATGGAGAAGCTCCAGAGACTTGTTGTACTGAATATGAAAGACTGCAAAATGCTGGAGGAAATCCCAGGCCGTGTTGGTGAGCTGAAAGCTCTTCAAGAACTGATACTCTCTGATTGTTTAAATCTCAAGATTTTCCCAGAAATCAACATGAGCTCTTTAAACATTTTACTTTTGGATGGGACAGCCATTGAAGTGATGCCACAATTACCCTCACTGCAGTATTTGTGCTTAAGCAGGAATGCTAAGATCAGCTACCTTCCTGATGGAATCAGTCAGCTTTCTCAACTTAAATGGCTGGACCTGAAGTATTGTACGAGTCTTACATCAGTTCCAGAGTTTCCACCAAACCTTCAGTGCTTAGATGCACACGGCTGTAGTTCGCTGAAGACAGTTTCAAAGCCTTTGGCCCGTATCATGCCAACCGAACAGAATCATTCCACATTCATTTTCACCAACTGTGAGAACCTGCAACAAGCTGCAAAGGAGGAAATCACATCGTATGCTCAAAGGAAATGCCAGCTGTTATCATATGTTCGTAAACGCTACAATGGGGTATCTCTCTGTACCTATCTCTATCGCTTTGTCTCTCTCTGTATCCCTCTCTCAGATTTTTGCATTTCAAAGAAACTCTGCAGCTTTAAGATTTTATTTATTTGAACTTTGCAGGGTCTTGTTTCAGAGTCTTTGTTCAGCACTTGCTTTCCTGGATGTGAAGTGCCTTCTTGGTTTTGTCATGAAACAGTTGGATCTGAGTTAGAAGTAAAACTCCTCCCACATTGGCATGACAAGAAGCTTGCCGGGATTGCTCTATGTGCTGTAGTCTCATGTCTTGACCGCCAAGATCAAGTCAGCCGCTTGTCAGTGACCTGCACCTTTAAAGTAAAAGATGAAGACAAGTCTTGGGTCCCATTTACTTGTCCAGTAGGAAGTTGGACCAGACATGGAGACGGGAAAGACAAGATTGAGCCAGACCATGTCTTCATTGGATACACCAGTTGCCCACATACTATAAAGTGTCCTGAAGAAGGTAACTCAGATGAATGCAATCCTACCGAAGCTTCTCTTCACTTTACTGTGACAGGAGGTACAAGTGAGAATGGACAAATCAAGGTGTTGAAGTGTGGTTTAAGTTTGGTGTATGCAAAGGATAAAGACAAAAATAGTGCTCTTGAAGCAAAGTACGATATGTGTATCGGAAAGAGCTTTCAAGAAACTTCAGAAGGGGTTAATGGAAGAGTAAAGAAAACGAAAGGAAAGTACGATATGCCAGTTGAAAAGAACATTCAAGAAACTACAGAAGGGGTTGATGGAAGAGTAAAGAAAAAGAAAAAAACAAGAAGGGATGATGGACGGCCAAAAAAGAAGCAAAGATCAGGAAGAGATGATAATCAAACTGGGATGCAAGTGGAACTCCAAGAAGGAAAGATAAATTCAGTGGTCACGCACATGGTTAAGAATTTCTGAGAGGGAGACAAATCTGTTCAAAATGAATTCTTACACAAAACTCCAAATCGTGATGAAGAAATCCAGCATGAGATGTAATATAACTCAAAAGGCCTGGTAATTCCAGAGGAGAAAACAAATTAACGGAACTGTGTATCACCAGAGAGAGGGATACCGATTACGTTGGTGAAGCAAATTGTTCACTTAACCCTTTGCATCTTCATAGTAAGCAGGAATTTAAATGCAGAAAGGAATATTGAAGATTAGATCAGAGCTTATCATGGTTTCAATGTCTTTGGTGACCTATCAGCCATCATTTTATTTTTCTTTGGATTCAGTATTCACCGGAAGTTATAGAGCAGAAAGGTAATCTTTTATTAGAGACCTTACTTTGCTTTTCTGGTTTCAAATAGTTTCCGGCTCTTGTTTGATTGTCTTTCAGGTATGACTCTAGTATTTAAGCTCTCTGTAACTCTTTTTTAATTTGGTTGGTGAATTTGATAATGGTTCTAGGGATGCAAATGGTGATGCAAGTCAAGTGGTTTGTGAATCTGGTAATGGTTCTTGGGACGCAAAAGTTGAGGCAAGTCCAATGGCTAGTGAATCTGATAATGGTTCTTGGGATGCAAACCCAATGGCTAAGGAGGTCAGACAAGGTGTAAGAAGATTTTTGGGTCCCTTGAGAAAGAAGATGGTTTTTTTTGCATTAGTGCCTATATGGTTTCGATCACATCTTAGCTATTTAGACCCTACAGCATCAGGGTTAACTTACTTCTGAGAACTAAACGCTTTGAAAAAGGATCAGAAAACTTCAAGCATGCTCTATCTATATAAGTGCTGCTTCTTTTGTTGTGTGCCTGGAAAATACTTTTAAGATAATTCTGAACAACCCAAGACAGTATATTTATAACTGAATATTCCAAATGCTCAAGAAGTTTCGGATGAATGTTTTGAGATTGACTTGGTGTTGCTAAACAGAGTATACTCTGCAGAGATCCTAGTGTCCCTGCCAATAATACTCGAATAAAAAAGAGATGGCTAACTCAACACTGTTTTGGAATATTTCTCTGACACTTGCATCAATTTTCTGAAGCTAACCTTCTAAAACAAAGTGTCATTCTCGGCGTTAATGTCTCTACTAAGTTAACCTTTTGAATTGTTGCAATGTGAAACATGAGTGACCTTAGTCTGAATCCAGCCTTGGTAAGCAACCATGTGCTTTTAACAGAAAAACATAAACACTCATGAGTACAAGATGTTTACTTCCTTTTTTCTTTTCCCATTCTTTACCTCTTCATCTTTTAAAAAAAAATTCCTCCTCTTGAGCAAAACAGCTTCATCCAAACCATTTTCATGTCGATCTGCTTCGTTTATAGATGTCACTTCCTCGAGGTTATTCTCCAGTGTTTCCTGGAGTCTATAATCAGACTCATCCGGAGCATATAGCAAGCTCATACCACATTTCACCACCTCACAGCTTCCTAGCTTCCTCTTGCTGTCATCATTAACAAAGAATTTGAAAGAGGCTGCAGTAATGCAACATCGATTGTAGTCATTACCGTCTTCACAAAATTTCTTGACATGGAAACAGTTATTGTAACTGAGGAACACATGGTCAGACCCAAGTTTCCGTGATTGATGTCCAGATGATCCACACAGCTCATTCCATCCCCCAAGAGTGCAAACAAACCTGATGCAATCACCACTCTCACTCTTGAACTTGCACTTGCAAATTACAGAGAAACGGCTGGTTTGATCTTCATAGTCTTTGAAAGAGACAACCACACATAAGGAGATCCCCATAAATTTACTGTCGCACCAGTGTGGAGGCAAGTGTGTTTCTATGGAAGAACCCATTCTCTGATTGCGGAACCATAAAGGTAAGTCGCTTCCAGGAAAACTGACACTAGCTAAAGGTTCAAGAACTAGTCCCTGAGATGGTACAGAGGAAACCATTAAGCATGAGATCATGAGAAAATGTCAATGGAAGAACAGAGTTTACGGAGATGGACCTTATGATTTCGTTTAAGACACGCATTCGCCAATATTTGACTCTTGAGTTGGGCATGAGCCACAATATTTTCTTGCGCTTCTCGGTTAAGCTTAAAGCAATCAGTGAATATAAAAGTAGATTGAAATCTTTCAGCTACCACAAGATGTGTCATGGGATTTGCAATTGTTTCTAGAGAAGCACAGTCATGAGCATCCAAGTACTGCAGATTTGAGGGAAGCACTGGTAGTGAGTTGAGCTTTCTGCAGTGCTTCAAGTCAAGTGATTTAAGATGATGAAGTATCTTGATGCTTTCGGGTAGGTATTCTAAATTGTTTCTGCTTAAGCATAAGCTATGTACCGATGACAAGCAACTGAAGTTGTTGGGCAACTTGTGGAGATTGCAATCTGTGAGATAGAGGTCTGATAAGCGAGAGCATCCTGAGAAAGGAAGTAACTCATAACCTGTTGAACCCTGGAATTTAGATCCACCAAATGTAAACATCTTGAGATTACTCATACACATTTTTATAGGTATCTGTTTGATGGCCGTATCGTCCATAAGCAAAATCTCTAAGTGTTCCATGTCCTCATCAATTTCTGGGAAACACTTCAGTTTTGAACAGCCAGAAAGTATCAGTTCTTGAAGAGATTTCATCTTGCAAAGATTGCTGGGAAGATGCCTCAACTTACAACACTTCTTTAAATTCAACACAGCTAGGTATCGAAGGCTATCTATGGATTCAGGAACTCTTTTAATTGCAGTCCCATCCAAATATAGAGATTCTATGTTTTCTGAAATTGTTGGAAATGTTCTTAGCTTTGAGCAACCACTGAGGATTAGAGATTTCAACGATTTAAGACTGATCCCCTTCGGAAGACTCTTAAGGCTTGTGCACTCTCTGAAGTTCAAGTAAACAAGACTGTCCATCTGACGGATTGATGAACACTTGATCAAACTTGTACAGCATTCAGCGTTCAGTCTTTCAATATTTCGAGCATCCAACAAGCCTGATAAACTCAGCAAGTCTTTTGAATGACTGATATCAAGCCACCTTAACTCTGCTGTATTCTGCAATATAACACATCAATAAGTTAATAACTATATGCAGACTTGACTCTAGAATCTGTTCTATAGGAGACTAAACCTTTTCTTCTTCCCAAAGTTTTTTAAGATGGCTATGACGCAAATTGAGATCAACGAGTTTCTTTGGGTTGAAGTTTGATGGTAGGTACTCCAAAGGGTATCCCTGCCAATGGAGGTACACCAGATCATCTGGAAAGCAATCAAGACCACACGGGAAGCAAAATTTACTGTCATTCTCACACCATTGAGAACAATGGGAATTGTAGAATTTGAGGAACTTGAGATTCCACATCTTTGTGAATACATCAGGACTTAGCTTCATGTTTTCTAAGTTTGACATATCCAGGAAGATGCCTCTAGTTTCTGCAGTTCCCTGATAAGCAAGATAATCAAATTATAGAGAAAAACAGAAAAAAAACAGTTATACGAATCGCATCAATACCGGATATGATATAGAAGTAACAAGACATTTTGCTCACCGTTTTATACTTCAGCAAACGGCATATATCGTCTTGGTTCCATAATCGACCCTGGTTACCTGCCTCTTTGATGGATGATTCATAACTTATCTCCTTCCCCATTGTCAGCAGAAGGTCATGCATCTCAAGCCGGTTATCATAAATGGTTACCAAACACTTATCAACAAGATCATCAATCAGAGTTGTAGCATCAATATGGTCAGTATTCAGAATCCTCGAAACGAAATCTGTTTTTTCTGACTTGAAGAAACACGCAATATCGAGAAAGATGCTCTTCTGCTCCGGACACAGTTCCATATAACTCATTTTCAGCACCTCCTGAATCTTACCGTCTGGCCTTTTCTCCAATCTCTCCAACTTTCTCTGCCAGTAAAGTTTGTCCCTTTGACTTAGATCAGAACCTAACAACTTCAGAGCTAACGGATGCCCTTTAGCATAATCAACAAACTTGTTTGATAGATCCATGAATTCTGTGGTGGGAGAGAGGTTACAAGAAAATGCATTCAAGCAGAAAAGCTCCAGTGCTTCCCTATCACTTAATCTCGGAACCACATATGTTGCATCAACGACCTTCTCCAGTAGTTTCTTGTCTCTGGTTGTTATCACAATCCGACTTCCTTCTCGATACAACTCTTGTTTCCATTGTCCGATAAGGATTCTTATTTGATCTTCATTTGTCACATCGTCAAGAACAATAAACAGTCTCTTGTTCTGAAGACGATCCTTCAAAGCTTCATGTGCTCCTTCAGGAGCTCCAACATCTAGATTCTCTTCATCCAATAATTTTCGGAGGAGTTTCTGCTGCAAATGATTTAATCCATGTAGTCTCTCTTCATTGTTAATGTTTGCGAGAAAGCAGTAGCCATCAAATCGGCTGTAATTTCGTTTATATACGCAATCTGCAACAGTTGTTTTACCGATACCTGCCATACCAAGAACACCAACAACTCTCACACAGCTTTTCCTTTTAAGATCCAATAACTTTTCCAGTTCCTGCATGCGCAGTTCAGCCCCAGGAAGACCACGGATTTCACATGGAGACAACTTGTTCAGCGTCTTAAAAGTTTCCTTGGCTATTTTGTCTACAAAGTCACACTCGTGACTGCCAAATGGAAAAAAAAAAAAAGAAGAAACGTCAAAACAAGTAAGGTGATAAATAAAGTTCCAAGATAAAATGAGGTTAAGAACCTGGTTACAAAATCTACAGAAAAGATAGAAACTGAATTTACACAAGAGACAAGAACTTGTGTTTACTGGAACAAACGACAAGGACACCAAGCTCGAGTATCAATTCTCTTTAAGCTTAGATGTAGATTTTGAAAGAAGAACAGCACCTAAAATTGTAAAGGAGATGGAGTAGAACTCAGTTCATTTTTAGTAAAACTGTAACTATTGCATTCAACAAAAAACTTTGTATGAATAATCCATGGAGAGGACTCGTAAGATGGGAATACAGTAGCTGAAAAAAATGAACACTGAATAAAGCTTTCAAGTATGAATAAATGGGAGAGAAAGAGTGCAGAGATTATTCTGAAGTTGTTTTGAAAAACTTTCAACAGCTGTATCTAAAACTCCATATCCAGAACTTCATCAGGATCTGAAGAAGTTGGATCTAGATCATATACTCAGGTGCAGTGGAAGCCCAGTGTCTTGCATTTGTTAAACAGAACATTCCACGATCTGCTAAAACTGAACCAACGCGTTCCTCTTTAATGACAAGTAAGAAACTGAGGACAGGCCCAGTTCCAGCTAAAGTAATAACACCATCAGATTGAATAGGTTATGAATCTATGGCAGCTACAACTTCAACCACTTTGGATGGTCTCTTATGAGATTCAGAGATTCTGTAGAGCCAAGGTTGTTTCGAAAGGCACAAGATGACCATATTGGTTAATCTTCAACGGCAATCTTGTCAGGGGAATTTGAGTTAATGACATTTTATCAAAAACCGTAGTCAGTCCCTAAATTTATCTATGTGCATAGGTTTACCAATACCACTAGTGATGTAGTTCAGCTATATAAACGTATTACCAATACCACTAGAAATAAAGATGAGAAATGGTTGCATTTTAACAGCCATACATAACTTCTCACTGAAGCAAGTAATTTCTGAGTAGTGTTCTTCGGATTTGTTAAATTAGGGTTTCTGGATTTGGAGAAATTGTGTTATTCGTTGTTTAGTCTATGATTTGGCTTATTAGAAGTAGGATTAATCAATATTTTGTATTGTAAGGCATGATTGAAACAAACTATGTTTGGTTAATACTTTGTTGGATCGTAATACTCTCTTTTTGATGTGTGGATGATTGTTTGGATTAAGACTTTGATGGATCTTAATTTTAATACTGATGTTGATTAGTTTAATTGCAATTTCCATGATTGTTAGGTGTATTTGAGATTTGTATTTTCAATTATTAATCTGTTTTGTTTTTTATCCTTGAATTTGATTTTTTTTTTCTGTTTATTGTGAGAAACCTCCTTAATTGGACATAAAGAGGAGAGAATCTGAGATGAGTGGAGACCTGCTGGTGTGAGACTTGAGTGTTAGCTGCTGCATATGGGACAGTTTAATTACCAGACGTAAGGGTAAGTCAATTCTGTCTTTAACTCCATTAGAACATTGATTATTATTCAGTTAAGATTAATTAGGTGAGACTTGAGTATTTTAGGTTGTGTCAGTTTTTGTGATAAATGCATTTTAAAAGACTCTTTAATTGTTTGCTTTTTGTCTGTTTTGATGTTGAATTAGAATGTCTACATCTTAAAAGGGCGAGCACCAGCAGTGAATTATACAGTCAACGGGAACGAGTATAATTTGGGTTACTATCTCACGGATGGCATTTATCCTAAATGGGCTACCTTTATCCAATGTATTTCACTTCCACAAACTGATAAAGCATCTTTATTTGCAACCCATCAAGAAGCTTGCCGTAAAGATGTCGAGCGTGCTTTTGGAGTTTTGCAAGCTCGATTTGCCATTGTCAAAAATCCGGCTCTTCTTTGGGATAAGGTAAAAATAGGTATATTATGCGAGCATGTATAATACTTCACAATATGATAGTAGAAGACGAACGAGATGGATATACTCTGTTTGATACTACCGAATTCGAACAAGCGGAATCTGCAGGAAGTTCACGGGTGGATTTCACATATTTTACAGATATGCCTTCAAATTTCTTCGGAATGATGACCAATAGAGCTCGAGTTCGTGATCGAGATATGCATCAACAATTGAAGAATGATTTGGTCGAGCATATATGGACAAAATATTCCAGAAATTAAGTTTCAAATATTTGTGCTTTATATTATTTATGTTATAAATTGTATCTCATGTATGTTTTTTTTTTTTTAATTTGCAACAATTATTAAATTTTCTATAATTATAAATTTTATTTTTATACTAACATTTTTTTTCTAAGAACCACATGTTAAGAGCCTACCATTAATCACACAAAAATCTTAACTCAAAAATACTATCTCTTAACAATCACTTTTACAATTAAATTACTTAAATATTGTTAAGATTTATTTCTAAGAGCCTACCTATAATCATGCTCTTACTTCGTTAATGCAAAAATTGGAAAAGAATAAGAGCATGTGCAGTGGTAGTCTCTCAGCATAGTCTCTCAGATATAAAAGTATTACTAAAATAATAAATATTATTATTTAATTACATGAGTCTCTCAAAAAAGTGAAGAGAGTCTCTCAAATGAGAGATTATGAGATACTCTCTCCACATTTTTGATAGACTCATGTAGTTAAATAATAATATTTATTATTTTAGTAATACTTTTGTACATGAGAGACTTTGGTGAGAGACTCACCACTGCACATGCTCTAAGCTACAGATGTAACGAGAAGTACCTTTTCTCCGGCAGAACATAGCCGGCAATATTGGAAGCAGTTGTCAAAGCCTCCTTCCACGCCGGAACTCTGTGCTGAAATCCTGGAAAACTCTCATCGACACTCTCAAAAGGTGCTCCGAAATCCCCCGTCTGATTCTCTACATCAGATTTCCGAACTTTGTAGAAGATCGGCAACACCACCTGACCGAATCTTTCCCTGCACTCGATGATCTTCGATATTTCTTCCAAGCACCAGGCAGAATTCGCGTAATTCTCTGAGAAAACAACGATTGATATCTTCGATTGCTCGATCCTGTCCAAAAGTGCCACGAGATCGTTGCCTTTTCGAAGCTCCTCATCGAAGAAAGCGTCAATACCTTTCCGGCGAAGGAAATCGTGGAGGTAGCAGGTGAAGGAATGGCGTGTGTCTATACCTCGGAAACTCAGAAACACGTCGTACTGCCGCCGAGAAGGGTCCAACAAAGAAGAAGAAGAAGAAGAAGAAGAAGAATATGGAGAAGCCATGAAAGTTGCTATAAGTTCCAACAGAAGGAAAAGTCGTGGTTTACGGATGCAGCGAGGAAGGGGCTTTCTTCTCTTAGATGAGGTAAAACCTACGCGTTGACCCACTCCCAACAGTGAATGTTTCCACGTTGTTTAACGTCCTGCATTTGTGATTAAATTATTCAACAAGTTTCAATTTTTAACCCTCTAGTCTCAGAGTCGCAGAAAGGGTCACAGTCAACGGGCATACAGATTCAAGAACACGATCTGAATCACGGGCGAGAAGATGTCGGAATCAATGGAAGGATCAGATCAAAAGCCAGCTCGAACCGTGAAAAACTGGTGGGAAAAAGAGGCCGCCAGTCGCAGCGGATTCATGTCCTCAAGTCAAGCCATGAGCGACTCATTAGAGTCCCGAAACATTGGGCAAAAGGTCTTAAAATAGTTCCTGTTTTCTAGTTTGCGTCTTTGCAACTTAATGCAGTGCTCAATCCCTTTTTTTTTTCCTTGTGAATTCTTTATCATGAAAAACGAAGATTCGTGATCCTGTTATCGAACCACAACTACAACTAGAACAAGTTTTTCAAGATCATTTTGATTGGACATCATCATTTTCTCTTAGTCCCCAACTACAGTTTCTTCAACACCCTAGTTATGGGACTCCAGTTCCTGTTCCTGTTGTCAGTCCCCAATTACAAGTAGGTGAACGTCGTAAGATTTGGACTCCAGAGCTTCATGATAGATTTGTGGATGTTGTCAATGCCCTTGGCGGATCCGAGCGTGGGTGATCCTTGTACCTTAAAAGATGATACTTCATTTAATTGATAACCTAAGACCAATATTTTATTGAAATGATAGGAGCCACACCTAAGACGGTCTGGAGGTTGATGGGTGTTTCCGAATTGACCATCTTCCATGTGAAATCACATTTGCAGGTTGCTTTTCTTTTCCTTATTGCTTTTTTTTTTCTTTTCAGTTCCCCGTAGCTATTTTCCTGTTTATGACCAAAAATTTCTATCTTTTTCCCTCCTTGTTAGGAATATAGGTTGTCCAGATCAACCTCGAGGTTAAAAGGTATGGGCTCCGCTACTTGATGTTACCTTTCTTTGGTTCCTCCATTTACAATTTTTATTCTTCATTACAGATATATCGAGAAGGATGATTCCCGTGTCAAACACGCTTAATGATATCCAGAGAAGGCTCCAGTCTCTATCAGTGCATTCTTGTTATAATCTATTTCTGAGATGTGTATGTGTCATTTCTTGTGGTGGCAACTGGGCAGACGCAGAAGAGACAGTTTTCCTTAATGAAATCGTAAATGAGCTGCAGAAGCGAGCCATCCTTACTTTAAGATATGATCTAGTTACTGACACAAAGACGAGGATTCGAGACCTAAATACCTTGAATGGTGTTTTTATTCTGTTATTTTCAAAAACATACGCTTCAGCTGAAAGCATGGATAAACTCGTGACGCTCATGGAATACCAGAAAGAAAATGGTGTCCTAATTATTCCCATTTTTTTTAAAGTGACACCTTCACAACTTGATAACTCAGTCCAGGCAAGGAGAGTTCAGAAATGGAGGGAAATAATTAATGAATTAGCTCACAATGATGACTGTAAATGGATAGCGGGGTAAACAGACTTCTCCCTTTCCTTTAGGCTCTCCACTTATGATGTATATCTCTTTTTCATGCTTATGGAAAAGGAAACCTGATAGACAGTAACTTCTGCTCATTTGTTCTTCTCGATATATTTGTTTAATTTCATTCTTTATTATTTTTGGTGCAGGAATGATTCTATACTTCCCGAGGAGATTGTTAGATATGCGTGCTTGAGATTGTTTTCTGTCTCTTCCCAGAACGTGACTAGAATGTACTCGTTGCTTAACAGCTTGAAACCCTCAGACATGCAAATGATTGGGATTTGGGGCATGCCTGGCATAGGTAAGACAACTGTTGCTAGAGAAGTTTTCAAAAGACTGGCTCCAGGTTATAATTCATGCTACTTTCTACAAGACTTTCATCTAATGTATCAAACAAAGGGGTTGAGTCACTTGCGGGATGATTTATTCTCTAAACTATTTGGGGAAGAAAAACTTGTTATAGATGCTTGTGATACAAAACCAAGTTTCATGAAGGATAGGTTCCAGGGTAAGACGGTTCTTGTTGTTATTGATGATGTGAGTAATGCTAGAGATTTAGAAGCTTTAGTTGGCGGATATGATTGGTTTTCTCGTGGACATTTAATCATCTTAACCTCTAGGAACAGACAAGTTCTTGTACAGTGTAAAGTCAACGAGTTATATGAGATGCAGAAATTATCCGAATATGAATCTTCTGAAACTTTTTCTCTGTCTCTCCCTGGACGATATGACTCCATGCTGAATTCAGAGTTGGTGAGGTACGCCAGTGGCATTCCATTGGTTCTCGGAGTTTTAGGTTCGTTTGCAACAAACCAGTGTACATTCAGTGAAAAAGAACAACTGCAAATGTTGCGCCAAAATCCTCCAACCGAGATTCTGGAGGCATTCCGAAGAAGTTTTGACGGTCTGAATGACAACGAGAAGAATATATTTTTGGACCTTGCTTGTTTTTTCAGAGGGGAGAACAGAAATCATGTGATTCAAATACTTGATGGCTGTGGTTACTTTACAGATTTAGGAATTTATGGTCTCATCGATGAGTCCCTCATTGACCCTTTAGAGAACAAGATAGAAATGTCTAACGTGTTCCAAGATATGGGTCGGTTTGTTGTTTGTGAAGAAAGCAAAGAGCCAGGAAAGCGTAGCAGATTGTGGGATGCTAATGAAATCGCTAACGTATTGACAAGCAATTCTGTAAGTTGACCATATATTCTCTTTTATATATGCAGCTCCAAATAGAATATGTTTTTAACTTATTCAGTTGTGAAAGCTGATATATCATACTATTCTGCTCATTTTTTGCCAGGGAACTGAAGCAGTGGAGGGCATATTTCTGGACATGTCTGACTTGACATGTGAGTTAAGTCCCACTATATTTGAGAGGACCTATAGACTTAGATTGCTAAAGCTCCACTATGCAACTTCTGAAAACCGTGGCACCATTTGTCTGCCTAGAGGCCTATACTCTTTGCCTGATGAGCTACGGCTACTCCACTGGGAAAGTTACCCTCTGAGATCCTTGCCGCGAAGCTTTAATCCTAAAAACCTTGTGGAACTGAATATGCCTAATAGTAAGATGGAGAAGTTATGGAAAAGGACTAAGGTAAGTCTTGAATTTTATGGTGTAATCAGCTGCTTACACGAATGTATAAACTTGTACACGATGACTTATTATTGCTTTTGTAAACAGAATCTCGAGAAGCTGAAGAAGATTATACTAAGTCACTCCCGACAGTTAATTAAGATCCCAAGGCTTTCAAAGGCCTTGAACCTTGAGCATATTGATCTTGAAGGATGTACAAGTCTGGTGAAAGTTAGCTCATCTATCCATCATCTTGACAAGCTTGTTTTCTTGAATCTTAAAGATTGCTCTCGTTTGCGAACTCTGCCTGTCATGATTCATCTAGAATCTCTCGAAGTTCTTAATCTATCCGGCTGCTCAGATCTTAAGGAAATTCAGGATTTCTCACCAAACCTGAAAGAGCTATATCTAGCTGGAACTGCCATAAGAGAACTGCCATCTTCCATAGAGAAGCTCACTAGACTTGTTACATTGGATTTGGATAATTGTAACCAACTTCAGAAACTGCCACAAGGTATGAGTAACTTAAAAGCCATGGTCACGCTTAAGCTTTCCGGGTGCTCAAATCTGAAGAGCCTTCCAAATCTTGATGCCATATTTCTGAGAGGGACGCAACATCTTAATACAGAGATAACAATGGAAGTACCTAAGTCCTTGGTACATCATTCTTCTATTCATCAGTCAAGGTTGGATCACTGTGAAACCCTTGATAAGTTGATTCCTGATTTGTGTTTGAAAAACGCTGCCATACAAAAATCTTTAGCAGCATCTGTATATCGACAAATTGCCGGGATACGGCAAGAAAACTGGCAATGGTCCACTATTAAACTGCAGCCCTTGTCAATTTTTCACTTTTTGGCATCAAGATTGTACGCTCTAGTATCTTTGTGCCTTTCTAACGCATGCTTGGTGGATTTACCAAAAGAGATATGTGGGCTTCCGTCAGTAAACATACTGGATCTTGGCGGAAACGGTTTCAGCAAAATTCCTGAAAGCATCAAGCTCCTCCCTAAACTACACAGCCTTAGATTGCGCCATTGCAAAAACCTCAAATCCCTCCCAGAGCTTCCCCAAAGTCTAGTACTTTTGAATGTGCACGGTTGCGTGTCTATGAAGTCAGTTCCTTGGAGTTTCGAACGGCTTCAGTGCACATTTAGTAATTGCTTTAATCTGTCTCCAGAAGTCTTCAGAAGATTTTTAGCAAAAGCTCTGGGTATTGTTAAAAATATGAACAGAGAGCAACACCAGGTATTCTTATCTTACATATGCATTTAAACATAAACTCACTTTCTTTTGCATATCTAATTTATTTGTCTTGCTGTAACAGAAACTCATCACAGTATCTGCATTCAGCATCTGTGCGCCTGCATCTGTGGGTCTGAAATCATCAACTGATGTGCTTGCATCTGAAGGACTGAAATCCTCTATGCAAAAAGGTTCTTTTGTTGTGATACATCTAACTTCTTCCCTGAGAAAGACTTTCTTAGGCTTTGTTATGTCAGTGGTAGTTTCATTTCGCGATAATTACTACAATGCTGCTGGTTTTAGCATAAGGTGCACATGCATAAGGAAAATGAAGAATGGTCTCTCTCATAGCCTAGAGAAAGTTTTTCAGTTTTGGGCTCCTATGGAAGCTTCAAGGATTAAAAAGGATCACATCTTTGTCTTCTATGATGCGAAAATTCCTTCTGATGCCAGGGAAGGGAATAACCTTTACATTTTTGATGAACTAGTTGAATTTGAATTCCGTCCTGTCAATAACCAGAACGAGGTTTTAGCTGATAGTTGTGAAGTAAAGAATTGTGGAGTCTATGTGGTTACTGATGCAAGCGGTGATACAAGTCTAGTGAAGAAAAGATTTTCTCCTACTAAAAGAGAGAGAATTGGAAAGAGGCCACTTGCTTCAGCTATGGATCCAAGAGTTTTTTCTTCACATCGGGAACCACTGCCGCGATTTAAGAGAGGTCGGTATAGAAGAAGTGTTGAATCTGCAATTCTGAACATAAGAAAAAGGAAACGAGAAGAGAGTTTCTATGTATCAAATCAAAGGTGCGAATCTGAATATTTTCTCATTTCGAATTTAACTTTGTTCCTCTTGAAAAAACTAACTCTTAAACACTGAACCTAGAGATCAAGAAACCAAAACAACTAGGGTTTTTCCGTAGACAACCAGTACATTCTTCCTCTTCCATAAGGCCCCAAACACAAACCAATTACACCGCTCTAAAGTATAAGCACATGATGAGAACCTAATTACCAGATCCTCTTATCATGATGCATCTCCTATTTATTTCGAATCTTGACATGCTGATGCTGATGTTGCATGATGAAACCTCTTACATGATCCTAACAATTCTTTTGTGATGCTCTCAAGCAGTAGCCTTGAAGATGTATCAAAGGAGCAAGAAGATTAAAAGAGGGCAAGTAATCAGTTGTTGTAACGGGAAATTTCAGACATAAGGAAAATGAGCTTGTCTTTGCCTTTGACCAACACGACGATGAGCATCACTTGGTTAAGTATCAGGTGTTGTGAAAACGCTAGTTAGCTGGCCAGTGTATTAGAGCAGCTTGAAATATTTCGTCTTTACTCCTTTTGTCTATTTACTTTCATGTCTCGAAATGTAGCAGAGGACCATGGTCAGTGGTTGGACACTGTTGATTTAGAGGTCACCAACAGTTCACAGTTCAAATACGTATACTTAAAAAAAAATGCTGTGAGAGTGTATAACTCGTCAATCGTCATTATTGCTTGTTAAGACAATTTCCAGACATTTAAGATTCACAATACGAATTGTATCAAAGCCAAACCAGGTTCATAAACATTCGATGACTTCGTGCTGTGAATTTCGAGCGAGCATTATCTGTAAACATTTAGCACTCCTGGCAATAACAATAATTTGAGTTCCACATAAACAAACACTGAAGAAAGTTTACAATTCAAATCAGACCAAAGCCAAACCAGCAATAGTATTTTCATCTAGTGTCTTGTATCAGCAATTATAAAACATTTAGTAACAGCAATATAGATCCATGACAGTCTGATCTGAGTCATGCATTAGCGTAATCTTCTCATGTGGTTCAACTTTGAAATTCATCAAACGTTCTTCTTTATAGCAGAAAGCATAATTGATTTTCTCCAATGATCATTTACGTTTGCTCAAGGTCCACAAACTTCAGCGTAATCAACACTTTCCATTAGATTCAGCTTCACTATTTTTTAGTTTCCTATCACTTCTATCATCATCATCGTAATCATTAGCTCTTTCATTCTATATCTCTTTGTTCTGCTATAGCTGGATCAAACTAGAAATTTCTCCTGCAAGAAAACAGTTGAGAGAAGAGTGGCATTAAGAGACAGACATGGTATCTCAGCCATAAGATACAGGAGTAGCTAGAAGCTCCATCTAGACCGAACCAAATCTTGAAATTCAAAGTTGTGTATTCTAACCAGAAGGTTCTTGAGCTGCTCTTTATGTGATCTGCAGAAGAAGAAAAAAAAAACATTAATAGTTTTTGGGATGACCTTGAAAACGAGATAAAAAGAGAATTAACTGTTTGTTGGATTATCAATGCTTGGTCATGCGTACACGCATTTGCTTCCTGCTTCTCCTTAACTCTTCGTCGTTCTCTCCATGCTTGTTTCCGTCCTCAGTTCCAGATCTTTTCCGACTATCATCCAGATATGGAGAAACCTCCATGAGTTGTATGCCGCATTCTTTTATCTTTATTATTTCCTTCTTGGTGGTCAAGGCATAAAAACTCAAACTGCACATCGCCATAGTTCAACTCAGCTGGAGGACCATAGACTCCATCCAGAGAGAACTCGAAACCGAATATGATGAGATGATTCATCATAGATAATGTGTATGTCTAGGGGTGTCAAAATGGGTCAAAATTCATGGGTCAACCAAAACTCAACTCAACCCATGAACCCTAATGAGTTGAAAATTTTGACTCAAATGAGTTGATGGATCAAATGAGTTATCAAATGGGTTGATGGATCAAATGAGTTGGGTTATAATGGGTTAGTGGTTTTAATGGTTTACCCATTTAACCCATCAATTTTTGTTAAATTGAATCAAACCAATTCAAATCTCTAAACCGATTTCAATTTGAGTCTAACCAAAACTTCTAAACCGATTGAATATAGTCCTTAATTTTCCCGCCAAAAATGTAAATACACAATTTTTCCATCAAAATATAAATTCGTGATTTTCCCGCCAAAAACGTAAATCCGCAATGTTCCCGCCAAAAACGTAAATCCACAATTTTCCCGCCAAAATTTTTTATAATTTTTCACCAAAAACGAAAATATGTAATTTTCCCGCCAAAACGTAAATCCGTGATTTTCCCGCCAAAAACGTAAATCCGTGATTTTCCGCCAAAATTTTTTATAATTTTTAGCCAAAAATGAGAATGTAAAATTTTTCCGCCAAAAACGTAAATCCGTAATTTTTCCGCCAAAAACGGAAATCCGTGATTTTCCCGCCAAATTTTTTTATAATTTTTAACCAAAAATGAGAATGTAAAATTTTCCGGCCAAAAACGTAAATCCGTAATTTTCCCGCCAAAAACGTAAATCCGTGATTTTCCCGCCAAATAATAGTGACGTTGATTATTATTATTATTATTATTTTATTATTATATTTAAATTATTAATTTATTTATTACATTAATAGGTTAGTGAGTCAACCCATTTAACCTTCTAATCCATCAACTCATTTAACTCTAAACTCATTGAGTAATGAGTTGAGTTGAGTTGGGTTAACCATTTTCACTCCCCTATGTATGTCATACAACTAAAATATTTATTATCCTTTCCACCTCTGAATTGCCAATATACACCAAAGTCAAACCACCCAGATCTTGATTCAACCACAATGCAAGCTTTATATCTCCAGATTTGTTTGGAAAGAGAGATGCGAGGTAAAGAGAAGGTTAGAACATTTCCATGAACTCAATGAGTGAAATATGCTGGAAGTTCTCCACCAGGTAAAATAGCATATGCACAGTCTGAATGTAGGATGAATTCTCTGGCTTGGTGATTCAGTTTGAAGCAGTTTATAAATTAGAGAGCCATCCGTGGGAAGTTAAAGAAGCCATATAAACTCTCAAGTGATACACAATTATTTTCCGTTAGCAGAGAGAGCGTTGCAGAGAGCTCTGGTAGTGCAGCGAGATTTTTGCAGTTACCAAGGATAAGATATTTTGGTTGAATGGAAATCCATGTGTCTGGAAGTCTTTCAAAACTTTCTGGAAGTCTTTTCCACTTAACATGGCTGGACTTGAAGTATTGTACGAGTCTAACATTTGTTCCAGAGTTGCCACCAAATCTTCCCTACTTAGATGCACATGGTTGTAGCTCACTGAAGACAGTTGCAAAACCGCTGGCCCGTATCATGCCGACCGTGCAGAGCCATTGCACTTTTAATTTCACCAATTGTGATAACCTGGAGCAAGCTGCAATGGATGAAATCACATCGTTTGCTCAAAGTAAATGCCAGTTTCTATCAGATGCTCGTAAACACTACAATGAGGTCTCTCTCTATATCTAATTCTCTCTCCATGTGGCTCTCATTGTATTAAAAGGAAACTCCACAATTAATGATTTTCCTTTTCTATAATGTTGCAGGGTCTTAGTTCAGAGGCTTTGTTCACCACTCGCTTTCCTGGATGTGAGGTGCCTTCGTGGTTTTGTCATGAAGAAAGAGGATCTCTGTTGCAACGAAAACTCCTCCCACATTGGCATGACAAGAGCCTTTCTTGGATAGCTCTATGTGCTGTAGTCTCATTTTCTGCTGGCCAAAATCAAATCAGCAGGTTCTCGGTGGCATGCACCTTTACGATAAAAGTTCAAGAAAAGTCTTGGATCCCCTTTACTTGCCAGGTAGGAAGTTGGGAGGGAGACAAGAAAGACAAGATTGAGTCAGATCATGTTTTTATAGCCTACATTACTTGCCCACATACGATAAGGTGTCTCGAAGATGAGAACTCTGATAAATGCAATTTTACTGAAGCCTCTCTTGAGTTTAATGTGACTGGTGGTACAAGTGAGATAGGAAAATTCACGGTGTTGAGGTGCGGTTTAAGTTTGGTGTATGCAAAAGATAACAACAAAAACAGTTCTCATGAAGCAAAGTATGATATGCCTGTTGAAGTATAAGCTTCCAAGAACCTCAACATGGGATGAAGGAGGAGCAAAGAAAACTTAAAAAGCAAGAATTCATGATAGACGACCAAAGAAGAAGCGAAAAACCAGAAGGTGTGAAAATGTCTAGTGTCACTCAAACTTGTGGTGCAAGTGTAACTCCAAGATTGGGAGATCTCCAAGCAAATGGTTGAAAACCTCCAAGGTGGGATGATTATGTTTCAGGTGAACCAGATTCTTACACAAACATAAAGAAGATTGTACATTAAAAATTTCATGGTTGTGTATTTTTGTAGAGAGATACATATGTCATTGGTGGAGCATATCTTTCTGGAGCAGTTGGTGTTCTTTTTGCTATGTAATGCTAAAGCATCTGCTTCAGCCAAAAGACCCTTTTTGTTGTTTCTGGTTCAAGTTAATTTCATGGTCTTGTTTGGTTATCAGTTCTTTGTAAGACTCTTTTTTACGGTTGAATAAATAAATATTTTTTCACAAATCTTTCTCAAACTGATTATCTGAAATGGTCATCTTTTTTTTCGCATGAACATTGTTCTAATTTATCTATTTCTGTCGAGCTCTGCAACCGTCGTTTGAAGTCTAGTTTCTATGTTGGCATCTTTCAGCTCTCAGACTGTAGTACAGGTTAGGTCTCTGTTCCATAAGAAGAACCTCTTTAAGTGTTCCATGTCCTCATCAATGTTTGGAAAACACTGCAGATTTGAACAGCCAGAGAGAATCAGTTATTGAAGAGATTTCAGTTTCAAAAGATGCCTCAACCAGCAACATTTCTTTAAATTCAGCTCAGCTAGGTATTTGAGGCTCTCTATGGATTCAGATTTTTTTTTGTTTGCCTTACTAGACAAAGGGCTCAATCTTGTTTATTGGGGAAAATGTCCTTGAAGTTCAGTCTACTTACATTCCAGAACTGCAGTCTCTTATCGGGAGGGTACAAATCTAAACAATTTTTTCAAGAGTATTGAGAAATCTAGGATTACGCTTGTGATCTTGTCGGTCATGTACACTGATTCATATTGGCGCTTGGCTGAGCTTTTGAAGATTATGGAACGCGCAGATATGGAAAAACTTGTGGTCATGATTACCATCTTCTAGAACGTGGACACGGACGATGTTAAATACCTGAAGGGAGTGTTTGGTGACAATGGATGGACTCTGATTCCAGGACGAGCATTGACATTGTGTTGCAGGAAAATCCACCACAACAGCTGTCAAGTGTCAACTAAAAACCCTTGTTAACATTTTCAAATAATGGAAAATTTTGTTCTGTGCTTCAGTTTATTCTAATGCTTTTCCTATGCAGAGATCAGTATATACTTGCTGATGAGGTTGTAAGGAATGCCTGGTTAAGGCGATCCTTGAAAATAAGCAAGAATATGACCAGAATCCTTGCTACTATGGCTTTGAATGGTTGGTTTGTATGCTACATACTGGACAATGCGTACCAATATTTTGGTATGCTAAACTCAATACTACAGTACGCTTCATTTTTAAAGCAGACCAAAAGAAAGCAGATAGATAGTAATATTTTGGTATGCAGTTACTAATGTTGTTCACTGCGTACCAACATGTATTTTATTGGTCCGGAGTTGGTGTAAAATTAGTCCGGAGTGGTCCGGAGTATATCATACAATTATGTGAATGGTAGAAAAAAAGCGGACTAGTTCGACTTTAGTCTGTTCCGGAGCATATCGGCCAACCATTCAAGACCTATATATCTGCAAGATTTCCATCTAATGTGTCAGAAGAAAGGGCTGAAGTAGTGGCCTGATGATTTCTTAATATTTGGGGAAGAAAAGCTTGTTATAGATTCTTGTGATACAAAACAAAGTTTCATAAAGAGCATGCTCCAGAGGAAAACATGTTTTGGTTGGTTTTCTTATGAACATAATCCACTTGCGGAAAAGTTTATTTAAAATCCGACGAAAATAATCCACTTATACGTATAAATGATGAGATTCTCTTATTTTACTTGTTCGTTACTAATAATTAATCCATGTTTCTTAAAGGAAGGATAAATAGAAAGATCCAATATGCTCTTTTCTTCTCTTCTAACCTGATCCAATATTCTTCTCCATTCATATAATGACTTGGTCCGTTGGACGAATTGCGACACCTTTGACCAAGAGCCCACTCTTCCGGTTAGAGTACTCATATTGATGCAAAGAAAAGAAGATCTCCACCACGTTCTCTGGCAGTGCCTCAAACTCTCCAGCTTGAATATCCACCCAATTGTGGTATATGTAGTCATTTAAACACAAAGTAGACTCTTGTATACTCTGGCTTCCATCGCGATGTTTCAGCTTCAAATTTAGGGTCACTGGCTCCTCCCACCCGGGTGCTGTATCATCTAAGTATATCATAAACACCACCTTGTACTTTGTTCCTGGAGTTAGTTTCCTCGTGACAAAATATCCCTTTATTTGTAGCCAGTATATTTTATTCAGCTTCGCGATTTCGATGCCTGCTTCACTGAAAACATTATCAAACCTCTTTTTAGTTTATAATTTAACTCCTCTAATAAAAAATAAAAAAACTATTTGCAAAATATTTTCTAACATAGAACTCCAACTTGAATTATACAAATTTTTCTGTTTTTTTTTTTATTTTGAGTAAAATATAAAAGCTTACCTTTGTGCATCGTTACTCCATGTCCATAATTTAGGATTCTCCGAATGAGTGATATCGAGGCTCCTTGCAGGGACAACAAATACAACTCCTTGACTAATTACTTCTCTTGATGGTTTTCCCTTAATTCGGATCCTCGCCATTAAATCTTTAACCTCTTTGACCATCGATTTTATGAATCCTTCATCAGAGCTATCACTGGCATATGATAGGAGTGAGAGAACTACGAAATACCCTATTTTGACATCTAAACGAATTTTAACAACTCATGCAAACTATTTGTAATAATAATGACTTAAATTAACGTACCAGTTTGTAATATTGTATCCTACTATGGATGATATGTCGGTTAAAGCTCGGCGCCATTGTTGTTTCTCATCCTCTGTTTTGTTCTTGCAAGTTTCTTCGAATCGCCTTCCAAATTCTCCCGTCTGTTCCCTAACATCCAAGGGATCCAAATCGGGGTGGAAAATTGGTATCACCATATGATTCACGTCTTCATTGCTCTTAGCAATCTCCACCAATTCGTTCAGGAGCCAACTTGAAGAGGCATAATTGATCGTAAACAAGATGATTGAGATCGTCGATCGAGACTCCGGTACCTCTTGTGTTATTTTTATCCCATACCTTTTGGATGAAGGGATTACGTTTTTTCTAAGAGCTGCAATCAAGTAGTCGAGGAAGTTTATCTGAATATCTTGTCTGCTGTACCTCAGGAAAACATTACATTTCTGATTGCGAGGCGAAGAAAGACCCATAGAGGCAATCTTTCCAAAGTCTTTTGAGCTACCAGGCAGCATAGATTCTGTATGCAAGATTTCTTTACCCATTCGTCGTGGCAAAGAATCCATAACTATTTCCCGATTAGATGATACACGTATGAGAGACCTATCGGCTAAGACCTTGATCCCAGAGCTAACATCCATGTCAATGTTGGCAATAAGTGGTGCCACCAAATCAACATCCTCATCATTGAACAAACACGCTATGTAAAGAAATAGAACTTTATCCATCTCCTGTAGACCATCATAGCTGGTTCTCAAATTTTCTTCAACTTTTTTACTATGCAAAAAAGAATCTGATGAACTCATCTTAAGACTTGTTTCGCCAGTTGAAGCATCAATTGCAGAGACTCCACATCTTTTCACTGTGCAACTATCATCTAGACGCCGCTTCGTCTGTCTGTCGACAGGAAAGAATTCAAACACAACTAAATCAGCGAATACATCCGGCTCATTTCCGTCATCGGTACTTGGACGCATTTTGACATCAAAGAAGACAAACATATGATCCTTTTGAAATTTTGGAACAGCTTCCCCTGTAGCCCAACAATGCAAATTTCTTTCTATACTCTGAGAGCGGCCTTCCTTGTTCTTCCATCTGCAAACACAACATATGCCTAAACCAGTAACATCAGAGTAAGCCTCTGAAAATGAAACTTCCACCAGCATAGCAAAGCCCACAAGCGTGTTCCCCCAAGAAGGATTTAGTTGTGTCATTACAGAAGATCCTGGTTGCAGACAAGGTGTAAAATTTTGGTCCGCGTGTGAGGGCGCACAGAAGCTAAAAGCCAGAGGTTTGTTGAGTTCCTGTTGGAAGATACAAAATAAGTTAGATATGATATGAGTGAGGGAGGGAGAGTATAAAGAGAGAGGGAGAGAGAGAATTACCTTCTGATGCTCTCTTGGCATGTGTTTTACATAAGCCAATGCTTTCACCAATAATTTATCGACCTCTTGTGAAGAGAGTTTAAAACAATTAATGAATGTGTAATGCATAGGAAGCTTCACGGATTCCACACTAAATGATTGCAGATCGGCACAGCCATGTGCATTCAAGAGTTCTAGACTCTCGGGAAGTTGTGGAAGGTCTCCTACCGCAGTGCCAGTAATATATAACTCTTTTAGGTTTTGCGGGAAACCCTGAATAGTCTTGAGCACCAAGCAGCCAGATAGATCAAGAACTTCAAGAGATTCTAAATTAATCATGTTAGGCAGACTTTTCAAACGAGAACAATCTTTCAGATCCAAGCAAATAAGTTTGCCAAGATTTTGACAAGATGAGCTAAAGTTCATCAAACTTGTTAGACGCTGAAGTAAGACATCTGAAATACCATGTAATTCTTCTAGGAGACTCGTGATGTCTTCGCCATTTGGCTTAACAATTGAAAGTATGCCAATTCCTTGCAGACGGAGTGTCTCAATATTTGGTGGAAGCTCCGGGAAACTTTGTATTTTTGTGCAACCTGAGAGATTTACAACTCGTAGATGGAGCAATTGACTTGTTGCTGGGAAACTCTCAAGGCTTGTACAACCTTGGAGATCAATTATCTCAAGATTCTGAGCTTTTAAGACATCGTCGATATCAACTAGTTGCTGGGAATGGCAAAGCCTTAGTGTCCTCAACATCTCCGGGGTCTGAGAAGCAGAAAAAAAAAAAGCCAAATGAATAACAAAAAACTTGTCAAGTATTGATGCATATCAAAGTTTGGTTACCTTGGTTCCACCCCAAAGTTTCTGAAGTTGACTGTACGGCATGTTGATTTCAACAAGGTGCCAAGGATCAAAATTTTGAGGCAAAGATTTCAGAGGATAGTTGTCCCAATGGAGGAGTCTTAGCTCATTAGGAAGAGAATGCAAAGAGCCTTTGGGGAAATTGATTACATGATGGACTTCAGGATCCGAACAGTAAATCTTAAGCAATCTAAGGTTCAGCATATTCTCAAAGGCAGCTGGCTTGACATCAAAACTTAAGTTTGATGTGTCCAGAAACAAGCCTTCGATCTCTTCAGTGCCCTGAAAGAATATTGGTAGTGGGTTATATTAGGATGTTGTCTCGTAAAATATTTTCAATATAAGACTATCAAGGATAACAGACCTGAGCACGTTCCAAATTTGTTTTGTGTTCTCCATTTTCTTTCTCTGCGTTATCTTCTAACAAATATTTGATGCAGCAAGGTTCCCACAGTCTGCTGCGCCTCTTAGTCTCTCCTGTTTCTCTATTTATTATTTGTCGGCCAACATCTTGGATCAAGTTATGCATCCGCACTCTGTTTTCTGAAATAGTCACCAAACACTTCTCGACAAGAACATCGATTCCAACATGTGGAAAGAAACCACAACCCTCAAGCAGTTGCATCACGTAGTCGACATTTTCTCCCTGAAAGAAACAAGCTATGTCCAAAAAAATGTTTTTGTCCCTGTCATTGAGTGTGTCATAGCAGCTCTTGATTGCATCAACAAAAATAGCTGGAGGTCGTTCCTTGAGTTCGAGGAATGCTGTCTCCATTTCTTGCGGTCTTTTTTTACCCTTCAGCTCTCTGCCATAGAGACTGAGGGCTAATGGATGTCCATCCGCATGCTTAATCACTTTCATTGACACCTCGTGGAGATTCTGCTCTGCCATATCGTCTATAGACGCACACAAGGAGAAGAGCCGAAGAGCCTCTTTCTCATTTAAACCCTGAACATCATATATTTGAGCGACTCGACAAAGGCGAAACACCTGTTTATCTCTGGAGGTTATGATGATTAGGCTTTTGGGACCAAACCAGTCAAAACCTCCAAGGAAAGGCTCTGCAGCCAAAGGATTGCGCACGTCATCAAGAACAACAAGAACCCTCTTATTGTGTAATTTATTTCTAAGCAAGCTCAGTTTCGTTGTGGTACCATCGGCACCAGGCTTTTCTTTCAAAAATTGTTCCTCCAGCAAACAATAAAGACCCTTCTCATGAATTGCTTTGTCATAGTCTTCGATAAAAGAAGAAGCATCAAAGGCGCTAGACATTTGGTCAAAGACTGCTTTAGCAAGTGTTGTCTTTCCTATGCCAGGCATACCCCAAATTCCAACACAACGGATGCCTATCGGTTGCTTGTTAACCATGTTTTCAATCTCTAGCAGCTTCGAATAGATTCCAATTCGTCCAGTATAAAAGAGCTTCTCGTACACATCTTTGACAATCTCTTCTACAAGTTTGGCGTCACTGCATTCCTTCCTGCGCCATATTTGCTCAAGTAAAAGAAATATACTTTATAGGAAAATTACACATTTACACTAACTAGCCTAACAAAACGTTTTTGCCAACTTTCAACATGGGGAAATTGAAGGACTTATCTTCAAACAACCGAATTATATTTATATTGACCCTTGTTTTACACTGTTTAAAACTTCAAAATAGCAAATAACTTTTATCTTGAAATTGGTCAATCCACACACTGCAATTGGAATCTCTTGAAACTGAATAAACTATGTTAGCTATTAACATGACTATACATAAATTTCGATGGAAGAATTCATTTATCAACACAAGGTAGTGGAAGAACAATACTTGCCCTGCTATTCATTTAGAACTGTTTTTTTTTTTTTTCCTTTCTCACAAGTAAAAAACTTCATTTAGAAAGCTAACCCAATGTGAATACCTGGACTGGTGAACTGATGAGAAGCCTTTCGAATCCAGCGCGCTAAGCCATTCGGCCTCTACTGTTCTGTTGCCGTACAACACCGGGACCACCACCTGGTCGTTGGTCCTCTGGCACTCGAGAACCTTCACGAGCTTGTCAAGGCGTACCGTATGGTTTCCGGGTAAAATCATCACGGAAACCCTAGCTCTCTCGACCTTTGCCTGCGCCTCCTTGGAAAGCAGATCGTCGCTATCGACGAACACATCATTTATGCGCTTTAGGCAGAGAGCTTCGAAGATGTGACTGACGAAGGAGTACCGTACCTCCTCTAAGCAGCTGATGTAGACGATTTGCTCACTTTCGGTCATAATTTCGCGATTCTGAAACCGTCGACTTTGGTGAACTTCTCAAGTTTTGATGAAACATAACTCTCGCTCACAGTTATGTTTCCCGAGCTCTTACATAGCGTTCTAGTGGAGTTGGCCTTAAGCATATTCCATTGTCAAACAAAATTATAATCAGTATTGATAGACATGTCAATCGGGCTAGCCTGGTCGGCTGGTCCGGACCGGTCCGAACCCCACAAAACCCGTATATATTTGTGTCCAACTCTAAAAATATAATTTAAAGTCTAGTCTAGTCTTAACAGAGCTATATGACTTTTCAGAGCATTTTTGGGTTTTTCTTTCAAGGAAAAAAACAAACTTATAACTTATAATATCTCTGAAAAAATAAAAATATATGAACAAAACGAGTCAATTGAAATTTAAATAACCACTAAAGCAAATATAGTTTAAAAGAAAAAGCTTAAAATCAAATAAATAATTCAAATAAATTGTTTTAAATCATATCAAATAAAATATAAAATCAGAAGACTACAAACTAGGTAGTAGAGCCAAGATTTGTTTTTTAGATTTATAGTAAGGTATAATTAAAAAACTAGGTTTAGGTTTTTCAGTACTATTAAATAAATTTCCCAATTAAACGAAAATATTAACAAAACAACAAGTCAAAAATATTTTTTTTATCTCTTCCCCTTCTGTCATATGATAGTGATGGAGAAGAAGAAGGGGAAGAGATGAAGAACGGAGAACAAAACAACTTGGATTTTTTTTTTATGTAAAAGATGATGACGTGGCAACGACGTCATCAAAGATGTGGCAACCACGTCATCAACGTCATCAAGGACGTGGCGTCAACATTAGCAATTATGACAAAGAATGTATGATTTCACATGATTTAGTAAGTTCGAGTATAAAATTTGAATTATTTAAAAAGTTGGCTATATATTAGCTCGTGGCGTCAACATCAACAATTATCTTTGTTTGATTTTTTAACTGTTTTGAATCATCATATAATACATAAAGTTAAGAAAATTTTCAATTTTTTCCTACATATATTGTGATTCAAAATTTTAAAAACGGATATATATTATCATATTTATGAAAAATGTGTGTGTTCAACGTCACACATCGGCTAAAATGTTTAGACAATGATTCAAAATTATATTATTAATAAGATAAAAATAAATCCAAAAATTCCGAATGAACATGAAGCTTAACTTAACAAGCATCCAAATTTAAAAGTTTGTATACGGTTTAATTCTATCTTTAGTTTAACTGTTTAATTTTACCGAAAATATTAAATTTTTAATTTTTTAATTTTTTTAAATATTATGATTGATATATCTAAAATCAATAAAAAAATTTATAATATTATGAATATTTGAACAAAAAAAATTAAAATAACACGGGATGGGGTTTATGGCGGGATGAATTTGAATCAACAATAATAAAAATATAAAAAAATTATTAATATGCCACTTCAATACGGGTTAAATCCTTAATTTATTATTTTTAACACTACAAATATTAGATATATCAAATTAGTCTGATTTAGATAAAATTGTATAAAACCAAAAATGTCCCGTGATGTACCGTTACATAATAAAAAATTGTAAACTATAAAATATAAATTATTTATAAATGATACAATTTGCAAATTTTTATTTATAATAAATAATCATTAAATTTAAAATCACTATTTTTAGAAAACAAATCGTCATGCTGTGTACGACGGGTTAAAATCTAATAGTTAGGTAGAAATTTAACACTTACAATTTGTTTAGGTATGAAATTGCCAACTTTCTCCCTAATTGACATGCCTAATCAGTAATATATCAGGTGGCCATTTTATTTAACTAATTATTCTTTAAGTAAATATGGTTTACTAAAAAAAAAAAAAAAAAATATGGTTTACTATCCATATCGTGACGTAAATACATAGGAGAGTTTGGCGATAATGGCAATAAATATTAAATTAACATGTAGTGCACGACCATATCGGCACGACTTTTCGTTTGTGGACTCTATTCGTCTAGTTTGTATTTCCAAACTATTTTAGTTATATATTATCAGTTGACAAATAAAAAGAATGATGTTTCTAAACAAAATCTCCATCATAGAAAATAATTTCTTATAAAATAAGTTTTTGGAAATTAACCATACAACTAATACAAAGCTTTTTAGAGATTAATTTTGCTACTTTTGCAATGATTAAATGCCAACAAATTGAATTAAATATTATTAAATTCGTAGATAAGATTAACCATTAATCGAATTCAATAATTTAAACAATCGATATTGCTACTTCTATAAAATCTTTTTATATATTTTATGTGCATTCGTAAATCGATTGTCGAAATATGCAAACAAAAGTGTTTTAAAAAAACAAAATCTCTAAAAAAGCATAATACGACCAAAAAAAAAAAAAAGCATAATACGACACATCGGCTACATAGGAGAATATAGGCCTTGTCAGGCTGTCAGCTATTTCCAATTGTCTTCGTCAACTGTGTTAGCACAACTGGCGACGACCAATGACTTTTGACATTTTCCGAGTGGCATAGTCAAGTGATATTAAATATCACTCACTACATATCACTTTAATTCTTGGAATCTTCAATAATTGGAATCTTCAAGATCATGTGTCTGTGGAGTCTAAAATTTTAAAAGTTGCTTTCGATAATTGTTAAAACGTTTTTGATAATTTATCTACATTGATTGTGCAATGGTTAAACAAGATTTCTCTACTAAAAAAAAAAAAAGAAAGATTTCTCTACTATATTCGCTTCTTATCCATTATCCACATTGTAATTTACATAACAAAAATAATAAAATTTTATATATGTTTAAGACAAAGTAAATTATAAGTACTAAAAGTAGTTAATATATTAATATATAGTTTTAAAGAAAATTGCTTCATATGTTATTTTTCCTGACTTTTTATAGTATCCCATGGCATTCATGTTTTTTTCTTTTCATCCCATTACACTTTGATATTTTTGTGACAATTTAGCTTTTACTGAAAAGAACGATGTGGTGTACGAAATTCTAATACGTGGTGTATGTTGAAATGCACGATGCCATATTATAATTATAAATTTATAATATAGAAACTCTAATACATGTGGTGTACGTGAACTTTTATAATAAAATCTACGTACAGGACAAACATTGTTTTTTTTTTTTTTATTAAGGATAGTTTCTTCTTTTTACCATATCAAAGTGCCATGGAAATGGGATGCAAAAATAATATGAATTCATGTGTGTGCAGTTTAAAATCTCTGTAATATTAAATTTTGTTTTCAATAATTTACTCATGAAAATATATTGAAATTTTAATCAAGTCTCTAAAATTTTGAAATCTCATAAGTCATAAGTACGATCTATAAAATATCATGTCCAATAACTTTATATTTTAATGCATAATTCAAAATCAGCGATTGAATAGCAACATATTGTGTTTAGATTTAGACTCTATTAAAATCCATAATTGAATAACATCCAATAAAAGTTAACGTCTTCGAACTTCATAAGTTTTAAAAAATATTTATTTATTATAATTATTGCAATTTTGGTGGAATTTGATTTTATCATTTTAATGTTTTTATTTATGATTAAAATTTTATGGTGTGGATTAAATATATGACTGAATATTTAGATTTTAAAATTAATTGCAAAGTAGATATGAATTGGGAAAGTGTTCATCTGAACGGAGCAAATAAAATAATACTCTCTCCGTTTCAAAATATAAAATATTTTAGCTAAAAAATGCAAAAATTAAAAAATATATATACTTTTAAAAAACTTCAACCAGTCATGAAAGAGACTGCATAATATACATACAACAATAAAATATTAAACTAATTTATAATTTACTTAGAAACTTGAAAACATCTTATATTGTGAAACAACAAAGTTTCTCCAAAACATCTTATATTATGAAACGGAGGGAGTACACACTAGGTAAGAACTTGATGCTATTTAGTTTTAATTATTTTTGTATGTATTAGAAATATATATATATATATATATATAATATGTATATGTATATATATTTGATTAAGGGGACAAACAAGATTTAGAGCTTTCTAATTTGCATCTGTAAATGGTAAAGAACACAGCAACACTGTTTTTATTTGGAATTTGTTTGAAACGCGCCAAAGCCAACACTTTTATGTTGATGCAGTTAGGTATTCTGTACTAGTCGTCGAAGTAGTACATGAAATAGTATAAGAAGTGATTCATAAAGCTAAGATGCATAATTATTGATGAGGAGGTCAAATACTTGGATGTAGGAGCTTTATTATTGCCTCACATGCGTTTACAAGTTGTATCAGAGCAATAATAAAGTGCAAAAAATAAATGAGACACAAAATTTGTTAACAATTTCCCGGGACCACGCCTAGATTCTGATTTCACTAGAACAATAAAGCAAATTTAACTCATTCGCAAACGCATAAATCAAGCACAACCCTCTTGATTCACTTCTCTGTTCAAAAACATGAAATATTAAGGATAATCTATACCTTTAACTTTCTGCCTGAGTCTAGATTTTATCGTGATAACCTAAACCTAATGAGGTAAACTTCCATGACCCTAGACTTTGATTCTCCAAAGTCTCTGGAACAACCGCTACACATGAACGTCACACCAGCGAACCCAACGATAACACCAAAACACTCCAACATGTATGTCAACACCAACACACAAATACACTTGATCACACAAGCACCAAACTACGATACTATGTCGCACACAATCACACACATTCTCTCACGTTTTTTTTGGGATTTTTATTCTACTTTGTCCACATTCTTACAAGGTCACGTCCACCTTATATAACAAACAGAAACTTGCGCCTCAAGTTCCTCCAATCATACATAACATATTTTTTTTTTTTTGTTAAAGTTAACATCGTTTTTCTCTTCAAGTAAACTTCCTTTCTACTTATATGATTCTTTTTATCTTCAAATAAAGATAATTTTCCCTTTTCAGACTTAATAAACATTTCTACATCCAAGTATTCGAGCTCCTCATTAGCAATTATGCATCTCAGCTTCCTGTACTACTTTTTGTACTACTTAGACGACTAGTACAAAATATCCAAATAACTGCATCAACATTTTATACCCGGTTTTATTACAAGTTAATATTTACAACATAAGAATTATACTTACTCGAAATTTACTCAACCTATACGATCAATAGGATTGAACCAGACTAAAATCTAGTCTAGCCTAATTCTATTGTTTTTCATGTCAACAATAAAATCAAATAGAAGTTCTTTCAGAGAATTCTCCGCTCGTGAATCAATGGATAACACCCTACCATGATACCTAGAATATGCAGAACACTTACAAACCTTCCCATCTCTTTATTCTTTGGAGATATGAAGAACAACAACACATATAGTCGAATTGTTATCGGCGGCATGTGGCCTTCTGATATTTTTTTCTAATAAGCCTTATTTTCCAAGTCATTTTTACATAACCGAAATTCTAAAAACAATGTTGACATTTCATTTATATTTTATCAATGATTTTAATTTTGTAGTAAGCAGAATATAGTAACATGTTTAATTTGTTTTGTGTTTAGGGTTACATTTTTTTTGTCATCTGCTATATTATCATCATAGATACTTTTGATCTACTTATTACACATGATGATTAATATATTAGATCTAACTACATGAAACATATGTGATTATGATGAACAAATTCACGAATAATTCTACAACGTGCAGCTTCCACCGCAACACTCGGATCTCCTACTGACGATCCTTACATGTATTATATAAACGATGGACAGTCTTACTTCTAACACTCGAAACCACGACATATGATTCTGGCTACAACACTCTGGAACAACCGATTAGGTTTGTATCATTAACATGCAAGAAAAATCATTCGCTGGAAATCGAACCCTAAACCTGGTGTAGAAGCTTTTAAACCCTAGACCGAAGGGTTTCCACCAGAGGATTATTCTTACACTAAATATTTACGTAAACAATATCAGAATATATATCTAAATATTTGTGTACAATTATTAATAATAATTAAATAAATTTTATGTAAATATATAAAAATATTTTAGTGAGATTATATATAAGTATTATTATGTGATTTTTTATTTGTATGATTTTATGTTAAACTAGTTTATACATTTGCCAAGGAAATTTTCCAAGTTTCATCCATAAAAACATATTTACGACCAGACCCCTCTTTAAAAAAAAAAAAGTATTTACGAGATCCCTCTTTAACTATTTTAATCGTCCAAATCTCCGTTCTATTGATTTTTTTGCTGACTTTTCTAAGTGTCTTTAATTTATACTGGCAACGGGCCAACGGCCACGGAGGCACTGACAAATGAATGAAAATAACCTTCCTTTTTCCTTTGGCAGTCCATTAAAATAATCTAATGGAATAGTTGCAGAAGACAAGTTGCGATCAATTATTAAAAAAAAAAATATATATATACAAAGTAATCATGGATTCAAAAAGAATATACAAACTAATCATATCCTACAGTAATTTGTTGGTAACATGTCGGAGAGCATATGTAATTACGTAAATATTTTTTATAACACGTTTTTTTTTCGAATTACATATGATAGTATAATATATCTCTTTTTATCATGTCATTTTCTAGTATTACATATTATTTTTGAAGAGCACATGGTATTTCTTTGAAAAAACATTATATTCAGTTTAATATCTCTTTTCATCATGTTATTTTGTAGTATTACACATTTTTTTATTAAGATCACATGTGATTTTTTTTTAAAAAAGATTCTTATTTTGTAGTATTACACGGTTTTTATTAAGATCACATGTGATATCTTTAAAAAAAAATTCTATTCAGGTTAAGTTTTTCCATGATAATGTTTTTTCTTAAAAAAACACTACGTAACAATGTTTTTTCTTAAAAAAGCACTATATTTTTTCAAATATCATGTCTTTCAGTTCAATATAACATGTGAAAATTAAATGTTACATGCTATTTTGCAAAATCTCACGAAATTGTCCCGCGTACGGTTGAACTCACAACAAACGAAGGATGGTTTGGTTATTTCACTTCTTCTAACAACGTGGGTCCATGACTATTTTGCACCAGGAAAATTTTCTGTATGATATTGTCTTAATTTATGTGTCTAATTTGGCTATTCACTAATATTATCCTATAAAAAAATCTGGAGTTTTTATTAAGAAAAAAAATATGGAGTTAATAGACGATTCAACTTGTAAGTGTGCCTTGTTTCTTCAAACAACCCAACTAGCTTGAAACAGTGATCTCGGCTTCTCGCCATGTTGAAATCCTCTTCCACACTCGAAAAACTGCTACCACATCAAGTGTTCATTCATTTCCGTGGCCGGGATTTGCGCTATGGATTCGTGAGCCATCTTGAGAAGATCTTGAAAGATCATAAAATTGAGGTCTTTGTCGACAGCGGTGAAGACAGAGGCGAACACCTAGAAATCCTATTGACGAGGATAGAGGAATCGCGAATCGCTCTGGCTATCTTCTCTGAGAATTACACCGAATCAGAATGGTGCTTGAGAGAGCTAGCGAAGATCAAGGATTGTGTGGATCAAAAAAGACTCGTGGCTATTCCCATCTTTTACAAAGTGGAGCCATCCACCGTGAAATTCTTGATGGGAGAGTTCGGTGATGCATTCAGGAAGCTGGCCAAGGGTGATAAGAGGAAGAAAGAGTGGAAAGCAGCTTTGAGAGCGATTCCTGAGTTTATGGGCATCCCGGTGCACGAGAAAAGGTATTGATTTTAATTTGCCCAAATGATTAACAGGTTCTAAATCACCCACAACATGGAGTTTAGTAATAAAGTTTTCAATTTTTCCAAAAAATAATATCCTAAAAACCAATTTAATTATAAACGTTAATGAATTGTTATTTAATTGCAATTTATATTTTTCTTTTACAAATTTGGTAAAGTTTTGTTATAATCGTTAGTAAACATTATGTTAAATTTTAATCGAACTAATCATAAATTTAAACATAGAAAAGTTTGGATTTGAAATTTTAAATTATGTATAATATATATATATATATATATGTTTAGGCTGGCTATATCGAATGTTTCATAATCTAATAATTAGTTTTGTTTGTTTTAGTTAAGATAAGTCGAAATATATATCTAAAAAATAATTTAGTGACAAAAACATATTGTTACATGATATCACGTGACTAAGTTTAACGTAAAACATTCATTAAACTTAGTTACAAACTTACAATTTTGGTAAAATGATTACAACGTAATGGAATTGGTTTCACAATTCTTTTAGAGAAATTGTTAGAAATACACTTTTTCTAACTAGATTTTAACCCGCGGTACACCGCGGGATGATTTATTTTTAAAGTTAGTATAAGAATATTTTGTAAATTGTATCTCCTTATAAAATATTTATTTATATTATAGTTTACAATTGTTATTAAGTAACGGTATACCACGAGTCCACGAGACAATTGTTAATAAACTGAGGATTTAACCCGTATTAAAGCGGCATGTTAATGATATTTATAAATATTGATTCAAATTTGTCCGCCATATAAACCCGTTCCAAAATATAACTCGTTCCGTAATTTCTTAACCCGTCCCGTGATTTATTTTTATTTTAAAATTTAATGATTATTTATTATATATAAAAGCTTACAAATTATATCATTCTCTAAGACATTTATATTTTAATAAACTGAAGATTTAATCTGTATTAAAGCGGCATGTTAATGATATTTTAAATTTTATAAATATTGATTCAAACTCGTCCACCATATAACTTAGTTCCGAAATATAACTCGTCCTGTAACTTCTTAATCCGTCCCGTGATTTGTTTTCTAAAAGTAGTAATTTTTAAAATTTAACGATTATTTATTATATATAAAAGTTTGCAAATTTTATAATTTTTTAAGATATTTATATTTTATAGTTTACAATTGTTATGAAGTAACATTATATCACGGGACAATTTTTGGTTTTATACAATCTTTTCTAAATGAGACTGATTTAATATGTATAATATTGGTGGTATTAAAAAAAATTAAGGATTTAATCCGTATTGAAGCGGCGGATTAATGATATTTTAATCTTTTTATTATTGTTGATTCAAAAACCCGTTCCGCCAAACCCGTCCCGCCAAAAAACTCATTTATTTTATTAGTGTTGATCTTATTTATGATATGATTCTGAATCATTGTCTAAATATTTTAATCGATGTAGAACGTTGAACACACATTTTCGTCAATTGGATAATATATGTCCGTTTATAAAATTTCGAATCACAGTATATGCAGAAAAAAAAATTGAATTTTTTTTTTACTTATGTATTATATGATGATTCAAAACAGTTAAAAACAAATCAAACAAAGATGATAGGAGAATCATAATTCTAAATCTTAATCAAATCTTCTAAATATCTAAATTATTAAATATAGAATATCCGGTGTATGAGTTGGGTTTTATTTAACCTGATCCAAGTATTTTTTTGTGAAGAAATTTAAAAAACGGGTCGGATATCCGATTAACCCAGAAGCATTTTTACCCACCCGTCACCAAAGTGTTGCAAAAATACTAGTATAGATACCCCTTTTCAAAAATACTCTATTTTCTAGCCATTTTTGTTTATGCTCTCTTTCGATTTTAATGACCATTTTACCCTTATTTGAAAATAATAAAATCAACAAAATATATATTTGGCAAAAATACTTACGTAAAACTATATATGTTTGATGATGATGATACGGTTAATATCGAAGACGAAATCTTACGAGTTACCTGACTTTTTAATACTACTTTTATAAAGATGAAACTATGTTATAAACCAAATTTTCTTCATTTAATGCAATATAGCATTACAACATATTTATTTGAGAAAAAGATAATTTTTTCTAACGTAGATTTTTTCATATGCGGTATCATTTACTTTTTTGAAAATCTTTATCTGAACATTCGATATGTGTATTTGCATTATATGAAGTTAAAATTATATTTTTAAAGTTTTAACTATGCGGTTAATAGTACGGTTAACCGTGCGGTTAACTAACGGTTTTGATACGGTTACGGTTAGTATATTTTTTAACCGTAACTAATCTATTTTTACGGTTAACGGTTACGGTTTTTAACCGTTTTATAAGGTTACGGTCCGAAATACGGTTACGGTTAGCTTTTGGTCATGCCTACCTAATAAGTCTAATGAAAAAAATTACGCTTGAAACCGCAATCGCCCACTTCCGCAATCTCCCACAACCGCAGCCGCAACCGCTGCGTTTAAACAAGTCAAGCCCTAAGATGTTGATTGTTTCTTCCATTATCACCCGCAAACGCTATTTGCAGATTGTAGGCATTTGACAACAATTACGGAAATTGTTTCACACCTATAGGATTTCGGGAAGGTTACAATCTTACTAGCTATTTTCATCACTCGTATTGCAGCCCCGAGAGTGAAATACTCAAAACAATTGTGGAGGCGGTTAAGAAACAGCTGAAGTCGGTTAAAACTCCATTGGAGGGAAGCCAAAACGCCTCTGTGGAACCTTCAGAATATAGCGACACTGGAACTTCCTTAGGGGGTGCAAAGGATAAGACTTTTGGAATCGAACAACGCCTAAAGGAATTGGAAGAGAAGCTGGATATTAAGGACACTAGAACTCTTATCACTGGAATTGTTGGGATGCCCGGAATTGGTAAAACTACACTGCTGAAGGAACTCACTGAGAAGTGGAAGGGAAAGTTTTCTAGGCATGCGTTCGTCGATCGAATCCGTGAAAAGTCATATAACTCCGATTTAGAGTGCTTGACCATATCGCTATTTGAAAAGCTACTACCGGAGTTGAATAACCCCCAAGTAGATAGTATAACAAAGGGTGTACTGCGCAAACGCAAAGTTCTTGTCGTTCTTGATGATGTTAGTGAAAGGGAACAAATATATGCTCTTCTTGGGATACATGATCTTCAAAATCAACATGAGTGGATCAGTGATGGCAGCAGGATTTTCATTGCAACAAACGACATGTCCTTATTAGAAGGTCTCGTTCATGACACTTATGTGGTACGGCAATTGAACCACAAAGACGGCATGGATCTTTTTCACCATCATGCCTTTGGTACTAATCAGGCCATTCCTGAAGATCGCGTTAAGCTTTCAGATGAGTTTGTGCATTATGCCAGAGGCCATCCACTAGCTCTCAAAATATTGGGTACAGAGCTTTGTGAGAAAAATATAAAGCTTTGGGAAACAAAACTGAAAATACTCGCTCAAAGTCCCACCACTTATATTGGACAAGTGGTGCAAGTAAGTTATAATGAATTGAGTTCGGAGCAGAAAGATGCATTTCTCGACATAGCATGTTTCAGGTCGCAAGATGTGGATTATGTAGAAAGTTTACTGGCTTCGTCTGACACCAAATCTGCTGAAGCAATAAAAGCTCTCACGAATAAGTTCCTTATCAATACTTGCGACGGCCGAGTGGAGATGCATGATCTACTGTACACATTTTCTAGGGAACTTGATCCTAAAGCATCCACTCAAGGTGGTAGCAAACAACGGAGATTGTGGCGCCATGAAGACATAGTCAAGGAACGCACAGTTAATCTATTGCAGAACAGAATTGTGAGAGTAGAAGAAGTTCCTCTAGATTTTTATTGATCAAAGCTTACATTGTTTTCCTCTTTGCTAATATTGCTCTGGTTATTGTTATATATATTATTCCCAGGCAGCTGCCAATGTCAGAGGTGTCTTCCTAGATTTGTCTGAAGTGCAGGACGAAATCAGCTTAGACCGTGAACATTTGAAAAAAATGCGCAATCTCCGGTATCTCAAGTTCTACAATTCTCATTGTCATCAGGAATGTAAAACCAACGCTAAGATTAACATTCCCGATGAACTTGAGCTACCATTGAAAGAGGTCCGATGCTTCCACTGGCTAAAATTCCCATTAAAAGAAGTTCCAAACGATTTCAACCCGATTAATCTCGTCGACCTTAAGCTGCCCTACAGCAAGATTGAAAGACTTTGGGATGGTGTTAAGGTGTGTTTCTACAGTTTTATAGCCTTTTGCGTTAACCTGTTTAGTTTTTTCTGACTGGCCGCTAAATACATGTTTTGCTGTCACAGGATACACCAGTCTTAAAGTGGGTCGATCTCAATCACTCAAGTCTGTTGAGCAGCTTGTCAGGATTATCTAAGGCTCCAAATCTTCAAGGACTGAACCTTGAAGGGTGCACAAGTCTTGAATCTCTTGGAGATGTGGATTCGAAATCACTGAAAACTCTCACCCTCAGCGGCTGCTCAACCTTCAAGGAATTTCCGTTGATTCCAGAAAATCTAGAAGCTTTACATTTAGACAGAACAGCAATAAGTCAACTTCCTGACAACATAGTGAACCTCCAGAAACTTGTCTTACTAACTATGAAGGACTGCAAAATGCTGGAGAATATCCCGACCGAGGTTGATGAGCTGACAGCTCTTCAAAAACTGGTACTCTCTGGTTGCTTAAAGCTCAAGGAATTTCCAGCAATCAACAAGAGCCCTTTAAAGATTTTATTTCTGGATGGGACATCCATCAAAACGGTGCCGCAGTTACCCTCAGTGCAGTATTTATACTTAAGCAGAAATGATGAGATCAGCTACCTTCCAGCTGGCATCAATCAACTATTTCAGTTAACATGGCTGGATTTGAAGTATTGTAAGAGTCTTAGATCTATTCCAGAGTTGCCACCAAATCTTCACTACTTAGATGCACACGGCTGTAGCTCATTGAAGACTGTTGCCAAACCGCTGGCCCGTATATTGCCGACCGTGCAAAACCATTGCAGTTTCAATTTTACCAACTGTTGTAAGCTGGAGCAAGCTGCAAAGGATGAAATCACATTGTATGCTCAAAGGAAATGTCAGTTGCTGTCATATGCTCGTAAACACTACAATGGGGTATGTTTCTCTCTATATCTATATATTTCTAGGAAACTCCACAATTTATGATTTTTCTTATTTATAATTTTGCAGGGTCTTAGTTCAGAGGCTTTGTTCAGCACTTGCTTTCCTGGATGTGAGGTGCCTTCTTGGTTTTGTCATGAAGCGGTTGGATCTCTGTTAGGACGCAAACTCCCCCCACATTGGCATGAAAAGAAGCTTTCTGGAATATCTCTCTGTGCTGTAGTCTCATTTCTTGACGGCCACGAACAAATCAGCAGCTTCTCGGTGACATGCACCTTTAATATAAAAGCTGAAGACAAATCTTGGATCCCCTTTACTTGCCCGGTAGGAAGTTGGACGGGAGACGAAAAAGAAAAGATTGAGTCAGATCATGTTTTTATAGCCTACATTACTTGCCCGCATACGATAAGGTGTCTTGAAGACGAGAACTCTAACAAATGCAATTTTACTGAAGCCTCCCTTGAGTTTACTGTGACAGGTGGTACAGGTGTGATAGGAAAATTCAAGGTGTTGAGGTGCGGTTTGAGTTTGGTGTATGAAAAAGATAAAAACAAAAACAGTTCTAATGAGGTAAAGTTTGACTTGCCTGTTGAAGAACATCAATACGGCATGATGGAGGATGAGAGAAAAATAGAACAAGTTACGATGGTCCATGAAAGAAGAAGACGAACTTTATCAAAACAAAAAACAGCGTAACTACAAGGCGGGATGAATAATACGTTTCAGGTGAACCACATTCTTACAAAAAAAAACTCCTAGTAGTTGTTATAAAGAAGATTGTTCCTTAGTATGTGTATCGTTACAGATGTCATTGGTGGAGAAAAATCCTCCTGGAGCAGTTGGTGTTCTTTTTGCTTGTAAAGCTACAGCATCTGCTTCCTACAAAAGCCCATCTTTTACCATCAAGCCAAAGGATTTGGCAGAGTGATTTTTGTTTATAAAACCTTCTTTTTACCATCATTTTATTTTATTTTGAATTCAGACTTCACAGTTCTGTCAAGTTACGGAGCAGAAAGGTAATCTCTTATTTCAGGTCCTGTTATGACTCTGGTATCATTTTAAGCTCTGTGTGTAAGACTTTTTTTATAAGGTTGGTGACGAATTTTGTTTTCCTAATTCTATCTCACATTACTAAAATCCATCATAGCCAAACTCGTCTTTCTAATAAATTTTGATTTAAATAAAATTTTCAAAAGAATTGTAAGTGATCAAAACTACTTATGTTTTTCTTCATTTGATTCGTTCATGCGAGAATGGTGAATATCAAAATTAAAAATTCCAATTCAGAAACATTACAATGCACAAAGACAACAAAGTGTTTAGACTCGAACCAAAACATAACCGGAATCATCCAACCGTTCTTGCACAGCAAGAAGCCGGTTTACATAGACCAACATCCTCCAATAAAACTAACAAAGATGGAGCTTAACTTTTAGCAGAGTTCGTTGTTATTCTTCACCACCTAAACCAAACATTACAACAAACGCAACTGAATACAGATTTTTATCAACAGAAAATTACCTCTTCACTCCCATGGCATAATCATCCAATGTTCTTGGCATTAATTACTTTGATTTTTGCAGGACGGATTTCAATCCCTAGAATGATCAAGCCACGCTTCCAATTGAGCAACTTAGTCTCTAAAGCACTTATCTCAATCTCATCACTATACATTTCTCCTTCAGTGATGAATTCCCCAAGTTCAATCTCCATCCATCCATCTCGTCTCTTCTCTGGTTTCACTCGGTTACTAATTCCCTTCTCTCCCCTAAAAAACCGCTCATCAAAGCATATGGATCTTCTAGAAGGTTCCTCTCCCACCACTCCAACGGCAGCTTCTATGGCCACATCCTCAAAGCCAGAACAGTCATCCTCTTTCTTGAACACAATGTAAGCCGAGTAACGAGTTTCTGGAGATAGGACACAAGTATTCACTCTGCCACAAATCTTGAACCAACATACGCTGACAAGCTCCGCTACTCTTCCAAACCTGCATAATACAGGGCAACATTTGAGTATGGGGACATTTTTTCAAGGAGTCATTACAACAGCATTAATGCAAAGATAATGGAAAAGGGTACCTAGCTTCAGGAATTCGAATCCAATGCCAATGCGCAATATTTTCTCCCCATATGATACTGAGGTTTTCCGCTAATAACATGATACAATTCTTCCCATTCGCTTTATCTAACCAGAAGCTCTTGGTTTTCGGAAAAAAAAAAAAAAAAACAAATAATCATGAATAGCAACGAGTTAGAAACTTCAAAGTTATACCAAATTTTGCACAAAATAGCAGAGATTTTCTGATTCAAGCTTGTTTTGTAGCCATAATTCTATTATTATTCTCAAATCATATAAACAAAGTGCAAAACCGATGAATAGATATGCATATATATACCATTTTTCCATTATCGATTAGAACCGGATCTCCGCAAAGAGCGAAATAGAGCTCCTTCTTCAATGAGAAATCCCGCGATCCAGGAACCAGAGATTCAAAATCAAGCGGAAGAAATTTCTCCCATACGGTATCTGACTTGGCCGCCGCTTCGAAGAGTCTCGAAACCGAAGCGACTACGCACGCGTCTAGAGGACTGGTGAAAGATATTATGTTGGAGATGCAGTCCTCAGGCAAGGAATTGAACGATGCGACCTTCTTTCCTCCGTCTTCGCCGTTAGTTTGCCACATTGCTGGGCTTGTTAAAGGAAACTGAACAAAAGCTTTTTATCAAAATGTTTGTTATTCAAACCAAGATTGCTTTTATAAAGCCTCAAACAGTTTATCTAAGATAAAAAAGAAAAACAATGAACAGTAAAACAAACACTAACGTATATGGCTTATTCAATCCCCCTATAAACTTCTTTGAAAAGTTCGTAGAGTTCATACTATACTGAGTCAACATCAAAACCCTACACTTGTTTGTATCCATTATCACTTTATCCTTCCGCGTCTTCCGGTCTTCGTCCAGTAGCTATGATAGTCTGAAGACTTCGTCTTACATAAAGTCGTTTGTTTACAAAACTACCCCTTGTTCACACCTTCTTAACGCGTCGTCTTGGAACAATACTAATTACAGTCCTGGGCCTTGGGCTTAGCTTTTCAAATCTAGTGACATATCTTCGTTGAAATAAACAATATTCTCCCATTATTTCCTAAATATTCTCAGTGGATTTTCACGGAGTATGCTAGGCCTGGACAAATAAACCGAGTCAAATGTACCAAACCGAAACCGAAGCAAAACTAATCGAATCGAATCAAACCGAAATTTTGAACATAACCGTATGAATATTAAATTTTATAACCAAAATAACCGTAACCGAATCAGTATCGAACCAAAATATTTCGGATAACCGAAAATACCCGAAATACAATTATAGACCAAATAATTAAAAATACTTGAAAAATATATAAAAATAGTAAAAATACAAAAAAATAACCGAGAGTATCCAAAAATATCTGAAAATATACTCAAAAATAACTGAAATATCCGAAGTAAAATAAAAGAATGGATACTAAATTTTAAAACCGAAAGAACCGGAACCGAACCGAACCGAAATTTCAAAATATCCGAATGGTTACTAAATTTTAGAACCAAAATAACCGAAACCGAATGGACCTAACCAATAACCGATCGGATAACCGAACGCCCAGGCCTAGAGTATGCAATGAAGTTGAAAAAGCTTGATGTTTTCTTCCCATGATCAAATTCTCATGAGTTCTTATTGTCAAAAACAAATTTATCATAATCTCCAATAATTTACATAATCCTCTACTCTTAATAAAAATACACAACCCTATTTTGCCGATATAGAAGATTTATAATATTTTTACTTTAACTAGATGTTAACCCGCGGTACACCGCGGACCTAAATATTATTTAATTTTTTTTAATTATTAATTTAAATATTTTATTTGACATATTTGAATTTTTTTGTTAAAGAAAATTTTTTATTTTTATTTTAAGACTTTTGTTTTACATATATTCTACTGTGTTTTGATTTAAATCTTATTGTTTTTATTCCAAGGTAATCTCTAGTATAATCTGTATTAGTAATTTTGATTTTTCATGGATGCTGGATTACGTATAATCTTGATATTGAAATAGACTAATCTATTGATTCTGTAATCCTATTTCGATTTCAAATACTAATTGCTAATGTTCTAGCATACAAAGTTAACACTTTTCTTTACCGTCTCTCATGTTATTCACTAATCATCGTTTAATTTTGAGAAGTGTGTTCGTCATTGGTTTCAGAATTAAACTTCCCACAATTCATGAAATAATCATGTTTTTTTTTAGATTCAATAATCATCTCTCTTATAGAAGTTGTAGCTACTTTACAGAAATGTTGTAACATATATATTCATGTGTCTTTATTTTACAAAAGTTAAACAATCTAATTGATTTATCAACTAATCATTTCATATCAGATTATCTATAGAAGATAAAAGGATTCAAGCTTTACACAACAATAATCTTATTTCCTTCTTTGAGCGGCTGTTTAGGTAAAGCTCACTATTTTCTATCATCTCTGTCTATTTTTCTGCTCTTCCTTAACTCTCCTCTTATCTTCTCTTGAATGCCTTCACTTATCCACTTGATGTTGCATTCTTCTTTCCCCAGACTCGAGCCCTTCTTCCACTGGTTCTAGCCTTCTTCTTCATGAATACCAGAGGAACCCTCAGCTTATCAGTCTCGTTGACCAACACAAAGATAAGAAATTGTTTTCTTTATAACATGTACCTTAAAAGATTCTTAATCTATGTAACTAACATTTGTTTTGCTTCATAGATGAAGCTTAATTTTTTATTATGTAAGTGGAAGTAAATGATTAGTGAAGAGTCGTGTCATCTGTCCTCACAAGCAATAGAGACAAAGGTTAGTAACAAAGTTTCATTTCCAAGAGTTGTAGTAATATAGTTTTGAGTGTTGCTTAATGAAATAACTCAGATTTAGTGTTTTTTTTTTGTCTCCTGACATGTGGTTTGGATATACAAAAGTATAGTGTAAATCATTACCTTTACTAATAAATCTGATAATACATAGAAAAATAGTGTTACCACATCTCCTAAAGGTTAGTTGTGATGGAATTCTAAACTTTGATTTGGTATTGTTTTCAACATTGCCTTGAGAATGAGTAACCTACAGGGAGAAAATGGAACATGTTTTACTACGATACTAGGGGAGGATCCGGACTACGCCCGGAAATATATTTAAAAGCTAATTTTTAAAAATTAGTTTACTTAATTAAGTTTAATTCATTTTTAGTTTTGTTATTATACATGCAGAAAAAAAACAAATTACACGGCATTTTAATATTTTTTTGGATAATTTTAATTGTTTAAATTTATAAATCTATATTTTTCATTCTAATTTATATTTATGAACTGAGATTTATTATTATTTTCATAAACATTTTACACTGTAATTAATCTTCTTCTTTAAAATGATGATGTCTTAATTTCTTCTTGATGATGTAATGAGTTTTCAATGTCTATATCTTAATTTTTTTAGATGCTCACACTTACCTGATTTGAACAGTTTCTACTTGTAACACCGTCGTCTGTAAGAAGTAGTGATATCAATTGCGTGACCATCCACATTCTTTGTCCCTTGATGCAACAGTTTATGCTGCTCACCATGGCTACTTCATTCTACCTCTTAGGAACAATTTTTTACTACCTATCTTTTGCTCCACTTTCAAAAAAAGCGTGTCTAAATAGGATCAATTGCAAATGCAACATCAAGAAAGGAGGGAGTTAAGCTGAGAAATTACCATAAAGTTATAATGTTTGTCAGGAGCCAGTATTTCTATCTACAATTTAGATACCAAAAACTATTTTAAGGTCTAATGTAGACATGTATGTTAAATATATAAAATCAAAACCTGCATAATGATTTATAGAAGTAGGATGAGACAGGCGACTCATAGAAAATAAGACAATGAATATTAAATACAACAGAGAGTTCATAATTTTATTCTCGTCTAAGTTCATCACCTAATCAAAGTGTTATTACGATACGAAGTAAGAGAGCTTGAAGACGAAGAACTATGCAAGTAGAAGCCTATCTTCTCGATATGATACTCTATAAATCATATTATCACAGACTGGTTACTTTTCTATATTCTCTCAGTTGATCACTAATTCTAGTGCACTCTCAGTCGCTCTTTGCCTAACGTACTTAACGTCTCTCTGAGACTAAGGTTGAACTGAATAACACTCTTGATTTTCTTCCTCTTTGAATTGGTAGAATGGCAGGTCCAATTTTCTAACCAAGGCATGTGCATTAGATCACTATGAGGACACAAACATGTCTTGAAAAATCTACTTAATTTATGTTGGGAGTTTATTTGGAACATAATTTTAATTCTAATAGAAAATTAGGTATGAAGCCAAACTGAAATTAGAAACGAAGATATCAAACTCCCAAGTCCTAAGGGTAAAAATAAAAATAGAGAGATTTCATATAGAGGATTAGAAAAATGTAAACCTTGGGTTGAGATATGGAGACGATATTTGGCCGACCAAGAGCCGTAAACCCACGTCGTCGGTATCATCACCTTCTTTAGTTTTCCATATCATCTCACAGTCGGACAAACGTCAATTACATCACGGCTTTGACACTGTTTTCTCGTCCTCTTTTTTTTTTGGAAAATGGCTTAGGTTTCTCTACGCCATCACTCGTTCCATCTCTAAAATCATGCGCAAATGAGACGGAAAATAAGAAATTACTTGAGATTTGGATCACAGACTTGTGCTGCTTTACAAATACCGAACTAACGGAGTGAGATTTTTAGGACGGCCAGAGATGGAAATGTGCTGTGGTGAAATTGATAGTATAGAGAGTGATGAACGTTTTGACCAAAAAAAAAAAAAAGAGAGTGATGAACGCAGATAGAAGACAAAAGAGTTGAACTTGGGAATGCGAAAAATTAATGCAAAGGAGCTGAATAATTTTTAGATTTTTGTATTTTTCTGGCTTAACGTTTTCTCTTCTCGTAACAAACCATTAATGAGGTGACTATCATTCTTCTCCTCGTGACAATTCTCTAACAAATCTGACGTGGCATCTTTTTAGATGTTTTTGGTTTTGCTGATGTGGACACATCAAGAGGCCTCAATGAGTTACTTTTATTAGTAATAGATGTACTTGTGTAAAACATAATTGAAAAAAAGAAAGTAACAATGGTAAAGTGAACGTACCTTTAAAGAATAAGCTGTGTTAAATCTTTCTCTTAATTCATGTGTTTGCTGGGTTTTTTAGATTGTTGCTTTTGTGTGTGATGATGTTATGAGACGTGAAACATAAGAGTATTTATAGACTCATAAGTTAGGTAAAAAAATTCCTTGATCGGAAAGCATAAAATATTCGATACCTTAGCTAATTGGAATAAAATCTCAGCTATAGTTTTGTATTTAGGAATATGCTGTGAATATGTATTTTGTGTCATAAATTTGTTTCTAAAAAATTGATTTCTTGCAGATTTTGAGAGAAAATATCTCAGATAAGGTATGTGGGAGTAATTAGTTTGGATGACATCTAACAGTTGGGATTTTTTAAAGAAAGCGTATTGAATTTGGGCAGGATTTTAGGCAACGATTAGTTCATCGCAATATCTTTTCTGAAGATATTTTTGGCAACGATATTTGTAATATCTTGGATTTAATGTCGTTTTTATTACAACATTCCTAAAATTACTTATCCAAGATCCGGATAGAGTTAAACCCGGGTAAAACCCGGATCCAAATGAATTAATGCAAAAAAACCCTGTAAAAATGTATATGTAGATTGAATAGTAAAAAAAAAATTCAACTCATCATCCCACAGCCTCGACCCAACAATATCTGCTTCCTCCAAAAGCCCATCAAGCCAAAGGATTTGGTAGAGTGATTTTTCTTTACAAAAGCTTATCTTGTAAGGTTTTACCATCATGCTATTTTATTTTGAATTCAGAGTCCACAGGACGATCTGTCAAGTTACAAAGCAGAAAGGTAATCTCTTATTAGAGACCTTAAATTGCTGTTTTTTGGTTCAACTTAATTTCAGCGTCCTGTGTGATATCTTGTGGTTGTCTCTGGTGTTTTCAAGCTCTGTGTAAGACTGTTTTTATGGCTGAGTGATGAATTTGTTTTAATTTTTTGTTCAAAATTCTCTCTCACATTGACAATCCGAACTGGGTATCTTTTTAGCACCGGGATTATTCTAAGCTGGCCGTAAGCACAAACTGGTGAAGCATGTGCTTGCGGCCCGAAAATATATGTCTTTATTGGTCTTCAATTGTGTAAAAGTCTTGTTAGTCTAGTGGTAAAAAGATATTAAAATGATATCGAGTTCGATCCATTGTCTCAACAATTTTATCTGTTTGCATAAAAGTCTCATTATTCTACGGGTGAGGCGTACAAAAATGATATCAAGTTCCATCCAATGTCTCAACAGTTTTTATCTGTTTTGATATTTTTCCTTAGTTCACAAAATAATTCGGGCCTAACATTAATTTTAGTTGTGGTTCTTAGAGAAAAAAAAATTAATTTTAAAAAGAAATTAAATAAACAATTTTAATTTTAGAAAACAATAATTGTTGCTAATAAAAAAATTTGAAACATACATGACATACTATTTATAACATACATGACCTAAAACTTAATAATTTAAAACTTAATTTCCGCCAAATTTTGTCCATATATGCTCGACCAAATCCGCTTTCAATTGTTCATGCATAGCTCGGTCACGAAGTCGAGTTCTAGTAGCCGTCATAATTACAAGATTTGAAGGCATATATGTAGAATAGGTGAAATCCATCTGTGAACTTCCGGCAGATTCCTCTTGTTCGAATTCGGTTACATCAAACTAAGTATACCCATCTCGTTCGCTTCTACTATCATATTGTGAAGTATTATACATGCTCGCTTAATATTTCCTACTTTTACCTTATCCCAAATAAGAACCGAATTTTTGACAATGGCAAATCGAGCTTGCAAAACTCCAAAAACATGGTCGACATCTTTACGGGTCGAATTTTTTGGGTCGGTTCCGGTTCGGGTACTCGATTTCTGTTTTTTTGCCCAACCCTAACATCGATAATGATAGAATCAACCATAACTAAAGATACAAAAATCCTAATTCTCAATTTTTGTCACTTAAATATCTCAATCTTATTTATGAATTAAGTTATCATCCTTCTAATCAAATCATCAGCAAGTTATCATGGATTCCAAAGACATTCTCAAAAAGAAGAATGTCTTAATTTTATTTAATTTTAATTCTATATTAACTAAGAACCTCCAATTGGAGATGGTCTTAATTACCAGTGTCTCGAACTTGAAGTTGCCAAATCGTTTATTTGCTAATTGTGGGTTTTCTCTACATACAACATTTTATTCAGATACCAAAAAAAACTTTATTCAGATACCAAAAAAAATTTGAACAGTTGATCAAAAAAAACTTTGAACAGTTCATCTAACTCCCTTAGCCTCACTGCTTTGGTTGAGTAGATGGACCGAATTCTAGTTATGGTTTATGCTTCCATGTTTTTACTTTTTTTGCCATGGGACCATTTATATAGGTCTATAATCATCGATTGTAAACCTAAACCGTTTTCATTTCTATGACATATTTACATTCTTAGCAAAAAAAAAAAAACTACACATATAACAGTTTCATGTCTAATTATGTTTGATTTAAACATCCCATTTTGAAGTGTAGACAAAAGATGAAAAGTGAAGTTGTTGTATTCGCATGCCTTAATTCATCACGATTCACGGCCTTGTCAAAACGTCACTTTAGCATGCTAGCGTGCATATAGCCAGTTAGTAACCTGATCTGCGGCATATGAGCTTTTGAGCTATCAGCTATGTGGCCGCAGCCAAAATAAAATGGGCACAATTTTCCGTGTCAATTAATGATATGAGTCATTACAACCAAAATGACATCTCTTTTTCTTTTGAAAATAATGTTAAATTCTATTAAAAAAAAAAAGAAGGTTTTTACAATTAGTGCAACGAGAGTTTGAAAGGTTTTAATCTGAAAACAGAATTTGAAACCATTTTACAATTAGTACAATTGTACATACCTAGATTAGGAATATGATACCATTTTCAGAAGTGAGGATAATGTGGCGCGCCTATATATGCAAAGATAATTATCACAAAGAATCGAAATAGAGCTTCTTCTTGGATGAGAAATCCCGCAATCCAGGAATTAGAGATGCATACTCTGGTCGCAGAAACTTCTCCCATGCAATATCTGACATTATTGGGAGAACCGGAGATCGACCAAGATTGACGGTCAAGATGATCACCCAAGATTATGGAAATCATAAAGATCGAGAAGGATCTAGAAGATATCATATATTAAGTTTAGGAAGTTTAAGATTATCTCTAAATATATTATTTACATTTAAATACCATGATAAATTGATGAGAGTAAAGAACACAAAAGTGTTTAGAAAGAATTATAATTGACTCTCATAAGAATAAAGTTATAAATTACATTCGCTTATATAGAAGTAGGGGTGTCAAAATGGATTGAAATTAATGGATCAATCCAAACCAATCCAATCCATGGATCTAATGAATGAGAAATTTGGATTTTAATGGATTAATGGATTAAATGGATTAATGAGTTTAATGAATTAGATTGAAATGGTTTGGATTATTATGGATTAGTGGATTACTCAAAACCAAACCAATAGAAAGTAAACATTCTAAATCAAATATGTAAACCGAATAAAATGTCTAAACCGGTTTAGTAAACCGCAGAAAAACCTAAATGAAGCTCGATCTCTCTTCCTCAACCTCACAACTCTCACCATCATCGATCTCTCTTCCTCAGCCTCCCAAATCCCAACTCTCACCACCATCGATCTCTCACCACCATCAATCTCTCTCACCATCGAACTCTCTCACTATCGAACTCGCTCGCTATCTCTCTTCGAAGCTTTTATTCTTAAGGGTCTCGTTCTTCTCTCTTACCGATCAAGTCTCCGGCCGACGAAGTGATCCAGCGAAAGGTTCTCAAAGTCAGGCGCGTATCAGACTCATAGGACCTCTTCCCTTAATTCATTTCTATTGTTTCATTCGTGCAAGCAAAACCAGAGAGTAAGTGTTTTGTTTGATTTAAACTATCGTTGATTGCCTTGTCTAACCCTTCTTGTGCAAGTGTTTTTTTTTATATTATGTACATATATACTGGTCACTTTAACATGAGCCTTCTAGCTTGTTGATCGTGGAAAAACATCTATTTCATTAATTAGTGCTCTGTATGTTTATATTTTGCATTATACGTTTGTCATTGTTCATTGAGTTTCTCAAATTTAAGAGTTTGTTTGTTAATAATGTATAGAGAGTTGCGCATTTTTTAAACATGGTGGATTCAGAGGCTAGACAAGAACATGAAGTCTGTTTCTAATTTGTAAATAATATAGTTAGAGGTAATCTTAAACTTCCTAAACTTAAGATATGATAACTTCTAGATCCTTCACGATCTTCATGATTTCCATCATCTTGGGCGATCATCTCCACCGTCGATCTTGGTCGATCTCCGGTTCTCCCAATACCCCGGCAAGTTCATACGTAGTAACACGTGTGAGATTGGACAAGTCTTCAGAATAGCGGCTTTTATACCCGGCCGTCAGGTCATCATCGACGTTTATACGTAGGATTCAAAGCAGCTACAATACCCAACCGTTTGGTCATCGACGTTTATACCCTATCGTAAGGTTCAAGTAATAGAAAATAACACTCGCGGTTGCGAGGTTCGGATGTAGCTCGCGTGATTGCGAGATCTGGAAGTACCTCGCCTGATTGTGAGATCGAAAAACAACTCACAAGTGCGAGAAGTTTAATCAAAGATACTAAGGAGCGAGAAAACATCATCATCGCCGAAGATTGAACGAAAACATCAATAAGTTCATGTTCATAAACCAATATCTTAGTCTTCAAGAAACTAGCCAACTTTGCTAGCCAAATAGAAAATCAACATGGTCAATCAATGACCGGACCATCAAACGTAATCCTTTCTTCGAATTACGTCCTTCTTCTTTTTCTTATTCCTTCTTTCTTTCTTCTTCTTTTTTTTTTTTTTTTTTTTTTTTTTTCTTTTTTGAAGTAAACAATGATGGAATCTCCTAAAAACCCCAACAAGCCAAGACTTGTATAATTGCATCCGTGAGTCTCAAGACTTTCTAGAAAATTGACGAAAATAGGCCTTGTTTGCAATTATTTCACGCGCGGTAACAATTACCCCTGGCTTGGGTGGGCTTGCGGCTTAAGCCAAGCTGTTTAGATCCATTGGAATAAACAGTATTATGCTCGTTTTACCCTTGGAGTCAAGGCTGGCCCGGAACATAAGCAAGATAATAAGCTCTTGATTTGAGCCCAAAATTTTATGGGTCACTGAAAATAAGAAATTTTCTTTTTAATTCTTTTTTTTCTGGCTGAAAATGTTATTAAAATGTTGAGATTTGAGCATAAATATTTTGTTTTATTTTGTTTTGATGATTTATATTTTTCTTTGCAGTTACTATTGCTCGTCTCATATTTCCTTTGTTTATAAATTTATATCATTAAAAATTTTCATTTTGTCTAGGCCTTCAATAACGTGGCACCATCTCTGCTTAGGGTCATGGATCCTCTCTATATCTACTTTCACAGAGTATGCAATGAAGTTGAAAAGCTTGATGCTTGCTTCCAAACTTTGGATTAGAAACTGCGTGTTAAGCACTTCATTCTCGACTCTTCCCTATCTTCTTCAAACCGAGGATTTCATCCAGTTGAGTGCATGGTCTATCCGTGAGCCGCTGTCTGCCTCGTCTTCGTTTAGCTTATTCATGACAAAAATTAATATGTCCAGTCTGATGCCAAGAACATAAGGAGAGATGCTAGACCCAGAGCTATTCCAACTAAGAACAAAATGTAGGTGACCACGATATAAGTTCCATGAAACTCATGGCTCTTCTTTGGTTTATAGAAATATGCTGAATGCTGACAGAAAAGATGGATCCCAAGGCTATGGATCAAAGTAAAAATAGGTAATTATTATACATATAAACATTGGGTTACAACATCACATTTCCATGTTTTTAAACCTCTATTTTTGGTTTTTGCTTTCCACACATTTTCACTAGAAACCCTAAAAAAACAGGGTTCTAGAAATCAAATTTCATTTTGTATTTTGATTTTTATTTTGATCCAATCAATGATTTTTGGACTGAAAAAAAAAAAGAAAAAAAAAACACGAACTAAACTTGATTTAAACCAAGTTTAGTACACATGCTCTTGGAAATTCAGAAGCTATGTGTTAATTCCAAAGTTGTGGTGGTACTTGGTTGTTTTACCAATTTAGAGTACTGTGTTGTTTCAGATCTTATTTCTCTTATACCAGTGCCTTCAAGATTCAATTCTCTTATGGTCCGTACAACATCTGGGAAACGTTTGATCCCATTGCAACCAGAAAGATTAAAAACTTGGAGATGTTCTAGCTTATCAGTACTTGGTATGCTCTCCAAGCTTGTGCAATCTTGAAGATCGATTTTCTCAAGGTGACATGCTTCCGAAATTTCATCAACTTCAACTAGTGTCACTAAATGCCCAAGCTTGATTCTCTTTAACATCGAGAAACTCTGAAAAAATGAAAAACATGGAAAGATGAATCATTTGAAATTACTTAATGCAATATTTATGAAAATTTATGTGATAATTTATAGTAGTTAGTTTATAGTAGCAATCTTAGTAAATGACAATCGCGATAATTAGTTATCGAAAATGTCATTGTAGGATATTTTTCTAGATGGTATTCCTATGTACACTTATAAACGTTCATTCGATTCTCTTATCTTTTTGATGTGAGGTTTCTAATATTCTTGGACGCAATCAATGCACTATCTCTAAAATGGTGACTTTCCCTTACCTTATAATATCCTCCAAATCCCCAAAGTTTAAGTTTGTGAAATTGACAAGCAAATCCTTGGTATATAACCGGCGGCTTTCTGTGAAAGTGTTGGGGCAAGGATTGCACTGCATGGTCATGATCCATACAGGAATTCCTTAGATCACTAGGTACAGACTCAGGGACGCAACTCTTATGGTCGAATTCCGGGAGGTTCTGAGCATCAGATAGGTATATGTGAGATGCACGCATGATAGACTCCTTCTGATTAGTATCTCTTTTGTCCTGAAAACAAACCAAAATATTAGGAAAAAATTGTCAATGATTAGGAAATTCGCGAAATCTATGTATATATATATATATGAACATGTGACATACCAAAACGGCATGTTCATAGTCATTTCCACAGGAGATCAAGCAAAAAGATCTGTTCTTCGAAGTGTTAATACATACGTCGATGATGTGCACCGGGCCTTCAAATCGTGTTTGACGGTCCTGGGCATCATGGCAGATCTTGAGCAAAGCCGACTCCATTTCAGTCATTTTCTTGCCCTTGAGCTCCTCGGCATATGAGATGAGAGTAGACGGGTTGCCATCAGAACTTTTAATCACTCTCATTGAAAGATCTAGAAGATTCTGCTCTACCACTCCACTCCCAAAGGCACATCTTGTCAATAGCTTCAGAGCATTTTCATCACTTAGACCTTTAAGCTCATAAATCTCATTCATCTGGCACTTCTCAAGAACTGATTTATCTCTTGAGGTTATGATGATCAAGCTCCCTGGTGCAAACTGATCAACTACTCCAAGAAAAGACATAGCGTCTTGAGCATCTCGTACATCATCTAGAACAACAAGAACCCTTTTTCGACGATGGCATGGCTCGGAACCAGAGTTGTTAAGGTCAAACTCTTCCATTGGAGTCAGACAAAATAAATCACTGGGCAAAGGCTCAAGTCTCTTCTCACTATGTTTTGTGTGGAAATCTTTGACGAAGTAAGTAGCATCATACCCTCCACCCATTCGTCGAAAGATTGCTTTAGCCAGTATAGTCTTGCCAATGCCAGGCTTGCCGAAAATGCCTATAGTGCGAAGGCCCCATGGTTGCTTGCATAGCAAGTTTTCTATATCCAATTGCCGGCTGTGGATCCCAATCTCTTCCGTAGGGTTAAGTATCTCAAATATTGCTTCCGAGATCTCCTCCACAACTTCGGATTCTTCGCTGAAATTAAAGAAGAAGTTATGTTAATGTTATTAGTCCATGTATTTCAGAATTTACATATACTTCAACTTTTCTTTTGCATGGTTTTTGGGAAAATCTTATAAAAACCTTCAAAGTGGCCACCAATTTGACTTTAAACCTCTAAAGTTTTGAACTTTTACAACCACTTTGACTTTAAACCTCTAAAGTTTTGAACTTTTACAATAAACCATCAAAGCGATAACTTTGCTAGGCCACTTTGTGGTTTATTGTTGACACAAACTGTGCAATGCATAGTTTTTTGTTGGCTTTTAAATATAAGTTTTTTGTGTCATAAATCCGGTGTTATTATTGGTTTCAAGCATGTACAACCCCAAATTGCCGCACATAGTGTTTACCGATCCATATCAAACCCTAAGCGAATTTCTCAAAATCTTTAATAAAATACAGAGTTCTAAATTCATTATGAAATAATATAGGCGAGGGGCTAGTGGCCTCTCATCTCTTATATTTTATGTTTTGTTCGAACGTCCCATCGTGACATTTATACAACAATAAGATTTCTATAAATATTTTTTAATCGAAGAGTATTCTTTTTATAGCAATAATCGAAAGAGTTATGAGCCAAATCTATACGTTTTTATGTTGGACAACAATTGTTTCCCTTCTAAGCAAAAGTCAAATTAGGAGTTAAAAGGAATTTCAGTAAAGTTTTTGTATTGACATACCTGAATTCCTCATCATACTCATGGCCTTTTAGTTCTGCTATTTTCGCAAGCGCCCATCGCAACCTAGTCACCTTATCTGCAGGATATGACCTTTCGAGCTCTGTGAACGCATCACTAAACGGCCCCGATTGTTGCCTCACGTCTGATCGACTTACACCATAGAACACCGGAACCACCTCATAGCTCTTCTTGTCACAGCAGGATAATTCAAGGTGCTTCGTGAGGTTCTCTAGGCATGACACGGAAGATGCGTAGTCTCTAGAGAAAATCACTAAACAAATTCCGGAAAACAACTTGATTCCTCTGCAATTAAAAGCCGTGATGAGGTGGCTGATGAAGGAAGACACTGATGAGTCATTTTTGTTGTAGATTATGTTGTCGGATTGCTTGGTTTCTTCGTTTTTATCCATGTTTGATTTATTGGAGCCTCACAACCAATATCCATGTTTTCTATGTATATATATATATATATATATGAAAGCTACCTTGAGTATATGGTAAGCAAATAATCACAAGGCAGCTTCGTCGAAATTTATGACAAAATCATTTAAAGTAGATATGTATATTATTGCTTATTAGAAATTGTAAACGCATGAGACGTGCGATCAATTCCAGTTGACCAGTTCTGTTTGGTTAATTCTGATTCAATCGGTTATGTTTGGTTAATTCATTGAGAGAATCGAAGAACCGAAATTATACCTGTTATATATTATAAAAAAAATTATATCTGTTGTTTTAGTGTTCAGCTACGGTAAAGGTACAGTAAAATAGTAGCGTATGTAGTCCAACGATTAAATTAGGATAACTACCTATCAAGCATTAGCCTTGATTCCACTCCCTACCGAGGCATTTTATCAAAAAAAATAATAATGGTATAACAGAGCAAAAAAATACATCATTGTTGCCTCAACATATAATTAAGAAATGTATTAGCCTTTTTAATTATTATGTTCATATATATTTTTGAACGAACCTTTGAGCGGTATTCGCCCGACCCGACGAGATTTATTTTTTGTTTTTTGTTTTCCGTTTTGCTCTCCGGTTTCTGGCAAGTCTAGATGGAAATGGAACTGCGAGAGGGGTCTCATTTTCTTTGTTTATCCTATGTTTTTTTTTTGTTCTGTCTATGATTCTTCGTTCGAGGGTTAGGGTATTTTCAGTGGCGATTGGAGGTTAGGGTTAGGTTTACGGCGGTGCGAGAGTAAATCGCGACTAAACGTTTAGGTTTACAAAAGTAGGTTAAACATATATCCGAGTTTTGAATTCAAGAATCAAATTCAACTCTTCCTATATATGCCCGACTCTTACTATATATATATATATCTCCCATAAGTATTATCGAAATCATAATTTGCTATTTATTTTCTTGCAACATCATCGTGCCAACATAAAAAAATAACTCTTACTAATTCTAGCTTGATATATTTTATTTAGATTTGATGTGCATTCGTTAGTTTTCGGGTATGATTTTCTTACCCACCCCTAGATGAAGGATATTACAATATATGGATCAGCTAAATTATGTACCAAACCTTGGTTCACAATGTCAGTACGGTTTATATCAAAATTGGCCCGCATAAAACTAAATTTTGTACCAAACTAAACCAAGAACATCATAAGTGATGCTGTGTAACTAATGAGGTCTACAGATTTTTAAATACAGTGAATCTCCACATGGAAAAGAGCCGTTGATTTGGTAAGTCTAAAGAATAAGTCTAAAGAGACGACTCTACAAAAAACCAATATCCCACGCGTTTAAATATTTCTTCAAATCATAAGATTCGTATATCCTAGCCGTTTGCACATTTAAATTCGAAGACGCGGCAACGAATTTGTATAGAATATTCGTATTTGCAATATACTACACCAAATATGAACTTTCTAGGTGTCAACCGTCCCAAAATTGGTTCTTTATCCGATGGAATTAGTCAATTCAATTAATAAAATCTTGTGAGATAGTCCCTCCCCGAAAAACAAATATTTGTTGGGTTTTTATATAACAAATGAATGACATTATAAATTTGGATATCTCGAACTCTATTTAATTTCAATGAGTAACATTCCATCCTCTTTCCATGAAATTATGATTAGGCCCAATTATGATACATTCGTTATCCCATATTTAAAGAAAAGTTAGTTAAATAGCCATGAGTTGTAAAAAAAAAAGCCATGAATATGGATTACTTAGATATATAAGTAAATGGGAAAATCATAATTAAAAATCATTCTATTTGCACGATTCAACTAAAATATTATTAATATTTGCACATATTTGATACAATAACGAGCTATAAATTAGATATGACTTTTATCTGCCTCATACCCATGATAGACAGTTTTACACCTAATACTCGAGACCACAACGGACGGATCTACCTGCAACATTCTGAAACTTTTGATTTGTCTTGCATTATTAATTTTCAAGAATGTGCACTCTCTAAAAACAAAGTTATTTACCTAAACAAGAGCACATTTGAGTTATTGAGTACTCAATTTTTAATTTTAGTTAGGTTTAATGCCCCTTAAATCCAAGATAATGTAGAAGAATACTGTTGTACATTTGTTTCCTAACAATTAGACAATAATTTTAGACCAAATCAACATAATTTTTAATTTAAAATCTTTTATCCAACTTGCAAAAAATGCAAGTTAAACCAACAAAACCGGATTTAACTCGCACTATAAGCTCCCACCATCACCGTCAAGTTTGTTAATTTATGATAAGTTATATATTAAATCAAAGTCTTCACGACGAAGATTACACATATACTCTTTAAAATTTAGAAATTTAATGAACTTAACAGTAAAAACTATTGAAAAAATGCATACAAAAGTCATGATATTGCGGATTAAACTTGAATTTGTGGGTTTAACCTATATTTTTGTAAATGTAAGGTAAACTCGCAAAAAATATTTCACGAGTTTTATTTTGCAGAAAATTATATTTTACAACTAGTTGATCATTTTCTAAACCGAGTCTTCTAAACCGATGTAATTGATGTGTATAGAAAGAATTACATGTAGTTCAATATGATGTATAGAAAGAATTACATGTAGTTCAATATGATGTATAGAAATAGTCTCAGTTTATTTATACATTTAGTTACTAGCTAGTGCTCATTATTTTATAATAACTTAGTTATATACACTTGTAGCCGGCCGACTTGTTCCTGTAATTCTTCCGACTTGTCACGTTGCCACTAAACATCGAATTCTACAACTCTTGAAATTTGTTTAAAGAATCTCAAGCTGAAATTTTAGAAAGGTAATACCAAGTCAGATAGACAAGTGTATATAGTCTAATAAAGTTCTTGTGCTAGAATTTGTCATCATAAATAAATTATTAACATTGTAAGAACTTGTCTCCAAGAATAAATTATTTACTATAGTTGTACAAGAAGAACGTGGTCGATCGAATTGACTAGATATATATATGATATATATATGACGTCTAATCATATGATCTTTTGCAAATCAGTCGTATAATTCAATTTCAATCTAAGTAAACAGCAAACTCCAAAAAGAAAATTCACGATGGTGACAGCTTCGGACGTCAAAGTAGGACCAGAAGTGTTTATCAATTTCCGAGGAGTTGAGCTGCGCAAGACCTTCATCTCCCATCTCCATACAAAATTGCGACGGGTTGGAATCAATGCTTTTATAGATTCTGATGAAGCTCCTGGCAGAGAACTCCAAAACCTTTTCAAAAGGATTGAGGATTCAAAGATCGCGCTGGCGGTTTTATCGAGTAGGTACACCGAGTCACATTGGTGTTTGCAGGAGCTAGTTAAGATGATGGAATGTAGTACGAAAGGTGAAGGATGCAATAACAAGTTATTGGTCATTCCAATCTTCTACAAGCTGAAGATATCTACAGTGGCAGAGCTTGATGGAGATTTCGGTCGTAATTTGTGGGATCTCTGGAGGTTGCCCGGTCGCGGTCGTGATCGAGACAACCGGATTGTTAAGTGGAACGAGGCTTTGCAGGATGTTCTCAGCAGAAACGCCTTGGTATTGCCAGAAACTGGGTATGGATTAGTGTTAGGAATTAAACAATATTTAATTTTACTTTTCAATTTCTTTAGTAGAAAATCTTAGTATTATAAGTAGAATCAAAATGAAGGAAGACGAGCACGCTAGTTATGTTGTAGATTTATTCTTAGGAGATATTATACTCGTATCGTTCGTTAGATGGAAATATTTGCCGTTAGAAGAAATAGCTAGAATTTATTTTACGAAAAAAAGAAATAGTCAATCAAGAGCTAGAAGATTATTTGCAATTATTATACACGAAAAATATTAGAAAAGGTTCATATCGAAAAAAGATTAGTAAAAGTTCATTGAAACTTGAAAGATAAGAAAATGTAGATTATAGTCAATTTTAAATTATTACAACACATCTTACCAATACCAATCATTTCCATAATTCAAATTAATCAAAGAAAACGAAATAAAAAGTTTATTACGTTCAAGATTAATGATGATTAATAAAAGGATAAAAAAAATACACTCTTTTTGGTTTTGTTTTTTTGAAAAATCATTTTTGAATTGACATATTTTTTCAAAGTAAATAGAGTAAGATTAACTGTAAAGATTAACCTAAAATAAAATTGTAACAGTAATTTGAATTTTTTTTTTTTTTTTTTTACTATAAACATCACTTATATTTATTTTCCTATCAATATAATTTTCAAATAAAATTTTGAGATATGAAATTCTGACCAAAAGTTTTTTTTTCAATAAAGAGATGAGATTATAATAGATTAACATACCCATATTATGAATAAACTTTATCTTATATTTATTTAAAAAAATTTATAAATTTTTGTTCTATTTTGGTCTTCATCATTTTTCTTCTAATGTTCCTCATTTGATAAGGAACATAGATGAATGATGTGGAAAACAAATTACTCTTAAGTGTGGTAAAAATATAGAATAAAGATGAATATCATATTCCTCTTCATTTGTTTTCTAAATTATGGTTACAATTAAAGTTTTAGAGCTTACATCCATATATATATACCATTTATAAATAGGGAGACTCACAAAAATGCCCCTTTTTCAATACCCCTTTTCAAAAATGCCCCATTTGGCTGTTCATTTTTAAAAATACCCCTTTTTATGTACAAAATGACTAAATTACCCTTTTTTTAATAAAAAAATATCACAAATATATAAGGAAAACATGAGAATGTGTACGCATCAAAATTACAAATTTGATTTTGTAAAAACTTGAAAAACCTTTTAAATACCTTGTAAAATTTTCCCGCCAAAATTTTTCCCGCCAAAAAATTTTTTCGCCAAAAATTTTTTTTTGCGGGAAAAGTGATTCCGCAATTTTTTTGGTGTTAAATTTTTGGCGGGAAAAATTTACAAGGTATTTTAAAGGTTTTTTACAGGGTGTTTATAAGGTTTTACAATGTATTTTAAAAGGTTTTACAACGTATTTATAAGGTATTTATAAGATATTATAAGATTTTACAAGCTATTTTATAAGGTTTTAAAAGTTATAAGGTTTTACAAGTTTTTTATAAGGTTTTACAAGTTATAAATACCTTATAAAACCTTATAAGTACCTTGTAAAACCTTTTAAAATATATTGTAAAACCTTACAAAACACTTGTAAATACTCTGTAAAAACCTTTAAAATACCTTGTAAATTTTTCCCGCCAAAAATTTTTCCGCCAAAAAAATTGCGAAATCACTTTTCCCGCAAAAAAGTTTTTTTGGCGGGAAAATTTGTTGGCGGGAAAAATTTTTACGGGAAAATTTTACAAGGTATTTACAAATGTTTTGGCGGGAAAATTGCGGGATCACTTTTCCCGCCAAAAAATATTTTGTATTTTGTGGACCTAATTTTGTTTCAAATAAGGGTAAAATGGTCATTAAAAATTAAAAGAGGGCAAACTTAAAAATAGACTCTCAAAGGGGGCATTTTTTAAAAGGGATATTGAAAAGGGGGCATTTTTAACAATTTCTCTTATAAATATAGGTGTGTAAAACTAAAGTTTAAAACCATTAATCTTAAATCCGGAAAAAATGAATGGGAAGATTTTCTGAAGGAATATAACTAAATAAGTCACACTCCTCCTTATTCTTTTTATAAATCATGGTTACCAAATTTTTTTCAAGAAAAAAAAGATTATGGTTACCAATTAAAACTTTTATTAGAGTTTACATGTACTTACGTACGTATACCATTTATTAATATAGATTTTTTTTTTTGGTTGACACCATTTATTAATATAGATGTACATAAAACTAAACCTCCAAACCATTAATCTTAAACTCTAATCCTGAAAATGGATGGGAAGAGTTTTCTCAAGGAATATAACTAAATAAGTCACGTCTCGGATAGTCATCCCTCTCCATCATTACTCTTTTTGTTTTGCAGCAAGGAAGACGATTTCTTGTCTACGATCGTCGCACATGTTAAAAATGCCCTAAGCCAAATTACACCGCAAAGAGGACAAAACCCTAAGCCCCAAAAATTTCTTAGCAGAGCATCAAACATTACTGAACCAGAGGATCAACGCCTTAAGCAACTGGAAGTAAAGTTGAATGTGGAGTGCAATGACAACGAAACTCGTATTGTTGGAGTCGTCGGGATGCCTGGAATCGGCAAAACCTATCTCGCCAGGAAACTCTTCGTCAAGCTTAAGAATAAGATCAACCATTGTGTGTTCATCGAGTTCGAGCGTGAGAAGTCAGAGGAGCAAGGATCAGAGTGGCTAGAGAAGAGACTTGTGGAAGACTTACTGGATATTAAAAATTGCATTGATACAAATGCACCACTTGAGGTTTGGAAGGATAGCTTAATCGACAAGAAAGTCGCGATTGTTTTAGATAACGTGAGTGAGAAGAAACATATCGAACAGCTTATAGGTAGATGCGACTGGATTAAAAAGGGGAGCAGAATCGTCATCACAACACGAGACAAGTCATTGACCGAAGGATTAGTCTCTGATCTCTATGAGGTCCCTGGGTTGAATGAGAGAGACGGCTTAGAGCTCTTTAGGGCTCAAGCCTGTTGTATTCTTGATGGAAATTTCATGGAGCTGTCTAGAAAGTTTGTGGATTATGCAGGAGGCAACCCATTAGCTCTCGAGCAATTTGGTAAGGAGCTTCGCGGGAAAGACGTGGTTCACTGGGAAACAAGACTTGGAACACTGGCACAGTGTTCCAATCCAACGATCAGAGAGAAGTTAAGAAGCTCTTATGATGAACTAAACGAGCAGCAGAAGGATGCGTTTCTTGATATAGCTTACTTCTTTAGGTCACAAGATGAGAGCTACGTTAGAAGTTTACTTGATTCTTATGACCCTGAATCCGCGGAATCTGGACAGGAGTTTAGAGATCTCGCAGACAAATTCTTGATTGACGTGTGTGATGGTCGAGTTGAGATGCATGATCTCTTGTTTACAATGGCCAAGGAGCTTGTTGAAGCCACTGTAGAGAAATCTAGATTGTTGCTGTCGAATTGTGCAGACTTGCCAAACAAAGAGGTAAGACTGAGATGAGAACTTTATATATTGACAAATTTATATAATATATATGTATGCTTGCAATAACATGTTGTAGTTGTCACTTGGTCCACAGGGAAGAGACAAGGTTAGAGGAATTGTCTTAGACATGTCTAAAATGGAGGAAATGCCATTAAAGAAAGAAGTTTTTGTCGGTATGAGTAGTCTACGGTACCTGAAGGTGTACAATTCTCTTTGTCCTCCTCACTCTGAAACTGAGTGCAAGTTAAACTTACCTGATGGACTTGAGTTTCCAAAAGATAATGCTGTCCGATATCTTCACTGGGTCAAATTCCCAGGGACGGAACTTCCATCAGACTTTGACCCCAATAATCTCATCGATCTTAGGTTACCTTACAGCAATATTATCACTGTATGGAGTCGTTATAAGGTTTGTTTTTTTTTTCCAGTTTAAACTAATTGAGCTTGCATAGTGTATGGTACTTATGGTGTATGATTATGTTTGGTTTTCATAGGTTGCACCTAATCTGAAGTGGGTTGATCTTAGCCACTCGAGTAACTTGAATTCTTTGATGGGTTTATTAATAGCACCAAATCTTTTGAGATTAAATCTTGAAGGCTGCACAAGTTTAAAGGAGTTACCTGATGAGATGAAATATATGATGAATCTTGTTTTCCTGAACTTAAGAGGATGCACAAGCCTCTTGTCTCTACCAAAGATCACTATGGAATCCCTGAAGACTCTCATTCTCAGTGGCTGCTCAAAGTTACAGACATTTGAGGTGATTTCGGAACGTCTAGAATCTCTATACTTAAACGGCACATTGATAAATGGACTTCCTCCAGCCATTGGTAATCTCCATAGACTTATCTTATTGAATTTGAAAGATTGCAAAAATCTTGCAACTCTTCCTGATTGTCTTGGGGAGCTTAAATCTCTTCAAGAACTCAAACTCTCTCGCTGTTTAGAGCTCAAATTTTTTCCTGATGTTAAGAAGAAAGTGGAAAGCTTGCGGGTTTTACTGCTTGATGGAACATCAATAGCAGAGATGCCATGCAATATTTTCGGCTTATCTTTTCTGCGACGTCTATGCTTAAGCAGAAATGATAATATCCGCACCCTTCGATTTGACATGGGTCAAATGTTCCATCTGAAGTGGCTCGAGTTAAAGTATTGTAAGAATCTCACATCTCTTCCCATACTTCCACCAAATCTTCAGTGCTTAAATGCACATGGTTGTACTTCACTAAGAACAGTCGCCAGTCCGCAAACTCTTCCTACACCAACAGAGCAGATTCATTCCACCTTTGTTTTCACTAACTGTCACGAACTAGAACAAGTCTCAAAGAATGCTATCATTTCTTATGTTCAGAAAAAAAGCAAGTTGATGTCAGCTGATCGATATAATCAGGTATTAATCTTCTGTTTCTCAAGTTCTCTATTTTCTATCCACAAACATCAACATTTTCTGATTTTCTTTTCGCATTACTTTAATTTTCAGGATTTTGTTTTCAAATCCTTGATTGGTACTTGCTTTCCGGGATGTGAAATACCTGCATGGTTTAACCACCAAGCACTGGGATCAATCTTACCGCTGGAACTTCCTCAAGATTGGAATGCAGGTAGATTAATCGGGATTGCTCTATGTGTTGTAGTCTCGTTTAATGGGTACAAAGACCAAAGCAACAGTCTCCAAGTGAAGTGCACCTGTGAGTTTACTAATGTATCCTTGAGCCCGGAAAGTTTCATTGTTGGAGGTTTTTCCGAACCAGGCGATGAGACACATACGTTAGAGGCAGACCATATCTTCATTTGCTACACCACTTTGCTTAATATCAAGAAACATCAACAGTTTCCATCAGCTACTGAAGTTTCCCTTGGATTTCAAGTGACAAATGGTACAAGCGAGGTTGCAAAATGCAAGGTGATGAAGTGTGGCTTCTCTTTGGTGTATGAGCCTGATGAAGTTGAGAATTCATCTTGGAAGGCGACTCCAAGGATAGAGGACAAGAGACAAGGTCGAAGAAGCTCTTTTAGAACTGCAGAAGAGGATGATGATTGCCCCATTGCAACTCCAACAACAGCAACTTATAACAGTTTTAATAGAATCGTCAGTTACTTTAAAAAAGTCTAATGATCTGCAAAATTTATGGCTGCTAAATATAAGAATGTCAACCATCGGTTTGTAATCTGTTGTGACAAATTTTTCATTAAATTTAATAATCTTGCCATCTTTCCTGTGGTTTAACTAGCTTGATAATGTGGCATGTAGAATTTGATGAAATCTCTCATCAAACATACCAAAACAACATTGTGAGATAATGGAAGCTTGATATTTAGTTTAGGTTCATCGTCTTATACGTTGTGACTCGATCCACTGTGAATGTTCAGTAATTATTTTACCATTTCTATCCTGGTGGCATATGCACAAATAGTTAATGGTTTCCCATTAGCACATTCAGTCTCTTCCATTGAAAAGTCGAAATGCTTATGCTGAGTCCACATCTTTACCAAAGTCACACCTTCTGAATAGTTTCATATCATCTTCTTTGTTATATAGACCTTGAAGCTCATAAGTCTCATCAACATGGGTCAAGAACTTGTTTTCCTCCTGAGCTTAATCATGATGAACAAGCTCCATGGACCTAAGTCCTAACCGATCAAACCCATATGTAAAAGTAACTAGCAGTAAAAGTAAAAGTACGTACTGTTGGACCTGTTAAAGAGATATGGACTATGGAGTTGTAGCTGTTTACAAACTAATTAAATGTTGTTTTCAGTTTTCACTTGTCAATTAATATAATATATAGAAGATATTAAACAAAATGATTTTACATATTTATACAACTTATTGATATATAACAATCAAGATGAGTTTTATAATTATTTCTATAAATTATTATAACTAGGTACATGCTATATAATGAGTTTTGTCCAATATTAATTTTAATTGGATATATATTGACCCAAGCCATTAGGTTGATCTCGATCAAGTTTAATCTTCAATAACTCAGGATTTCCATATCTTATTTGTTTGATGCCATTAATGTTCTTACCATTCGATTCTCTATTCTTCCGTACAACTTCTAGACAAATTTTGGTCACAACGCAACCGCCAGAGAGATTAAGGAGAAGTTGGAGATGATGCTCTAGCTGATCGTGATCATGCGAGTTCGAGAAGCTTTTCCAACGTTTCTGAAGTCCACCAGCAAACCCTTGTAGTAGAACATGATGCTTTTGGTGTAAGTGTTCATACAAGGATCTCATCAGAGAGTTATAATCCAATCGGTAAACCTTTAGATTACTAGGCAGAGACTTGGAGATGCGGTTGTAAAGGCCGAATCCAGGGTTCTTCTGAGAATAACATCGAAATTCGCATTCAGCCGACAAGTCGGATGGGGTCAGAATTATTGTATTGCTATCTCTAGAGGCCTGAAAAAATATGGAAGAGAAAGATAAGAGATGATCAACTGATCACGACTAGTCAATTAGTACGTTATTTGATTACTGACTTTTAAATACAAGTTCAGTATTTTAGTTAATATTTGACTATACTACATAAGTCTGTTTTAGATTATTTTGAAAACTTTTTATTTTTTCAGCAAAGTTCATATAGATTTGAAAATATTACAAAATGGAATAATTTAGGTATAAGAGTACTATTACATACCAAAACCGCATTGTGATCTGACTGGAGCTCCTTATTTTCGTGTACTTCATCGTCTTCTTCACAGGGGACAATGCGCAAATATGTGTTCTTCTCAGTGTCACAAGATCCATCGTCGGCAACGAATACATCACAATCATCAGGAAACGTCCAACTGATTTTTTCCACTGCCTCGCCCTTGAGCTCCTCGGCAAATGAGCGAAGAGTACGTGGGTTCCCATCAGAATATTCAACCACTCTCTTTGAAAGATCCAGAAGATTCTGCTCTATCACTCCATTCCCAAAGGCACATCTCGTAAACAGCTTCAGAGCATCTTCATCATTTAGACCTTTTAGCTCATAAATCTTATTCATATGGCACTGCTCAAGAATTTTTCTGTTTCTGGAAGTTATGATGATCAAGCTCCCTGGACCAAACTTATCATATCCACCAAGAAATGACTTCGCGTCTTGAGCATTTTGCACATCGTCTAGAGCAACAAGAACCCACTTCTTGCGGTGGCTTGGCTGTGAATCAAAACTTTTTAGGTCAAACTTTTCCATTGAAGTTTTACCCAAGTATTTAGGAGGCAAATACTCAAGTCTCTTCTCAGTATATTCTGTGTGAAAATCTTTGATGAAACAAGAATCATCATAGCCATGAGAAATTCGGCGAAAGAAGGCTGTAGCCAGAGTTGTCTTTCCAATACCAGGCTCACCAAAAATGCCTATAGTGCGAATGCCCCATGGTTGATTGCATAGATAGTTTTCTACTATCTCCTTTAGTAGTGACTGGATCCCAATCTCTTCTGTTGGATAGAGTTGCTCAAACACATCCTTGGCGATTTCTTCTAGAAATTCAGATTCACTGCAAACACATTTCTAAAACGTTTATGTAAGGCTCTTCTAATATAAAAGTCAAATAAAGTTATATCTTTTCATAATGATGATTTTGAACAGATATCTAGAATTATTTTCTTTTGGTACCAGACAGATATCTAAATTTTTTTTTATTGAAATAAGCTCTATATCTTTTTTTCTTTTTTCTTTCAAGCCTATAGAACAGATCATGTTCAAGTAAGGTCGTAAAATAAGCTCTATATCATTGCAATGGAATATGTATTTAAAGAAATGTTTTAGAATTTTTAACCCAAAACTTATTAACTTAAGAAAGGCTGTCCCCTTGAAGAACTTCCTTTAAAGCCATTAAAATAAGCAAAATATCATTGCAATGGAATTCGAATTGTATTTCAAGATATGTTTTAGGATTTATAACTTCTTTAATAGCCAGTTGGGTTATAAATATACCCCACCTTTTTTTTTTTGATAAGAGGGCATACTGCGGCCGAATATGTTTTATTAAGACAATTTTTAAAATTTGTACCAAAGAAATAAAACCAAAAGACTGATGAGAGCATGCCAAGCAAGGGAAAGTTGTCGATCTGTTTAGCCTTTCTCACAAACCATATGATTGAATATAGATTATATGAACTTGCGAATAATTTTTGTTTTTTTTCAAATGTAAAGAATACAAACAAAACTCTTCTGACGAGGTGTGCAATATTTCCCTCCATGTATTTTACCGGCCAATCCACGGCCATGCATGGTGTATTGGTGTTTCAAATAAATTTGAAAAAATTAATTATTAAAATCCACAAAAGCTAATCTAAATAATTTTAATTCAAAGCGTACTTAAAATTCATCGATTTGATGAACAAGATAAGTTAAATAACACATTTAGAACTAGGCAGAGAATATTTAATAATTTCAAAATAGAAGAATTTCTTTAAAATATTAACTTTCAATTTTTGAACAAATAATAGTTGGTTTGGTTTTATGTTTTTAAGGGGAAAACTTCTCTCTTGGAACTAAATATTAATTAAGTAATTCTTGGTCTATGATTAGAAAAAGAGATATTGGTTGGTAGAAAAAAACCTAACCTATTTGTAATTCCTATAGTACCTCCGTTTTTTTTTATTTTTTAAATTAAAGTCTATACCTTCGTTTACAATCATATTCATGGCCTGGTCGCCACTTAATCATCGATCTTTGGACTGCGTCAAACTTATCACCAAACCTCTCCATATGTTGCTTCACGGACGATACACTGACTCCATAGAACACCGGAACAACCACAAAGTCGTTGTTGTTACGGTATGAGTACTCGAGAATCTGTTTTTCCAAGAATGACACATGAAATGCATAGTTTTTGGAAAAAACCACCACCACCACCCTTAATTTGGAGAATTCTTCAGGTCCCATCTCCCTCTCGACAGCTTCGTCATGGCTGCTTTTACCGTCAACGAACGCAGAGATGATTCCTTGTCGGTTGAAAGCAGCGATGAGGTAGCTGATGAAAGAGGAGACTGATGAATCATTTTTGTTGAAACTGATATAAACGGTGTGGTTAACCTCATCGTTTCTGTTGTGGTTGTTGTTGTTGTTGTTGTCCATACAAAGAGTTTGAGCATCAAATGACAAGAGATACCTTTTGTGCTTTCGATATTTTAGATTGTTCTACCATTGATTCCTTTGTTGTGAAATGACCAAAAGTAGTTTTTTCCCTCTAAATATGAGTTAAAAGATCTTCTACTTCGGGGAGGTTGATTATATAGAAGCAAAACATATATTTAATATTAACATTTCTTACAAATTTACATTAACTAAAATTTTAAGCAACTAGAACTTTAAAGACTGATTTTATACACGTAGGTATATAAAAAAGAAATGTTACCGATCAACATGTAAATATTTTTTACACGTAGGTAGGGCTGGGCACAAAAAAAAAATGTTACAAGCCCATGTGGTGGTGGGCGAGTGGTTGGTGGGCCAGGGGTGTTTGGGTGAAAGTCCCTCCCCTCCGGTTTCGATTCCTCCTCTTGCTGTTATCAACATTATGTGGGAAGTCTGTCAGTTGGGCTTTGGCCCAATTGGTTTACCTGGTAGTCAGAAATGCAGGCGGCCTGACTACCCCTGGCACTTAGTCGGAAGGCATTCCAAACTCGGGATAGGCAGAGTGGTAGTCCGAAGGGCCTAGCCGTTAACACGGTGGACAAGTCCACTATGTAGCACCTCGGTGCGTTCCTACCGGGGCCGACCGGATAGCCGATAGGGTTTATCAAAAAAAAAAAAAAAAAAAAAAAATGTTACAAAAAAATGAAAAGTAATGATCGGATATTTATTTGATAGAAACTTTTTCCAAGTGGCATACGATGTTTCGTTTGAGTATATTAGTGTGATATACTGTTTTCAAACGTAAGAAACGTGCCTCAAGCCGCAAAAGGCTGACAATTACATCGTTTACAAATTTTAGAGCTGTTTAACCGAGATTTGTCCGTTTTATTAGTGACACCGGAGAAATATTCTAAAATGTAATTGATAAGCCCAAGATAATATAACTATACCAAAGTCGACCGTTTTGATGTTCTAAAATATTGATCAATGTCAAAAAACAAATCATCGATTGATCATATAGCTTTTAGGTAGAAGTTTAGTCATTACGTTTTTCACAAACCTTTTCTTTTTTTTTTGAAAAGAGAAACAAAACCAAAAACAAAACGAGACATAATTACGATTCTTTTCGATTTTTCGGATAAAGTTTTTCTACCGCTCCTAATTATTACTGTAGAGTGCGGACATAGGTTTATAATTTATTTTTATAGATAAAAAAAATCATAAAAGAGTAAACACAACGTATAGAATGTGAATATTTATAACACTAATCTATATATAATAGCAATCTAATAAATACCATTTTCACATCTGAACGGTTGCGTCTTTTTATCGCAATTTTTCGTTAATGTTTTAATTAAATAAAATATATATTTTACGGTTATGTTTTTTTTTTTTATAAATTGCATTCTGAATGTTTTCTACGGTTGCGTTTTTTATTGTAACTCTTCATAAACAGTTGAAACCGCTTATTCGAATCATTGCAATATTAAGTTTATTTTACGAACAATTGCAACCTTTGGTTTATATATTTAGTTTATTTCACGAACAATTGAAATTTTTGGTTTATTTTATAAATAGCAATAACATTTAATTATCTACCGCCGCGTCTCTCGGTGTAACTTTTCATAAATTATTATTTTAATTCTTAATTTTTAATTACTAAAATGTATTTAAATGAGATTGTAACTATTTAATTGAATTGTTTTAACATTTAACGAATTATTGCAACTTTTGGTTTTGTGTTACGAACCATTGTTATCTTTAGTATATTTGATGAACTATTGCAATATTTGGTATAATTGACGAACCGTTGCAGTTTTTGGAATATTTGATATCTACGGTTGCGTTTCTCGGATAAGTTCGTCATTTTTTAAAAAATATTTAAATACTAAAATATATTTAAATGAATTGTTATTACCGTTTAATTTAACACAATAGCATTTGCTTTATTTGACGTTGAACGTTTTGGCTTATTTATCAAACCATTGTAATATTTGGTTTATTAGTTTATGCTTTTTGCACTTGGGAATAGTTTTTTAGTTACAAATTATTGTTTTTCAAATATTAATATACTTAATAAATGCTTGTGATTTTCTTTATCATATTTTTGTAAAATATATATTGATTTGTTATTAAAAAAATTCAAAATTATTACAATTCATTATGATTTTTTCGTTTGATATTTTTTTAAAGGATTTTTGAAATATATTCCTCCGCAACATCGCGAGGGTCCTGAGTCCTAGTAAATATAATAGTGATCAACAAAAATATTCTACATCAATTTAAAAAATAAATAAAGTGAAAGTCCGTTCGTAAAGCGGATATTCATCTAGTAGGAATAAAAATAATTGTCATTCCTCAATTGCTTAGTTAATTCTATTTAATTAATGAGTTATTACTGTTTCCTTCTTATTATCATTCTTTATTTTCGCTGATTCTGTCATTTGAAAATATTATTACCAGAGTCCTCTTCCTACTAGAAAAACGTTTGGAAACTCACCAAATGATTTTTTTTCTTTGTCAAACAATATTTCATTGAATAAAACCAGACCTTACAACAATAATTCACATAAAACTTACAACAAATGATTTTGGAAGTGGTTCCAACAAACTAAAAACAAAACAAATTTGATAGATAGACAACAAATCAAAGGAAAACTGACATAAGTAGAATTCCTGGTAAGTCTTTTCACATTTGAAAAGCATTATAAACCTTCATATCTATCTCGATCAATAACATCACGTTGCATCGTTAGGCCCGTAGAAAATCATTTAAGTTTATAACCAATGAGCCATTTTCCGTACCGTACGTAGACCTTAAGAGTTACCAAAGCGATCTAATTAAAGAATTTGGTGAAGTAAATTTTGAAGATGTAGTTGCTATGTCTGATGGAGTTGTTGTATGACATAGGAAGTGATACATGATTGCTATAGTTTTTGTGTGAGTGTTGGTTTCTAAAAGTTTTGTGCAGACAAGATTAGAGCACGTTTTGGATGGACCAGAAAGGGAAAGGGACTAAATAAGAGTTTTGGAAGATTTAATGAAAGTGGAGTTTGATAAGAAAAATGAAAAGTGTCAAAGGAAATTTTACTTTTGCTTATAGAATTTGGAAACCTTCTCCTATCTTGATTAGGAAATCATGTTGGCTATATATGGGGGAGCTGTGCACGTTTTGGAGGATCGTGAGACTTAGACATAAATAAAAATCCGAGAGAGCTTTTTGAGATTGTGTTGCAACTTAATTTTGCGGTTTGGTGTTTGTGTGATCAAACTTATTTGTGTGTTGGTGTTGTCGACGTGTTGGAGTGCTTTGGTGTCATCGTTGGGATCGTTGGTATGACGGTTGTTCCAGATACTTGGAGAATTGAAGTCTAGGTTCAGAGGGAGTTTAGCCCAGGGTTATGTTATCCTGATTAAATCTAGGCTCATTGGAGTTTAGTTAAGGGTAGAGATTATCCTTAAGAGTTCACGTTATAGAACAGAACGGTGAATCAAGAGGGTTTTGTTTGGTTTACGCGTTTGCGAATATGTTGTATTTGCTTTCTTGTTCTGGTCAAATTAAAATCTGGACTTGGTCCCGAGGAATAGAAAAAACCGAACCTCGTTAACGAAGCTCTTGTCAGTTTTATTTCTTGTAAGTTTATCTTACCTCATCCACACTTACACATTTGTATACGAAATACCGAACTTAACCAATTCATGTTCTTTAACTTAAGTAATCTATATGATATCGAACTGTTGATTGGGTGATACGTAAGACTCAGTCTCCAAAAAATTAAATTTCAACACGCTTGCTTGTTCTTAATATTCATCCTAAATTCCAACAAAACAAACCAAAAATCCTATAGAGAAAATTTCCTCTGTTTTTTAATATCTAATGTTTTAAGAGAAAAATATATTTTAAATTAGATAATATTTTTAATTTTAGTGTAAAATTAATATTTTTATTATTAGTTTTGACGATTTATATTGTGTTATTGTTAGTTGAATAATATTTTGATAAAATAATAAATGATGTTTTAGTTTAGAAATAAATAAAAATTAAATAATTTCTTAATTTGTATACAAAATGTTTAAATATTAAAAATTTAAAACAGAGAAAATACTTGATTTATTCTTTTGACTTTCATTTTGTTTGAATTTGTTGACTTTTTTGCCCAAAATTGAAATCCAACATAAAATATATTGTATGCCGTCTTGAATCATTAATTCCATACTTATCATTATCATCTCACTGCATCAATTGAAAAAGTCAATACACAAAAGTAAAATTTAAAGCATCTTCGACCCATCTCTAATTTTTTTAATATGTAATTAATTAATCAATTAAAAATTATACATATAAAAGAAGGGTTTCACTCTCACCTTATTGGTCCACTTGGCAATAAAACTTACAAAAATAACTATTTTTAATTAAGCTAGAAATAAATAACACATTTAATTAAATATATTTAACTCACACTTTATATAAAATTGAAGTCATAGAAAGTAAGCATTAACTATATTTCTTCATTCAATTTTATTCAACACACAATAAACTAAATTGTAACTCCCATAATTTATTTTTTAAATTGTATCTCCCATCACTTCTCACCCTTCTCTCATTCACTCATTCTCTCATCCTCATCTACTATATCTCGAATCTTAATTTTTTTTTGTAAGTTTCCTTTTTGGGTGAGTGGTTGTTATTGTTGTATGGGTTTAAGAAAATCAAATTTAAAATCATTGTAAAAGCATAGTTCTAAATTTATTTTAGAGACTCTATGATATATATCTTACATTATTTTTTGATTTATTAAAGATTCATATCTATTGTCTATTTTAGATTATTATCTTATAAGTAGTCATTTTCTCATATTTTTCCACTATATCCATGTATCTATTTTTTATATTGCTATATGGGTTAATATCAAAGAAACCATCATTGTAAAAATTTGATTCTAAATTTATTTTAGAAAGTATGTCATATAATATATTTTTTTAATTTTCAGAAGCAAAATAAAAGTTTTGATGATTATAACAAAACTTTCAGGTTTATTGGTGATGGAGAATTAAGAATATCAATTCTAATCATCGTACAACAAGGAAAATAATGTTAAGAAGATCCATCTCCAATTCTACTTTAGATGTTTAATATTTTCTAACATATCCATGTATTTGTTTTTTAATTATGAAATATTTAATAAATAAACTATTGTAGCACATATATCAAATAACTTTTTATTACCTCTTTATTATCTTAAATAAATTTTTGTAATTCATTTTTAATATATGTATTATTATATTTAGCTTTTTCTGATCCATTAGATAATTATATAAAGATCGTTATAATGTTTCTTTTATTTAAAATTTGAGGTTTAAGTGTTTCTTGAAAACAAAAAGCTTCATAAAAAAATATTGGCCTTTAAGATTAAAAAATAAAATCATATGTTCCACGAAAATTAAATTTAGTTTTAATAAAATCATTAAAATGAAACATAGCACGCTCATACTTTTATGGAGTGAAATAGATATAAAAAAGAAATAATTTTTTTTTAATTAATTCCTGTAACTAAAGATGAAACCATTAGTATGAAATTTAGCACTAGAATTTAAATTGATGAGTGAAATTAAAAAAACTTTTAAAAATAGAAGTTATCCTTGGAGTTTTGTAAAAAATCTTTAGATGAAGTTCATAAGAAATTTAGTTTGTCACTTACCTCCGCATATGTAAAATTATGCATGATTTATGTAATTCAAAACTATCGTTAAAATATGTATAACCAAATATATGATAAATTGCATATATTATAATAAATTAAAGAGAAGAAACGTTACGTACTCTTGGCCTTTATATTTCCAAGCATCCCATCCTGGATGTACAATAACACTTGACATGTTGGTTTCATAGAAAACAACTCATCTAGAGTAGCCTCTATAAGCTCTTCCCAAGAATGCTTTACCACTTCCTTTAATCTCACAATTCTTGAACACGAATCCACTTGTGTCTTCTTCGCTTTCTCTCCCTTGCGCGGTTATGAATCCTGTTAACATTTGTTCTCTCTTCACACCATTCCATTTCTTGTCACTCTTTTAACGTATATAATGCAGTTCTGCATCCACACACAAACTTATCTTACTAATATTTAACATCTCTATACTTAGCCATTATATGAGAGTTATATGAAATTACTTGGTATATAGATTGGCCTCGTCCCCATATGAAATCGATAGCTCCTTCGATGTAACAGTTTTGGAAGTAGTGGCGGCCTAGTAAATCAGCTATTGTGTCTTGGACACTGATGAACCTACAGTTATAGAACCACACCTTGTCCGCGGTTAGTATAACTGATGGAGCTACGTTTATGTCTTCATACGGTACAATTGGTGTCCTCTTGGTGTAAGTATTCTGCAGAAGTAAAAATGTCAGTTTCACAATATATTTAATTAAATATAAATAAACCAATTTTTTTGTTTCACCACTTTAGATTTTTCCATAGGCTTTTGACATTTCTAAAATGTTCAAAGTATAATTATGTCATAAATATTTATACTTAAGAAAACATTATTCTGTTTGAGAAGTCAACATTTAAGATTAAAGAAGATGATTAGTAGATGTAAACATATGATTTGTAGTAACTACAATATATAAAACCTAACCATGAACGTAGTATTGATAGCGATGAAGTATTCGGCGTTTAATGTGAAAGGACCACTCGAATTGGCTAGTCCTGCATCATTATATTGAATTATCACTTTTGATGCATTGTTTCCTTGCATTATTATCTTTTTCTTCTCCCTCGGAATCACTACTTTTTCGCTGCACAAATATAAACACATATAATTTGGTAAACCACAAATAAAATAAATAAAGAAGTCAAATTCTTGACTGTTTTTCGACAATGGGCATCTTTTACTCCGGACTCAAATAAATAGCGCCGGAAAATCAAAACAATATGGAAAAAAGTTTGTGGGCCTAATATGCTTTCGTATTATTGCCATCACAAAGCCCAATAAATTGGAGAGAGTCGGTCACGAGGGTTGCACGAGATTTCCAAACCCTATAAAATCGAAATCGAAAGGGTAGGGATCTCTGATAGAAAAAGCAAGAAGCAGAAACTCGGCGTCTCTCTTAGTGAGAGAGCGAAGAGAAGCAAGCACCAAAGAAACTCGTCGTCTCTCTTCGTGAGTGGTGAGCTTTTCCGGTCTCTCTCTGTTCCTCTCAGGGCGACATCTTCCTCTTTCCCGACATTATGAATCCCGACGATGTGAAGCCCTCTCATGAGGTTAGTACTCGTTTATCTTTCTTCGTGCAAGCGGAGTAGATTAGTTAGGAAAGTAGATTAGTTTAGGAAAGTAGATTAGTTTAGGGTTTAGGGTTTAGGGTTTAGGGTTTAGGGTTTAGGGTTTAGGGTTTAGGGTTTAGGGTTTAGGGTTTAGTTTAGGTTTCTTCAGATACACAATTTGGTTTATGCATAGGAAAGTAGATTAGTTTAGGTTTCTTCAGATACACAATTTGGTTTATTAACGGATTGTTCTACTAGTGTTTAATACCTGGCGATTTTTTCTATGGTGTGGTCATTTGTTCTCAGAGGGGGCAGCAAAATGAGAAGAGTCTGAAAGATGATAGCTTAGTGGAGAACCAGATCACTGAAGAGAGCAATCTTGTGGTCACTGAAGAGAGTCTCACTATTAAGACTATGAAGGGTAGGGTTTTGAAGTCATGGTCCAACCGACTAACACGGTTAGTAACTCTCGAATCCTTTATGTTAGCATAACAAGTTTCTGAATGATTAAATTGGTGATTTGTTTGCTTTTTTAGATAATGTCTATTAAGAAGTTAATAGAGGATTCAGAAGGGAAGGACAATTATCCATGTGGGGAGCAATTGTTGATTCACAATGGGAACATTCTGAAAGATGATGAAGAGTTATGGCTGGAGAGGAAGGCCAATGAGCGAGGCGTTCTTGTTCTCGTCCTTAAGGTTGTAGTGATTAAAAAACTCTGTCATGGGCACTATGTTCATTTACATAAGTCTTCTCTGTTTGCTTCTGTTTGCTTGTTCATTGTAGTGATAAACATTTGTCATACATAAGTCTTCTCTGTTTGCTTCTGTTGTCATGGGCACTATGTTCATTTACATAAGTCTTTCTCTGTTTGCTTGTTCATTGTAGTGACAAACTTTTGTATTTGTTTGCAGGAGCAAACTGTTGAGAACCAGGAAAAGGAGCTCTCGTTGTCTACTCAAAACTCTGAATCTGAAAGCTCTGAATCTGAAAGCTCTGAGTCTGAAAGCTCTGAGTCTGATGGAGAGATTGATTACGAGGCATTTTGTACGGGACTACAATTTGTTGTGATGGACGAAAGCAAAATTGGACGTAGGGAAGGATACGAGTTGGTGGAGGAGATCACAAACCAGCCACTCCAGCTCCAAAATCCGTTCAACCTGTTCTGCAGGGCGTTTAACACTGGAAACGCAGCAGATGATGATATTGATACCGAAGTCACAATACATGTTGTTTTTCGAGCAGCTCGAGCTGCCGGCTGCGAATTCGGACGGTTTCTTGCACTTGGTGACGAGCCCCCAAGATCAGGTTTGATTCCATCACGAACCAGCTTTAACTTACTCGCCGAAACTTGGGTGACATTTGGGTACTTAGCTGGAAGATACGTGAAGGAGAACTATCGTTTAGAGAAAAACCTCTACATGCAGCAGTTTCATGATTTCTACAGTCTGAGAGGTTGGTGATGATTGATTGTTGACTCTGGAATTTGTAACTTTTAACAGCTGTTGCGTTTTTTCCGGTAAATGTTACATTTCTAAAAAATAGGTGGGTGATGATTGATTGTTGACTCTGGAATTTGTAACTTTTAACAGCTGTTACGTTTTTCCGGTAAATGTTACATTTCTAAAAAATAAATAAGTTTACTGGATTCATTAGATTTGTTAAAAATCTTATTGAGATTAGAAGATTGCAGATTAGTCCATTGTTTGTATTAAAATAAAATAAAACGAATACAAGGCAGTGAAGGTATAATTTTCTTCTAAAAACGCTTAGGCGGGCTTAGGCCAGTGGACTAGTCGGATCACAGTGTGGTCTGGACACTGGGTTATCAAAAAAAAAAAAAAAACGCTTAGGCAGTGAAGGAGTTTCGGAAACTTGCGAACAAAATTCCATTAGGCTTTGTGATGATGGGTCTCTGACTTGGGAAAAGGGGATTTTCATACCCGTACTATCTACACCGTAGATTTTCATACCTGGATAAATTTGTTGGGTATTTTACAACCTAAACTTCAATAAAATTTGAATTTCATACATATACTTGATACAACGTGCAAAAATCGGAGTCAATCTAACGGGTGTTAGTCAACTCCGTTACGGTGCTGAGTCATCATACACGTGTACGCTGACGTGTATCAAAACGATGTCGTTTCATACCCGTACTGTCTGCGCCGTGGATTTTCATACCTGGACAATTTGTAGGGTATTTTACAACTTAAACTTCAATAAAATTTGAATCTTATACCCTATACTTGATACAACATGCAAAAAATCGGAGTCAATCTAACGGGTGTTAGTCAACTCCGTTACGGTGCTGAGTCATCGTACACGTGTACGCTGACGTGTATCAAAACGACGTCGTTTTCATACCCGTACTGTCTGCGCCGTGGATTTTCATACCTAGACAATTTTGTAGGGTATTTTACAACTTAAACTTCAATAAAATTTGAATCTTATACCCTATACTTGATACAACGTGCAAAAATCGGAGTCAATCTAACGGGTGTTAGTCAAGTCCGTTACGGTGCTGAGTCATCGTACACGTGTACGCTGACGTGTATCAAAACAATGTCGTTTTGATATGTGTTCTCAAAGTTTTAATTTTTTTTGCAAAACTGGGGACTCGAACCCGCGAGCCGTAGTCACATGGGAAGCACCAAATACCAACTGATCCCACAACGTTCATCAAGTATTCCTCATCTTTTTAACTTATAAACCCAAAGTGTCATGTGTTTGGAAATAATTAAAACGACGTCGTTTTAAATTGGGGGAAAATTATATCATAGTAAATTACATAATTTAAACATAACCAAGCAACTAATATTTTGATTTTCAGAATGGAGTGACTTAGCCCATCAAGTTCGATCAGTCTTGAAAAAACTGCCCCAAACTCATGCTTACCCAAGGAAGAAAAGTAAAATTCTTATAGAAAAAATAATAATACCTCAACTAAGATTATTTACATTTTTGGTCTGATTTAATTTCAGGTGTTGGAGATTCGTCCCAATTTAAAACGACGTCATTTTAATTATTTCCAAACACACAAACGTTTAGGCGGGCTTAGGCCCAGTGGGCTAGTCGGATCACAGTGTGGTCTGGACACTGGGTTATCAAAAAAAAAAAAAAACGCTTAGGCAGTGAAGGAGTTTAGGAAACTTGCGAACAAAAATTCCATTAGGCTTTGTGATGATGGGTCTCTTGACTTTCAGTGTGGTCTGGGCTCTGTGGTTTTTTCAGTTCACGTTCTAAACACCATGCCGTTTTCATTATCTCAAAACAACACGTTATTCACGGTATCACAGAGCTTTTGTCCCCTACCAAAACCTCAAGTCCTCCGTCGCAAGCCGCCAGAAAGTAGCAGAGAATGTGGAAGCTGACGTCACGATTCCGGCCGCATATCAATTCGACCCATGGTTTGCAGATGTGTTAATCCAGTAAGGCTACTTAGAGCGGAAAGAGCTGTGTCGCCCAGGTACGGATGTTCTAGACTCAGGGTTTTAAGGGAAGTTAGAGATTGTAGTGCTGCTAACGACGGCTCTGCTTGTTCTTCTTGTGGAGATTGTTGTAGGATGAATCCTGAAAAAAATAGTCATAGAGTTATATCTTGATCGGGTTATTAATCACTCGTTAGATCTTAGAAGGCTCATGCATACCTCGGATACTGGTCATGCCCAAGTCAAGGGCTTTAATGCAAGGCATCATGGTGCTGATAAGCAAGATGGAAAGATCGTCGACAAATGTCTGAGACAGAGAGAATGTCTCGAGTTGCGGCACATGTCCTGCAAGATTCCCGACCCCAGCAGAAGTGATTTTTGTATCCCGAGACATTAAGATTCCTCAGATTCTCACCAACACATGCTACAAACCCAACAGAATCATCCCCGAAAGCTGTGGAGCTCAGATCAAGATGTTCTAGGTTAATCATAGTTTTCTAAGAAGCTGAAGTTTTGTAGGGAAGTCTTGGAAACGTCTAAGTAGGTTATAGAGCTTTTGTTGGTAAAGGACAAGGCCTCTGTTTCGGCACTGAATTAGCTCCCGATAAAACTAGCTTTTTCAAGGAAGCTAATGAGCTCTGAGTTTTTGGTTCGGTTACAATGGTGCACATGTTTCATGTGTAAGCATTCAAGGTGCGGTATGTTTGGAGTCTGTGTGACGCTTGTCCACGAGAGGTTTAGGGAAGCTCAAGTTTGAAATTGAAGAATGCTGATAGCTCCTTGGTTGGTTACGTTGCTTCCCCAGATGTCAAAGGTACTCTAGCTTTGTCAGTGCCTGAGGAGCAAAAAGGAACTGGCGGTCAGAAAAACTTTAAAAGATTGATCGTCTAGATGTTAAATGTTATTTACACATAGGCATGTTTTTAGTAAGTGAATTCGGACATACAAACATACTAACTTGCACATACACTTGAACTTCATTTTGTATGGATTTAATGGGTTTGATAACCAGGAAATGATGTTTGAATTTCAGAATCCTGAAGACTAATAGTTTCTATGCACATAATACACCATACTCAACATAGTACCTAGAACTGTACAATTTTAGTAGAGCTCTAACAAATTTAACTAGATAGATGATAACCATTCTACACAGTTCAATAACATACATCAAGCAATTAAAACAGACTAAGTGACTACAAAATAAAGAAAGAGCACAGGTAAAGAACATGTACCTGGAGAGCAATCAAGTTTTGATCAGTTACAGGTAAGCCACCCAAATCCCAAAGAGACAACTTTTTAAGTGAAGCAAGAAGAGAAATTCCAACTTTAGTAACACCTTGTCTGTGGAAATCCACAACTTTTCCAGATATACAACAGATTGGAGGTGCTTTATACCAGCATCTGTAACCTTCCAACATCTTGAAAGATCCAACTCTTTCAAACTCGTTAATCCTGAAAATCCAATATCATATATTAAAACTCGAATTTTTCTTCAACTTCCATTCCAAAAATAGTAGGAGTATATCATTTAACATACCTGTGATAGGCCAGAGGGTGGAACTGTTGAGTCTCTGGCAATCTGATAGATTTAGAGAAATTAGATTAACGAAGCCTCCAATGTAAGCCATCATTCTGCGTTCATAGAGCTTTCGCCTCGGAGATCTATATTCTCTACAGAATGTTTAAATCCTCTGCACAGAAAGAGTCTTCTTTAGTTGTGATAGAGATACCAAGTAAGGTTCCTGGTTGCAAATGAGAGGAGTACTAATGAGCTGGTTGCAAATTATGAATCCTGACTAGAGGTCACAATAGTTCAGTGTCGATGCAATCATGCATTTCCTCAACCAATGAACCCAAGACCAACACGATTCTAGAGCTAAACAGTTCAGGAATAACTATTTCAACATGAATTCAGAAACAACATTTTCTAATCAAATCTAAAAACTAAGATCCCAAGGCGATCACTCAATATCTCAAATCCAAGCATATATATTTATATATAGGTCACCATTTCGAGATCAGAAATCAGATTCATGCTTAGAAACGATCAGAACTACCGTAACGAAGTAAAGAGATTTACTCGAGTAACGAAGGGAAAAGAAGCCCGCCGGTGGAGGATGCGACGGAGGAGAGCATCGGCAGGTGAGGAGGCAGCCTCTCAAGACTCCGCCGCTGAAGTCGCCATCGTTTTATGTTTTTAAGGGGAAAACTTCTCTATTGGAACTAAATATTAATTTAAGTAATTCTTGGTCTATGATTAGAAAAAGAGATATTGGTTGGTAGAAAAAAACCTAACCTATTTGTAATTCCTATAGTACCTCCGTTATTTTTATTTTTTAAATTAAAGCCTATACCTTCGTTACAATCATATTCATGGCCTGGTCGCCACTTAATCCTCGATCTTTGACTGCGTCAAACTCTTCACCAAACCTCTCCGTATGTTGCTTCACGGACGATACACTGACTCCATAGAACACCAGAACAACCACAAAGTCGTGTTGTTACGGTATGAGTACTCGAGAATCTGTTTTTCCAAGAATGACACAATGAAGTGCATAGTTTTTGGAAAAACCCACACCACCACCCGTAATTTGGAGAATTCTCAGGTCCCATCTCCCTCTCGACAGCTTCGTCATGGCTGCTTTTACCGTCAACGAACGCAGAGATGATTCCTTGTCGGTTGAAAGCAGCGATGAGGTAGCTGATGAAAGAGGAGACTGATGAATCATTTTTGTTGAAACTGATATAAACGGTGTGGTTAACCTCATCGTTTCTGTTGTGGTTGTTGTTGTTGTTGTTGTCCATACAAAGAGTTTGAGCATCAAATGACAAGAGATACCTTTTGTGCTTTCGATATTTTAGATTGTTCTACCATTGATTCCTTTGTTGTGAAATGACCAAAAGTAGTTTTTTCCTCTAAATATGAGTTAAAAGATCTTCTACTTCGGGGAGGTTGATTATATAGAAGCAAAACATATATTAATATTAACATTTCTTACAAATTTACATTAACTAAAATTTTAAGCAACTAGAACTTTAAAGACTGATTTTATACACGTAGGTATATAAAAAGAAATGTTACCGATCAACATGTAAATATTTTTTACACGTAGGTAGGGCTGGGCACAAAAAAAAATGTTACAAGCCCATGTGGTGGTGGGCGAGTGGTTGGTGGGCCAGGGGTGTTTGGGTGAAAGTTCCTCCCCTCCGGTTTCGATTCCTCCTCTTGCTGTTATCAACATTATGTGGGAAGTCTGTCAGTTGGGCTTTGGCCCAATTGGTTTACCTGGTAGTCAGAAATGCAGGCGGCCTGACTACCCCTGGCACTTAGTCGGAAGGCATTCCAAACTCGGGATAGGCAGAGTGGTAGTCCGAAGGGCCATAGCCGTTAACACGGTGGACAAGTCCACTATGTAGCACCTCGGTGCGTTCCTACCGGGGCCGACCGGATAGCCGATAGGGTTTATCAAAAAAAAAAAAAAAAAAAAAAATGTTACAAAAAAATGAAAAGTAATGATCGGATATTTATTTGATAGAAACTTTTTCCAAGTGGCATACGATGTTTCGTTTGAGTATATTAGTGTGATATACTGTTTTCAAACGTAAGAAACGTGCCTCAAGCCGCAAAAGGCTGACAATTACATCGTTTACAAATTTTAGAGCTGTTTAACCGAGATTTGTCCGTTTTATTAGTGACACCGGAGAAATATTCTAAATGTAATTGATAAGCCCAAGATAATATAACTATACCAAAGTCGACCGTTTTGATGTTCTAAAATATTGATCAATGTCAAAAAACAAATCATCGATTGATCATATAGCTTTTAGGTAGAAGTTTAGTCATTACGTTTTTCACAAACCTTTTCTTTTTTTTTGAAAGAGAAACAAAACCAAAAACAAACGAGACATAATTACGATTCTTTTCGATTTTTCGGAAATAAAGTTTTTCTACCGCTCCTAATTATTACTGTAGAGTGCGGACATAGGTTTATAATTTATTTTTATAGATAAAAAAATCATAAAGAGTAAACACAACGTATAGAATGTGAATATTTATAACACTAATCTATATATAATAGCAATCTAATAAATACCATTTCCACATCTGAACGGTTGCGTCTTTTTATCGCAATTTTTCGTTAATGTTTTAATTAAATAAAATATATATTTTACGGTTATGTTTTTTTTTTTATAAATTGCATTCTGAATGTTTTCTACGGTTTGCGTTTTTTATTGTAACTCTTCATAAACAGTTGAAACCGCTTATTCGAATCATTGCAATATTAAGTTTATTTTACGAACAATTGCAACCTTTGGTTTATATATTTAGTTTATTTCACGAACAATTGAAATTTTTTGGTTTATTTTATAATAGCAATAACATTTAAGTTATCTACGCCGCGTCTCTCGGTTGTAACTTTTCATAAATTATTATTTTAATTCTTAATTTTTAATTACTAAAATGTATTTAAATGAGATTGTAAACTATTTAATTGAATTGTTTTAACATTTAACGAATTATTGCAACTTTTGGTTTTGTGTTACGAACCATTGTTATCTTTAGAATATTTGATGAACTATTGCAATATTGGTATAATTGACGAACCGTTGCAGTTTTTGGAATATTTGATATCTACGGTTGCGTTTCTCGGATAAGTTCGTCATATTTTAAAAAATATTTAAATACTAAAATATATTTAAATGAATTGTATGTTACCGTTTAATTTAACACAATAGCATTTGCTTTATTTGACGTTGAACGTTTTGGCTTATTTATCAAACCATTGTAATATTTGGTTTATTAGTTTATGCTTTTTGCACTTGGGAATAGTTTTTTAGTTACAAATTATTGTTTTTCAAATATTAATATACTTAATAAATGCTTGTGATTTTCTTTATCATATTTTTGTAAAATATATATTGATTTGTTATTAAAAAAATTCAAAATTATTACAATTCATTATGATTTTTTTCGTTTGATATTTTTTTAAAGGATTTTTGAAATATATTCCTCCGCAACATCGCGAGGGTCCTGAGTCCTAGTAAATATAATAGTGATCAACAAAATATTCTACATCAATTTAAAAAATAAATAAAGTGAAAGTCCGTTCGTAAAGCGGATATTCATCTAGTAGGAATAAAAATAATTGTCATTCCTCAATTGCTTAGTTAATTCTATTTAATTAATGAGTTATTACTGTTTCCTTCTTATTATCATTCTTTATTTCGCTGATTCTGTCATTTGAAAATATTATTACCAGAGTCCTCTTCCTACTAGAAAAACGTTTGGAAACTCACCAAATGATTTTTTTTCTTTGTCAAACAATATTTCATTGAATAAACCAGACCTTACAACAATAATTCACATAAAACTTACAACAAATGATTTTGGAAGTGGTTCCAACAAACTAAAAACAAAACAAATTTGATAGATAGACAACAAATCAAAGGAAAACTGACATAAGTAGAATTCCTGGTAAGTCTTTTCACATTTGAAAAGCATTATAAACCTTCATATCTATCTCGATCAATAACATCACGTTGCATCGTTAGGCCCGTAGAAAATCATTTAAGTTTATAACCAATGAGCCATTTTCCGTACCGTACGTAGACCTTAAGAGTTACCAAAGCGATCTAATTAAAGAATTTGGTGAAGTAAATTTTGAAGATGTAGTTGCTATGTCTGATGGAGTTGTTGTATGACATAGGAAGTGATACATGATTGCTATAGTTTTTGTGTGAGTGTTGGTTTCTAAAAGTTTTGTGCAGACAAGATTAGAGCACGTTTTGGATGGACCAGAAAGGGAAAGGGACTAAATAAGAGTTTTGGAAGATTTAATGAAAGTGGAGTTTGATAAGAAAAATGAAAAGTGTCAAAGGAAATTTTACTTTTGCTTATAGAATTTGGAAACCTTCTCCTATCTTGATTAGGAAATCATGTTGGCTATATATGGGGGAGCTGTGCACGTTTTGGAGGATCGTGAGACTTAGACATAAATAAAAATCCGAGAGAGCTTTTTGAGATTGTGTTGCAACTTAATTTTGCGGTTTGGTGTTTGTGTGATCAAACTTATTTGTGTGTTGGTGTTGTCGACGTGTTGGAGTGCTTTGGTGTCATCGTTGGGATCGTTGGTATGACGGTTGTTCCAGATACTTGGAGAATTGAAGTCTAGGTTCAGAGGGAGTTTAGCCCAGGGTTATGTTATCCTGATTAAATCTAGGCTCATTGGAGTTTAGTTAAGGGTAGAGATTATCCTTAAGAGTTCACGTTATAGAACAGAACGGTGAATCAAGAGGGTTTTGTTTGGTTTACGCGTTTGCGAATATGTTGTATTTGCTTTCTTGTTCTGGTCAAATTAAAATCTGGACTTGGTCCCGAGGAATAGAAAAAACCGAACCTCGTTAACGAAGCTCTTGTCAGTTTTATTTCTTGTAAGTTTATCTTACCTCATCCACACTTACACATTTGTATACGAAATACCGAACTTAACCAATTCATGTTCTTTAACTTAAGTAATCTATATGATATCGAACTGTTGATTGGGTGATACGTAAGACTCAGTCTCCAAAAATTAAATTTCAACACGCTTGCTTGTTCTTAATATTCATCCTAAATTCCAACAAAACAAACCAAAAATCCTATAGAGAAAATTTCCTCTGTTTTTTAATATCTAATGTTTTAAGAGAAAAATATATTTTAAATTAGATAATATTTTTAATTTTAGTGTAAAATTAATATTTTTATTATTAGTTTTGACGATTTATATTGTGTTATTGTTAGTTGAATAATATTTTGATAAAATAATAAATGATGTTTTAGTTTAGAAATAAATAAAAATTAAATAATTTCTTAATTTGTATACAAAATGTTTAAATATTAAAAATTTAAAACAGAGAAATACTTGATTTATTCTTTTGACTTTCATTTTGTTTGAATTTGTTGACTTTTTTGCCCAAAATTGAAATCCAACATAAAATATATTGTATGCCGTCTTGAATCATTAATTCCATACTTATCATTATCATCTCACTGCATCAATGAAAAGTCAATACACAAAAGTAAAATTTAAAGCATCTTCGACCCATCTCTAATTTTTTTTAATATGTAATTAATTAATCAATTAAAAATTATACATATAAAAGAAGGGTTTCACTCTCACCTTATTGGTCCACTTGGCAATAAAACTTACAAAAATAACTATTTTTAATTAAGCTAGAAATAAATAACACATTTAATTAAATATATTTAACTCACACTTTATATAAAATTGAAGTCATAGAAAGTAAGCATTAACTATATTTCTTCATTCAATTTTATTCAACACACAATAAACTAAATTGTAACTCCCATAATTTATTTTTTAAATTGTATCTCCCATCACTTCTCACCCTTCTCTCATTCACTCATTCTCTCATCCTCATCTACTATATCTCGAATCTTAATTTTTTTTTGTAAGTTTCCTTTTTGGGTGAGTGGTTGTTATTGTTGTATGGGTTTAAGAAAATCAAATTTAAAATCATTGTAAAAGCATAGTTCTAAATTTTATTTTAGAGACTCTATGATATATATCTTACATTATTTTTTGATTTATTAAAGATTCATATCTATTGTCTATTTTAGATTATTATCTTATAAGTAGTCATTTTCTCATATTTTTCCACTATATCCATGTATCTATTTTTTATATTGCTATATGGGTTAATATCAAAGAAACCATCATTGTAAAAATTTGATTCTAAATTTATTTTAGAAAGTATGTCATATAATATATTTTTTTAATTTTCAGAAGCAAAATAAAAGTTTTGATGATTATAACAAAACTTTCAGGTTTATTGGTGATGGAGAATTAAGAATATCAATTCTAATCATCGTACAACAAGGAAAATAATGTTAAGAAGATCCATCTCCAATTTCTACTTTAGATGTTTAATTATTTTCTAACATATCCATGTATTTGTTTTTTAATTATGAAATATTTAATAAATAAACTATTGTAGCACATATATCAAATAACTTTTTATTACCTCTTTATTATCTTAAATAAATTTTTGTAATTCATTTTTAATATATGTATTATTATATTTAGCTTTTTCTGATCCATTAGATAATTATATAAAGATCGTTATAATGTTTCTTTTATTTAAAATTTGAGGTTTAAGTGTTTCTTGAAAACAAAAAGCTTCATAAAAAAATATTGGCCTTTAAGATTAAAAAAATAAAATCATATGTTCCACGAAAATTAAATTTAGTTTTAATAAAATCATTAAAATGAAACATAGCACGCTCATACTTTTATGGAGTGAAATAGATATAAAAAAGAAATAATTTTTTTTTTAATTAATTCCTGTAACTAAAGATGAAACCATTAGTATGAAATTTAGCACTAGAATTTAAATTGATGAGTGAAATTAAAAAAACTTTTAAAAATAGAAGTTATCCTTGGAGTTTTGTAAAAAATCTTTAGATTGAAGTTCATAAGAAATTTAGTTTGTCACTTACCTCCGCATATGTAAAATTATGCATGATTTATGTAATTCAAAACTATCGTTAAAATATGTATAACCAAATATATGATAAATTGCATATATTATAAATAAATTAAAGAGAAGAAACGTTACGTACTCTTGGCCTTTATATTTCCAAGCATCCCATCCTGGATGTACAATAACACTTGACATGTTGGTTTCATAGAAAACAACTCATCTAGAGTAGCCTCTATAAGCTCTTCCCAAGAATGCTTTACCACTTCCTTTAATCTCACAATTCTTGAACACGAATCCACTTGTGTCTTCTTCGCTTTCTCTCCCTTGCGCGGTTATGAATCCTGTTAACATTTGTTCTCTCTTCACACCATTCCATTTCTTGTCACTCTTTTAACGTATATAATGCAGTTCTGCATCCACACACAAACTTATCTTACTAATATTTAACATCTCTATACTTAGCCATTATATGAGAGTTATATGAAATTACTTGGTATATAGATTGGCCTCGTCCCCATATGAAATCGATAGCTCCTTCGATGTAACAGTTTTGGAAGTAGTGGCGGCCTAGTAAATCAGCTATTGTGTCTTGGACACTGATGAACCTACAGTTATAGAACCACACCTTGTCCGCGGTTAGTATAACTGATGGAGCTACGTTTATGTCTTCATACGGTACAATTGGTGTCCTCTTGGTGTAAGTATTCTGCAGAAGTAAAAATGTCAGTTTCACAATATATTTAATTAAATATAAATAAACCAATTTTTTTGTTTCACCACTTTAGATTTTTCCATAGGCTTTTGACATTTCTAAAATGTTCAAAGTATAATTATGTCATAAATATTTATACTTAAGAAAACATTATTCTGTTTGAGAAGTCAACATTTAAGATTAAAGAAGATGATTAGTAGATGTAAACATATGATTTGTAGTAACTACAATATATAAAACCTAACCATGAACGTAGTATTGATAGCGATGAAGTATTCGGCGTTTAATGTGAAAGGACCACTCGAATTGGCTAGTCCTGCATCATTATATTGAATTATCACTTTTGATGCATTGTTTCCTTGCATTATTATCTTTTTCTTCTCCCTCGGAATCACTACTTTTTCGCTGCACAAATATAAACACATATAATTTGGTAAACCACAAATAAAATAAATAAAGAAGTCAAATTCTTGACTGTTTTTCGACAATGGGCATCTTTTACTCCGGACTCAAATAAATAGCGCCGGAAAATCAAAACAATATGGAAAAAAGTTTGTGGGCCTAATATGCTTTCGTATTATTGCCATCACAAAGCCCAATAAATTGGAGAGAGTCGGTCACGAGGGTTGCACGAGATTTCCAAACCCTATAAAATCGAAATCGAAAGGGTAGGGATCTCTGATAGAAAAAGCAAGAAGCAGAAACTCGGCGTCTCTCTTAGTGAGAGAGCGAAGAGAAGCAAGCACCAAAGAAACTCGTCGTCTCTCTTCGTGAGTGGTGAGCTTTTCCGGTCTCTCTCTGTTCCTCTCAGGGCGACATCTTCCTCTTTCCCGACATTATGAATCCCGACGATGTGAAGCCCTCTCATGAGGTTAGTACTCGTTTATCTTTCTTCGTGCAAGCGGAGTAGATTAGTTTAGGAAAGTAGATTAGTTTAGGAAAGTAGATTAGTTTAGGGTTTAGGGTTTAGGGTTTAGGGTTTAGGGTTTAGGGTTTAGGGTTTAGGGTTTAGGGTTTAGGGTTTAGTTTAGGTTTCTTCAGATACACAATTTGGTTTATGCATAGGAAAGTAGATTAGTTTAGGTTTCTTCAGATACACAATTTGGTTTATTAACGGATTGTTCTACTAGTGTTTAATACCTGGCGATTTTTTCTATGGTGTGGTCATTTGTTCTCAGAGGGGGCAGCAAAATGAGAAGAGTCTGAAAGATGATAGCTTAGTGGAGAACCAGATCACTGAAGAGAGCAATCTTGTGGTCACTGAAGAGAGTCTCACTATTAAGACTATGAAGGGTAGGGTTTTTGAAGTCATGGTCCAACCGACTAACACGGTTAGTAACTCTCGAATCCTTTATGTTAGCATAACAAGTTTCTGAATGATTAAATTGGTGATTTGTTTGCTTTTTTAGATAATGTCTATTAAGAAGTTAATAGAGGATTCAGAAGGGAAGGACAATTATCCATGTGGGGAGCAATTGTTGATTCACAATGGGAACATTCTGAAAGATGATGAAGAGTTATGGCTGGAGAGGAAGGCCAATGAGCGAGGCGTTCTTGTTCTCGTCCTTAAGGTGTAGTGATTAAAAAAACTCTGTCATGGGCACTATGTTCATTTACATAAGTCTTCTCTGTTTGCTTCTGTTTGCTTGTTCATTGTAGTGATAAACATTTGTCATACATAAGTCTTCTCTGTTTGCTTCTGTTGTCATGGGCACTATGTTCATTTACATAAGTCTTTCTCTGTTTGCTTGTTCATTGTAGTGACAAACTTTTGTATTTGTTTGCAGGAGCAAACTGTTGAGAACCAGGAAAAGGAGCTCTCGTTGTCTACTCAAAACTCTGAATCTGAAAGCTCTGAATCTGAAAGCTCTGAGTCTGAAAGCTCTGAGTCTGATGGAGAGATTGATTACGAGGCATTTTGTACGGGACTACAATTTGTTGTGATGGACGAAAGCAAAATTGGACGTAGGGAAGGATACGAGTTGGTGGAGGAGATCACAAACCAGCCACTCCAGCTCCAAAATCCGTTCAACCTGTTCTGCAGGGCGTTTAACACTGGAAACGCAGCAGATGATGATATTGATACCGAAGTCACAATACATGTTGTTTTTCGAGCAGCTCGAGCTGCCGGCTGCGAATTCGGACGGTTTCTTGCACTTGGTGACGAGCCCCCAAGATCAGGTTTGATTCCATCACGAACCAGCTTTAACTTACTCGCCGAAACTTGGGTGACATTTGGGTACTTAGCTGGAAGATACGTGAAGGAGAACTATCGTTTAGAGAAAAACCTCTACATGCAGCAGTTTCATGATTTCTACAGTCTGAGAGGTTGGTGATGATTGATTGTTGACTCTGGAATTTGTAACTTTTAACAGCTGTTGCGTTTTTTCCGGTAAATGTTACATTTCTAAAAAATAGGTGGGTGATGATTGATTGTTGACTCTGGAATTTGTAACTTTTAACAGCTGTTACGTTTTTTCCGGTAAATGTTACATTTCTAAAAAATAAATAAGTTTACGGATTCATTAGATTTGTTAAAAATCTTATTGAGATTAGAAGATTTGCAGATTAGTCCATTGTTTGTATTAAAATAAAATAAAACGAATACAAGGCAGTGAAGGTATAATTTTCTTCTAAAAACGCTTAGGCGGGCTTAGGCCCAGTGGACTAGTCGGATCACAGTGTGGTCTGGACACTGGGTTATCAAAAAAAAAAAAAAACGCTTAGGCAGTGAAGGAGTTTCGGAAACTTGCGAACAAAAATTCCATTAGGCTTTGTGATGATGGGTCTCTTGACTTGGGAAAAGGGGATTTTCATACCCGTACTATCTACACCGTAGATTTTCATACCTGGATAAATTTGTTGGGTATTTTACAACCTAAACTTCAATAAAATTTGAATTTCATACATATACTTGATACAACGTGCAAAAATCGGAGTCAATCTAACGGGTGTTAGTCAACTCCGTTACGGTGCTGAGTCATCATACACGTGTACGCTGACGTGTATCAAAACGATGTCGTTTTCATACCCGTACTGTCTGCGCCGTGGATTTTCATACCTGGACAATTTTGTAGGGTATTTTACAACTTAAACTTCAATAAAATTTGAATCTTATACCCTATACTTGATACAACATGCAAAAATCGGAGTCAATCTAACGGGTGTTAGTCAACTCCGTTACGGTGCTGAGTCATCGTACACGTGTACGCTGACGTGTATCAAAACGACGTCGTTTTCATACCCGTACTGTCTGCGCCGTGGATTTTCATACCTAGACAATTTTGTAGGGTATTTTACAACTTAAACTTCAATAAAATTTGAATCTTATACCCTATACTTGATACAACGTGCAAAAATCGGAGTCAATCTAACGGGTGTTAGTCAAGTCCGTTACGGTGCTGAGTCATCGTACACGTGTACGCTGACGTGTATCAAAACAATGTCGTTTTGATATGTGTTCTCAAAGTTTTAATTTTTTTTGCAAAACTGGGGACTCGAACCCGCGAGCCGTAGTCACATGGGAAGCACCAAATACCAACTGATCCCACAACGTTCATCAAGTATTCCTCAATCTTTTTAACTTATAAACCCAAAGTGTCATGTGTTTGGAAATAATTAAAACGACGTCGTTTTAAATTGGGGGAAAATTATATCATAGTAAATTACATAATTTAAACATAACCAAGCAACTAATATTTTGATTTTCAGAAATGGAGTGACTTAGCCCATCAAGTTCGATCAGTCTTGAAAAACTGCCCCAAACTCATGCTTACCCAAGGAAGAAAAGTAAAATTCTTATAGAAAAAATAATAATACCTCAACTAAGATTATTTACATTTTTGGTCTGATTTAATTTCAGGTGTTGGAGATTCGTCCCAATTTAAAACGACGTCATTTTAATTATTTCCAAACACACAACGTTTAGGCGGGCTTAGGCCCAGTGGGCTAGTCGGATCACAGTGTGGTCTGGACACTGGGTTATCAAAAAAAAAAAAAAAACGCTTAGGCAGTGAAGGAGTTTAGGAAACTTGCGAACAAAAATTCCATTAGGCTTTGTGATGATGGGTCTCTTGACTTTCAGTGTGGTCTGGGCTCTGTGGTTTTTCAGTTCACGTTCTAAACACCATGCCGTTTTCATTATCTCAAAACAACACGTTATTCACGGTATCACAGAGCTTTTGTCCCCTACCAAAACCTCAAGTCCTCCGTCGCAAGCCGCCAGAAAGTAGCAGAGAATGTGGAAGCTGACGTCACGATTCCGGCCGCATATCAATTCGACCCCATGGTTGCAGATGTGTTAATCCAGTAAGGCTACTTAGAGCGGAAAGAGCTGTGTCGCCCAGGTACGGATGTTCTAGACTCAGGGTTTTAAGGGAAGTTAGAGATTGTAGTGCTGCTAACGACGGCTCTGCTTGTTCTTCTTGTGGAGATTGTTGTAGGATGAATCCTGAAAAAAATAGTCATAGAGTTATATCTTGATAGGGTTATTAATCACTCGTTAGATCTTAGAAGGCTCATGCATACCTCGGATACTGGTCATGCCCAAGTCAAGGGCTTTAATGCAAGGCATCATGGTGCTGATAAGCAAGATGGAAAGATCGTCGACAAATGTCTGAGACAGAGAGAATGTCTCGAGTTGCGGCACATGTCCTGCAAGATTCCCGACCCCAGCAGAAGTGATTTTTGTATCCGAGACATTAAGATTCCTCAGATTCTCACCAACACATGCTACAAACCCAACAGAATCATCCCCGAAAGCTGTGGAGCTCAGATCAAGATGTTCTAGGTTAATCATAGTTTCTAAGAAGCTGAAGTTTTGTAGGGAAGTCTTGGAAACGTCTAAGTAGGTTATAGAGCTTTTGTTGGTAAAGGACAAGGCCTCTGTTTCGGCACTGAAATTAGCTCCCGATAAAACTAGCTTTTTCAAGGAAGCTAATGAGCTCTGAGTTTTTGGTTCGGTTACAATGGTGCACATGTTCATGTGTAAGCATTCAAGGTGCGGTATGTTTGGAGTCTGTGTGACGCTTGTCCACGAGAGGTTTAGGAAGCTCAAGTTTGAAATTGAAGAATGCTGATAGCTCCTTGGTTGGTTACGTTGCTTCCCCAGATGTCAAGGTACTCTAGCTTTGTCAGTGCCTGAGGAGCAAAAAAGGAACTGGCGGTCAGAAAAACTTTAAAAAGATTGATCGTCTAGATGTTAAATGTTATTTACACATAGGCATGTTTTTAGTAAGTGAATTCGGACATACAAACATACTAAATTGCACATACACTTGAACTTCATTTTGTATGGATTTAATGGGTTTGATAACCAGGAAATGATGTTTGAATTTCAGAATCCTGAAGACTAAATAGTTTCTATGCACATAATACACCATACTCAACATAGTACCTAGAACTGTACAATTTTAGTAGAGCTCTAACAAATTTAACTAGATAGATGATAACCATTCTACACAGTTCAATAACATACATCAAGCAATTAAAACAGACTAAGTGACTACAAAATAAAGAAAGAGCACAGGTAAAGAACATGTACCTGGAGAGCAATCAAGTTTTGATCAGTTACAGGTAAGCCACCCAAATCCAAAAGAGACAACTTTTTAAGTGAAGCAAGAAGAGAAATTCCAACTTTAGTAACACCTGTCTGTGAAATCCACAACTTTTCCAGATATACAACAGATTGGAGGTGCTTTATACCAGCATCTGTAACCTTCCAACATCTTGAAAGATCCAACTCTTTCAAACTCGTTAATCCTGAAAATCCAATATCATATATTAAAAACTCGAATTTTTCTTCAACTTCCATTCCAAAATAGTAGGAGTATATCATTTAACATACCTGTGATAGGCCAGAGGGTGGAACTGTTGAGTCTCTGGCAATCTGATAGATTTAGAGAAATTAGATTAACGAAGCCTCCAATGTAAGCCATCCATTCTGCGTTAATAGAGCTTTCGCCTCGGAGATCTATATTCTCTACAGAATGTTTAAATCCTCTGCACAGAAAGAGTCTTCTTTAGTTGTGATAGAGATACCAAGTAAAGGTTCCTGGTTGCAAATGAGAGGAGTAACTAATGAGCTGGTTGCAAAATTATGAATCCTGATAGAGGTCACAATAGTTCAGTGTCGATGCAATCATTGCATTTCCTCAACAATGAACCAAGACCAACACGATTCTAGAGCTAAACAGTTCAGGAATAACTATTTCAACATGAATTCAGAAACAACATTTTCTAATCAAATCTAAAAACTAAGATCCCAAGCGATCACTCAATATCTCAAATCCAAGCATATATATTTATATATAGGTCACCATTTCGAGATCAGAAATCAGATTCATGCTTAGAAACGATCAGAACTACGTAACGAAGTAAAGAGATTTACTCGAGTAACGAAGGGAAAAGAAGCCGCCGGTGGAGGAGGCGACGGAGGAGAGCATCGGCAAGGTGAGGAGGCAGCCTCTCAAGACTCCGCCGCTGAAGTCGCCATCGTTTTATGTTTTTAAGGGGAAAACTTCTCTATTGGAACTAAATATTAATTAAGTAATTCTTGGTCTATGATTAGAAAAAGAGATATTGGTTGGTAGAAAAAAACCTAACCTATTTGTAATTCCTATAGTACCTCCGTTATTTTTATTTTTTAAATTAAAGCCTATACCTTCGTTTACAATCATATTCATGGCCTGGTCGCCACTTAATCATCGATCTTTGGACTGCGTCAAACTCTTCACCAAACCTCTCCGTATGTTGCTTCACGGACGATACACTGACTCCATAGAACACCAGAACAACCACAAAGTCGTTGTTGTTACGGTATGAGTACTCGAGAATCTGTTTTTCCAAGAATGACACATGAAGTGCATAGTTTTTGGAAAAACCCACCACCACCACCCTTAATTTGGAGAATTCTTCAGGTCCCATCTCCCTCTCGACAGCTTCGTCATGGCTGCTTTTACCGTCAACGAACGCAGAGATGATTCCTTGTCGGTTGAAAGCAGCGATGAGGTAGCTGATGAAAGAGGAGACTGATGAATCATTTTTGTTGAAACTGATATAAACGGTGTGGTTAACCTCATCGTTTCTGTTGTGGTTGTTGTTGTTGTTGTTGTCCATACAAAGAGTTTGAGCATCAAATGACAAGAGATACCTTTTGTGCTTTCGATATTTTAGATTGTTCTACCATTGATTCCTTTGTTGTGAAATGACCAAAAGTAGTTTTTTCCCTCTAAATATGAGTTAAAAGATCTTCTACTTCGGGGAGGTTGATTATATAGAAGCAAAACATATATTTAATATTAACATTTCTTACAAATTTACATTAACTAAAATTTTAAGCAACTAGAACTTTAAAGACTGATTTTATACACGTAGGTATATAAAAAAGAAATGTTACCGATCAACATGTAAATATTTTTTACACGTAGGTAGGGCTGGGCACAAAAAAAAAATGTTACAAGCCCATGTGGTGGTGGGCGAGTGGTTGGTGGGCCAGGGGTGTTTGGGTGAAAGTTCCTCCCCTCCGGTTTCGATTCCTCCTCTTGCTGTTATCAACATTATGTGGGAAGTCTGTCAGTTGGGCTTTGGCCCAATTGGTTTACCTGGTAGTCAGAAATGCAGGCGGCCTGACTACCCCTGGCACTTAGTCGGAAGGCATTCCAAACTCGGGATAGGCAGAGTGGTAGTCCGAAGGGCCTAGCCGTTAACACGGTGGACAAGTCCACTATGTAGCACCTCGGTGCGTTCCTACCGGGGCCGACCGGATAGCCGATAGGGTTTATCAAAAAAAAAAAAAAAAAAAAAAAATGTTACAAAAAAATGAAAAGTAATGATCGGATATTTATTTGATAGAAACTTTTTCCAAGTGGCATACGATGTTTCGTTTGAGTATATTAGTGTGATATACTGTTTTCAAACGTAAGAAACGTGCCTCAAGCCGCAAAAGGCTGACAATTACATCGTTTACAAATTTTAGAGCTGTTTAACCGAGATTTGTCCGTTTTATTAGTGACACCGGAGAAATATTCTAAAATGTAATTGATAAGCCCAAGATAATATAACTATACCAAAGTCGACCGTTTTGATGTTCTAAAATATTGATCAATGTCAAAAAACAAATCATCGATTGATCATATAGCTTTTAGGTAGAAGTTTAGTCATTACGTTTTTCACAAACCTTTTCTTTTTTTTTTGAAAAGAGAAACAAAACCAAAAACAAAACGAGACATAATTACGATTCTTTTCGATTTTTCGGATAAAGTTTTTCTACCGCTCCTAATTATTACTGTAGAGTGCGGACATAGGTTTATAATTTATTTTTATAGATAAAAAAAATCATAAAAGAGTAAACACAACGTATAGAATGTGAATATTTATAACACTAATCTATATATAATAGCAATCTAATAAATACCATTTCCACATCTGAACGGTTGCGTCTTTTTATCGCAATTTTTCGTTAATGTTTTAATTAAATAAAATATATATTTTACGGTTATGTTTTTTTTTTTTATAAATTGCATTCTGAATGTTTTCTACGGTTGCGTTTTTTATTGTAACTCTTCATAAACAGTTGAAACCGCTTATTCGAATCATTGCAATATTAAGTTTATTTTACGAACAATTGCAACCTTTGGTTTATATATTTAGTTTATTTCACGAACAATTGAAATTTTTGGTTTATTTTATAATTAGCAATAACATTTAGTTATCTATCGCCGCGTCTCTCGGTGTAACTTTTCATAAATTATTATTTTAATTCTTAATTTTTAATTAATAAAATGTATTTAAATGAGATTGTAACTATTTAATTGAATTGTTTTAACATTTAACGAATTATTGCAACTTTTGGTTTTGTGTTACGAACCATTGTTATCTTTAGAATATTTGATGAACTATTGCAATATTTGGTATAATTGACGAACCGTTGCAGTTTTTGGAATATTTGATATCTACGGTTGCGTTTCTCGGATAAGTTCGTCATATTTTTAAAATATATTTAAATACTAAAATATATTTAAATGAATTATTGTTACCGTTTAATTTAACACAATAGCATTTGCTTTATTTGACGTTGAACGTTTTGGCTTATTTATCAAACCATTGTAATATTTGGTTTATTAGTTTATGCTTTTTGCACTTGGGAATAGTTTTTTAGTTACAAATTATTGTTTTTCTAATATTAATATACTTAATAAATGCTTGTGATTTTCTTTATCATATTTTTGTAAAATATATATTGATTTGTTATTAAAAAAATTCAAAATTATTACAATTCATTATGATTTTTTCGTTTGATATTTTTTTAAAGGATTTTTGAAATATATTCCTCCGCAACATCGCGAGGGTCCTGAGTCCTAGTAAATATAATAGTGATCAACAAAAATATTCTACATCAATTTAAAAAATAAATAAAGTGAAAGTCCGTTCGTAAAGCGGATATTCATCTAGTAGGAATAAAAATAATTGTCATTCCTCAATTGCTTAGTTAATTCTATTTAATTAATGAGTTATTACTGTTTCCTTCTTATTATCATTCTTTATTTTCGCTGATTCTGTCATTTGAAAATATTATTACCAGAGTCCTCTTCCTACTAGAAAAACGTTTGGAAACTCACCAAATGATTTTTTTTCTTTGTCAAACAATATTTCATTGAATAAAACCAGACCTTACAACAATAATTCACATAAAACTTACAACAAATGATTTTGGAAGTGGTTCCAACAAACTAAAAACAAAACAAATTTGATAGATAGACAACAAATCAAAGGAAAACTGACATAAGTAGAATTCCTGGTAAGTCTTTTCACATTTGAAAAGCATTATAAACCTTCATATCTATCTCGATCAATAACATCACGTTGCATCGTTAGGCCCGTAGAAAATCATTTAAGTTTATAACCAATGAGCCATTTTCCGTACCGTACGTAGACCTTAAGAGTTACCAAAGCGATCTAATTAAAGAATTTGGTGAAGTAAATTTTGAAGATGTAGTTGCTATGTCTGATGGAGTTGTTGTATGACATAGGAAGTGATACATGATTGCTATAGTTTTTGTGTGAGTGTTGGTTTCTAAAAGTTTTGTGCAGACAAGATTAGAGCACGTTTTGGATGGACCAGAAAGGGAAAGGGACTAAATAAGAGTTTTGGAAGATTTAATGAAAGTGGAGTTTGATAAGAAAAATGAAAAGTGTCAAAGGAAATTTTACTTTTGCTTATAGAATTTGGAAACCTTCTCCTATCTTGATTAGGAAATCATGTTGGCTATATATGGGGGAGCTGTGCACGTTTTGGAGGATCGTGAGACTTAGACATAAATAAAAATCCGAGAGAGCTTTTTGAGATTGTGTTGCAACTTAATTTTGCGGTTTGGTGTTTGTGTGATCAAACTTATTTGTGTGTTGGTGTTGTCGACGTGTTGGAGTGCTTTGGTGTCATCGTTGGGATCGTTGGTATGACGGTTGTTCCAGATACTTGGAGAATTGAAGTCTAGGTTCAGAGGGAGTTTAGCCCAGGGTTATGTTATCCTGATTAAATCTAGGCTCATTGGAGTTTAGTTAAGGGTAGAGATTATCCTTAAGAGTTCACGTTATAGAACAGAACGGTGAATCAAGAGGGTTTTGTTTGGTTTACGCGTTTGCGAATATGTTGTATTTGCTTTCTTGTTCTGGTCAAATTAAAATCTGGACTTGGTCCCGAGGAATAGAAAAAACCGAACCTCGTTAACGAAGCTCTTGTCAGTTTTATTTCTTGTAAGTTTATCTTACCTCATCCACACTTACACATTTGTATACGAAATAACGAACTTAACCAATTCATGTTCTTTAACTTAAGTAATCTATATGATATCGAACTGTTGATTGGGTGATACGTAAGACTCAGTCTCCAAAAAATTAAATTTCAACACGCTTGCTTGTTCTTAATATTCATCCTAAATTCCAACAAAACAAACCAAAAATCCTATAGAGAAAATTTCCTCTGTTTTTTAATATCTAATGTTTTAAGAGAAAAATATATTTTAAATTAGATAATATTTTTAATTTTAGTGTAAAATTAATATTTTTATTATTAGTTTTGACGATTTATATTGTGTTATTGTTAGTTGAATAATATTTTGATAAAATAATAAATGATGTTTTAGTTTAGAAATAAATAAAAATTAAATAATTTCTTAATTTGTATACAAAATTTTTAAATATTAAAAATTTAAAACAGAGAAAATACTTGATTTATTCTTTTGACTTTCATTTTGTTTGAATTTGTTGACTTTTTTGCCCAAAATTGAAATCCAACATAAAATATATTGTATGCCGTCTTGAATCATTAATTCCATACTTATCATTATCATCTCACTGCATCAATTGAAAAAGTCAATACACAAAAGTAAAATTTAAAGCATCTTCGACCCATCTCTATTTTTTTTAATATGTAATTAATTAATCAATTAAAAATTATACATATAAAAGAAGGGTTTCACTCTCACCTTATTGGTCCACTTGGCAATAAAACTTACAAAAATAACTATTTTTAATTAAGCTATAAATAAATAACACATTTAATTAAATATATTTAACTCACACTTTATATAAAATTGAAGTCATAAAAACTAAGCATTAACTATATTTCTTCATTCAATTTTATTCAACACACAATAAACTAAATTGTAACTCCCATAATTTATTTTTTAAATTGTATCTCCCATCACTTCTCACCCTTCTCTCATTCACTCATTCTCTCATCCTCATCTACTATATCTCGAATCTTAATTTTTTTTTGTAAGTTTTCTTTTTGGGTGAGTGGTTGTTATTGTTGTATGGGTTTAAGAAAATCAAATTTAAAATCATTGTAAAAGCATAGTTCTAAATTTTATTTTTAGAGACTCTATGATATATATCTTACATTATTTTTTGATTTATTAAAGATTCATATCTATTGTCTATTTTAGATTATTATCTTATAAGTAGTCATTTTCTCATATTTTTCCACTATATCCATGTATCTATTTTTTATATTGCTATATGGGTTAATATCAAAGAAACCATCATTGTAAAAAGGGAGACTCACAAAAATGCCCCTTTTTCAATACCCCTTTTCAAAAATGCCCCCTTTGGCTGTCCATTTTTAAAAATACCCCTTTTTATGTACAAAATGACTAAATTACCCTTCTTTTAATAAAATATATCACAAATATATAAGGAAATATAACAAAATTAGGTCCACAAAATACAAAATATTTTTTGGCGGGAAAAGTGATCCCGCAATTTTTTCCGCCAAAAAACTTGTAAAAACTTATAAAAACCTTTAAAATACCTTGTAAAATTTTCCCGTAAAATTTTTTCCCGCCAAAAAATTTTCCCGCCAAAAAATTTTTTTTGCGGGAAAAGTGATTCCGCAATTTTTTTGGCGTTAAATTTTTGGCGGGAAAATTTTTGGCGGAAAAAATTTACAAGGTATTTTAAAGGTTTTTTACAGGGTATTTATAAGGTTTTACAATGTATTTTAAAAGGTTTTACAACGTATTTATAAGGTATTTATAAGATATTATAAGATTTTACAAGCAATTTTATAATGTTTTACAAGTTATAAGGTTTTACAAGTTTTTTATAAGGTTTTACAAGTTATAAATACCTTATAAAACCTTATAAGTACCTTGTAAAACCTTTTAAAATACATTGTAAAACCTTACAAAACACTTGTAAATACTCTGTAAAACCTTTAAAAAACCTTGTAAATTTTTCCCGCCAAAAAAATTGCGGAATCACTTTTCCCGCAAAAAAAATTTTTGGCGGGAAAATTTTACAAGGTATTTTAAAGGTTTTTTACAAGTGTTTTGGCGGAAAAATTGCGGGATCACTTTTCCCGCCAAAAAATATTTTGTATTTTGTGGACCTAATTTTGTTTCAAATAAGGGTAAAATGGTCATTAAAAAATAAAAGAGGGCAAACTTAAAAATGGACTCTCAAATGGGGCATTTTTGAAAAGGGGTATTGAAAAAGGGGCATTTTTAACAATTTCTCTTGTAAAAATTTGATTCTAAATTTATTTTAGAAAGTATGTCATATAATATATTTTTTTTAATTTTCAGAAGCAAAATAAAAGTTTTGATGATTATAACAAAACTTTCAGGTTTATTGGTGATGGAGAATTAAGAAAATCAATTCTAATCATCGTACAACAAGGAAAATAATGTTAAGAAGATCCATCTCCAATTTCTACTTTAGATGTTTAATTATTTTCTAACATATCCATGTATTTGTTTTTTAATTATGAAATATTTAATGGGAAAAATGTCAAAAAAATCATGAACTTTCAAATTTGGGACGATTTAATCTTGGACTACGATGAAGACATTTAAATCATAAAGTTTTTGTTGACTTTACAACTAATTAGCGAAGTTTGTTTGACTCGCCATTTTAGACACATCGATTTCATTTTCTAACCCTAGAATCCCAATCTCTCTCTCTCGCTTTCCTCTGTTGAAATTCCGACTGATGATGGCTAAATTCCAGTTCGGTGGTCACCGCGACTGAGTCAAGCAGCAGCCGCGGAAGCTCAGCTTCGCTTCTGTAGGATTTGGTCCGAAATTTTCCGTAGGATTTGGTCCGAAATTTTCCGCGGCTGCTGCTTGACTCAGTCGCGGTGACCGCCGAATCGGAATTCTTCTCTTCCCCCCACGAGTTTTAGCCATCATCAATCGGAATTTCAACAGAGGGAAGCGAGAGAGAGAGATTGAGATTCTAGGGTTAGAAAATGAAATCGATGTGTCTAAAATGGCGAGTCAAACAAACTTCGCTAATTAATTGTAAAGTCAACAAAAACTTTATGATTTAAATGTCTTCATCGTAGTCCAAGATTAAATCGTCCCAAATTTGAAAGTTCATGATTTTTTTGACATTTTTCCCAATATTTAATAAATAAACTATTGTAGCACATATATCAAATAATTTTTTATTACCTCTTTATTATCTTAAATAAATTTTTGTAATTCATTTTTAATATATGTATCATTATATTTAGCTTTTTCTGATCCATTAGATAATTATATAAAGATCGTTATAATGTTTCTTTTATTTAAAATTTGAGGTTTAAGTGTTTCTTGAAAACAAAAAGCTTCATTAAAAAATATTGGCCTTTAAGATTAAAAAAATAAAATCATATGTTTCACGAAAATTAAATTTAGTTTTAATAAAATCATTAAAATGAAACATAGCACGCTCATACTTTTATGGAGTGAAATAGATATAAAAAAGAAATAATTTTTTTTTAATTAATTCCTGTAACTAAAGATGAAACCATTAGTATGAAATTTAGCACTAGAATTTAAATTGATGAGTGAAATTAAAAAAACTTTTAAAAATAGAAGTTATCCTTGGAGTTTTGTAAAAAATCTTTAGATTGAAGTTCATAAGAAATTTAGTTTGTCACTTACCTCCGCATATGTAAAATTATGCCTGATTTATGTAATTCAAAACTATCGTTAAAATATGTATAACCAAATATATGACAAATTGCATATATTTTAAATAAATTAAAGAGAAGAAACGTTACGTACTCTTGGCCTTTATATTTCCAAGCATCCCATCCTGGATGTACAATAACACTTGACATGTTGGTTTCATAGAAAACAACTCATCTAGAGTAGCCTCTATAAGCTCTTCCCAAGAATGCTTTACCACTTCCTTTAATCTCACAATTCTTGAACACGAATCCACTTGTGTCTTCTTCGCTTTCTCTCCCTTGCGCGGTTATGAATCCTGTTAACATTTGTTCTCTCTTCACACCATTCCATTTCTTGTCACTCTTTTAACGTATATAATGCAGTTCTGCATCCACACACAAACTTATCTTACTAATTTTTAACATCTCTATACTTAGCCATTATATGAGAGTTATATGAAATTACTTGGTATATAGATTGGCCTCGTCCCCATATGAAATCGATAGCTCCTTCGATGTAACAGTTTTGGAAGTAGTGGCGGCCTAGTAAATCAGCTATTGTGTCTTGGACACTGATGAACCTACAGTTATAGAACCACACCTTGTCCGCGGTTAGTATAACTGATGGAGCTACGTTTATGTCTTCATACGGTACAATTGGTGTCCTCTTGGTGTAAGTATTCTGCAGAAGTAAAAATGTCAGTTTCACAATATATTTAATTAAATATAAATAAACCAATTTTTTTGTTTCACCACTTTAGATTTTTCCATAGGCTTTTGACATTTCTAAAATGTTCAAAGTATAATTATGTCATAAATATTTATACTTAAGAAAACATTATTCTGTTTGAGAAGTCAACATTTAAGATTAAAGAAGATGATTAGTAGATGTAAACATATGATTTGTAGTAACTACAATATATAAAACCTAACCATGAACGTAGTATTGATAGCGATGAAGTATTCGGCGTTTAATGTGAAAGGACCACTCGAATTGGCTAGTCCTGCATCATTATATTGAATTATCACTTTTGATGCATTGTTTCCTTGCATTATTATCTTTTTCTTCTCCCTCGGAATCACTACTTTTTCGCTGCACAAATATAAACACATATAATTTGGTAAACCACAAATAAAATAAATAAAGAAGTCAAATTCTTGACTGTTTTTCGACAATGGGCATCTTTTACTCCGGACTCAAATAAATAGCGCCGGAAAATCAAAACAATATGGAAAAAAGTTTGTGGGCCTAATATGCTTTCGTATTATTGCCATCACAAAGCCCAATAAATTGGAGAGAGTCGGTCACGAGGGTTGCACGAGATTTCCAAACCCTATAAAATCGAAATCGAAAGGGTAGGGATCTCTGATAGAAAAAGCAAGAAGCAGAAACTCGGCGTCTCTCTTAGTGAGAGAGCGAAGAGAAGCAAGCACCAAAGAAACTCGTCGTCTCTCTTCGTGAGTGGTGAGCTTTTCCGGTCTCTCTCTGTTCCTCTCAGGGCGACATCTTCCTCTTTCCCGACATTATGAATCCCGACGATGTGAAGCCCTCTCATGAGGTTAGTACTCGTTTATCTTTCTTCGTGCAAGCGGAGTAGATTAGTTTAGGAAAGTAGATTAGTTTAGGAAAGTAGATTAGTTTAGGGTTTAGGGTTTAGGGTTTAGGGTTTAGGGTTTAGGGTTTAGGGTTTAGGGTTTAGTTTAGGTTTCTTCAGATACACAATTTGGTTTATGCATAGGAAAGTAGATTAGTTTAGGTTTCTTCAGATACACAATTTGGTTTATTAACGGATTGTTCTACTAGTGTTTAATACCTGGCGATTTTTTCTATGGTGTGGTCATTTGTTCTCAGAGGGGGCAGCAAAATGAGAAGAGTCTGAAAGATGATAGCTTAGTGGAGAACCAGATCACTGAAGAGAGCAATCTTGTGGTCACTGAAGAGAGTCTCACTATTAAGACTATGAAGGGTAGGGTTTTTGAAGTCATGGTCCAACCGACTAACACGGTTAGTAACTCTCGAATCCTTTATGTTAGCATAACAAGTTTCTGAATGATTAAATTGGTGATTTGTTTGCTTTTTTAGATAATGTCTATTAAGAAGTTAATAGAGGATTCAGAAGGGAAGGACAATTATCCATGTGGGGAGCAATTGTTGATTCACAATGGGAACATTCTGAAAGATGATGAAGAGTTATGGCTGGAGAGGAAGGCCAATGAGCGAGGCGTTCTTGTTCTCGTCCTTAAGGTGTAGTGATTAAAAAAACTCTGTCATGGGCACTATGTTCATTTACATAAGTCTTCTCTGTTTGCTTCTGTTTGCTTGTTCATTGTAGTGATAAACATTTGTCATACATAAGTCTTCTCTGTTTGCTTCTGTTGTCATGGGCACTATGTTCATTTACATAAGTCTTTCTCTGTTTGCTTGTTCATTGTAGTGACAAACTTTTGTATTTGTTTGCAGGAGCAAACTGTTGAGAACCAGGAAAAGGAGCTCTCGTTGTCTACTCAAAACTCTGAATCTGAAAGCTCTGAATCTGAAAGCTCTGAGTCTGAAAGCTCTGAGTCTGATGGAGAGATTGATTACGAGGCATTTTGTACGGGACTACAATTTGTTGTGATGGACGAAAGCAAAATTGGACGTAGGGAAGGATACGAGTTGGTGGAGGAGATCACAAACCAGCCACTCCAGCTCCAAAATCCGTTCAACCTGTTCTGCAGGGCGTTTAACACTGGAAACGCAGAAGATGATGATATTGATACCGAAGTCACAATACATGTTGTTTTTCGAGCAGCTCGAGCTGCCGGCTGCGAATTCGGACGGTTTCTTGCACTTGGTGACGAGCCCCCAAGATCAGGTTTGATTCCATCACGAACCAGCTTTAACTTACTCGCCGAAACTTGGGTGACATTTGGGTACTTAGCTGGAAGATACGTGAAGGAGAACTATCGTTTAGAGAAAAACCTCTACATGCAGCAGTTTCATGATTTCTACAGTCTGAGAGGTTGGTGATGATTGATTGTTGACTCTGGAATTTGTAACTTTTAACAGCTGTTGCGTTTTTTCCGGTAAATGTTACATTTCTAAAAAATAGGTGGGTGATGATTGATTGTTGACTCTGGAATTTGTAACTTTTAACAGCTGTTACGTTTTTTCCGGTAAATGTTACATTTCTAAAAAATAAATAAGTTTACGGATTCATTAGATTTGTTAAAAATCTTATTGAGATTAGAAGATTTGCAGATTAGTCCATTGTTTGTATTAAAATAAAATAAAACGAATACAAGGCAGTGAAGGTATAATTTTCTTCTAAAAACGCTTAGGCGGGCTTAGGCCCAGTGGGCTAGTCGGATCACAGTGTGGTCTGGACACTGGGTTATCAAAAAAAAAAAAAAAACGCTTAGGCAGTGAAGGAGTTTCGGAAACTTGCGAACAAAAATTCCATTAGGCTTTGTGATGATGGGTCTCTTGACTTGGGAAAAGGGGATTTTCATACCCGTACTATCTACACCGTAGATTTTCATACCTGGATAAATTTGTTGGGTATTTTACAACCTAAACTTCAATAAAATTTGAATTTCATACATATACTTGATACAACGTGCAAAAATCGGAGTCAATCTAACGGGTGTTAGTCAACTCCGTTACGGTGCTGAGTCATCATACACGTGTACGCTGACGTGTATCAAAACGATGTCGTTTTCATAACCGTACTGTCTGCGCCGTGGATTTTCATACCTGGACAATTTTGTAGGGTATTTTACAACTTAAACTTCAATAAAATTTGAATCTTATACCCTATACTTGATACAACATGCAAAAATCGGAGTCAATCTAACGGGTGTTAGTCAACTCCGTTATGGTGCTGAGTCATCGTACACGTGTACGCTGACGTGTATCAAAACGACGTCGTTTTCATACCCGTACTGTCTGCGCCGTGGATTTTCATACCTAGACAATTTTGTAGGGTATTTTACAACTTAAACTTCAATAAAATTTGAATCTTATACCCTATACTTGATACAACGTGCAAAAATCGGAGTCAATCTAACGGGTGTTAGTCAAGTCCGTTACGGTGCTGAGTCATCGTACACGTGTACGCTGACGTGTATCAAAACAATGTCGTTTTGATATGTGTTCTCAAAGTTTTAATTTTTTTTGCAAAACTGGGGACTCGAACCCGCGAGCCGTAGTCACATGGGAAGCACCAAATACCAACTGATCCCACAACGTTCATCAAGTATTCCTCAATCTTTTTAACTTATAAACCCAAAGTGTCATGTGTTTGGAAATAATTAAAACGACATCGTTTTAAATTGGGGGAAAATTATATCATAGTAAATTACATAATTTAAACATAACCAAGCAACTAATATTTTGATTTTCAGAAATGGAGTGACTTAGCCCATCAAGTTCGATCAGTCTTGAAAAACTGCCCCAAACTCATGCTTACCCAAGGAAGAAAAGTAAAATTCTTATAGAAAAAATAATAATACCTCAACTAAGATTATTTACATTTTTGGTCTGATTTAATTTCAGGTGTTGGAGATTCGTCCCAATTTAAAACGACGTCATTTTAATTATTTCCAAACACACAACGTTTAGGCGGGCTTAGGCCCAGTGGGCTAGTCGGATCACAGTGTGGTCTGGACACTGGGTTATCAAAAAAAAAAAAAAAAACGCTTAGGCAGTGAAGGAGTTTAGGAAACTTGCGAACAAAAATTCCATTAGGCTTTGTGATGATGGGTCTCTTGACTTTCAGTGTGGTCTGGGCTCTGTGGTTTTTCAGTTCACGTTCTAAACACCATGCCGTTTTCATTATCTCAAAACAACACGTTATTCACGGTATCACAGAGCTTTTGTCCCCTACCAAAACCTCAAGTCCTCCGTCGCAAGCCGCCAGAAAGTAGCAGAGAATGTGGAAGCTGACGTCACGATTCCGGCCGCATATCAATTCGACCCCATGGTTGCAGATGTGTTAATCCAGTAAGGCTACTTAGAGCGGAAAGAGCTGTGTCGCCCAGGTACGGATGTTCTAGACTCAGGGTTTTAAGGGAAGTTAGAGATTGTAGTGCTGCTAACGACGGCTCTGCTTGTTCTTCTTGTGGAGATTGTTGTAGGATGAATCCTGAAAAAAATAGTCATAGAGTTATATCTTGATAGGGTTATTAATCACTCGTTAGATCTTAGAAGGCTCATGCATACCTCGGATACTGGTCATGCCCAAGTCAAGGGCTTTAATGCAAGGCATCATGGTGCTGATAAGCAAGATGGAAAGATCGTCGACAAATGTCTGAGACAGAGAGAATGTCTCGAGTTGCGGCACATGTCCTGCAAGATTCCCGACCCCAGCAGAAGTGATTTTTGTATCCGAGACATTAAGATTCCTCAGATTCTCACCAACACATGCTACAAACCCAACAGAATCATCCCCGAAAGCTGTGGAGCTCAGATCAAGATGTTCTAGGTTAATCATAGTTTCTAAGAAGCTGAAGTTTTGTAGGGAAGTCTTGGAAACGTCTAAGTAGGTTATAGAGCTTTTGTTGGTAAAGGACAAGGCCTCTGTTTCGGCACTGAAATTAGCTCCCGATAAAACTAGCTTTTTCAAGGAAGCTAATGAGCTCTGAGTTTTTGGTTCGGTTACAATGGTGCACATGTTCATGTGTAAGCATTCAAGGTGCGGTATGTTTGGAGTCTGTGTGACGCTTGTCCACGAGAGGTTTAGGAAGCTCAAGTTTGAAATTGAAGAATGCTGATAGCTCCTTGGTTGGTTACGTTGCTTCCCCAGATGTCAAGGTACTCTAGCTTTGTCAGTGCCTGAGGAGCAAAAAAGGAACTGGCGGTCAGAAAAACTTTAAAAAGATTGATCGTCTAGATGTTAAATGTTATTTACACATAGGCATGTTTTTAGTAAGTGAATTCGGACATACAAACATACTAAATTGCACATACACTTGAACTTCATTTTGTATGGATTTAATGGGTTTGATAACCAGGAAATGATGTTTGAATTTCAGAATCCTGAAGACTAAATAGTTTCTATGCACATAATACACCATACTCAACATAGTACCTAGAACTGTACAATTTTAGTAGAGCTCTAACAAATTTAACTAGATAGATGATAACCATTCTACACAGTTCAATAACATACATCAAGCAATTAAAACAGACTAAGTGACTACAAAATAAAGAAAGAGCACAGGTAAAGAACATGTACCTGGAGAGCAATCAAGTTTTGATCAGTTACAGGTAAGCCACCCAAATCCAAAAGAGACAACTTTTTAAGTGAAGCAAGAAGAGAAATTCCAACTTTAGTAACACCTGTCTGTGAAATCCACAACTTTTCCAGATATACAACAGATTGGAGGTGCTTTATACCAGCATCTGTAACCTTCCAACATCTTGAAAGATCCAACTCTTTCAAACTCGTTAATCCTGAAAATCCAATATCATATATTAAAAACTCGAATTTTTCTTCAACTTCCATTCCAAAATAGTAGGAGTATATCATTTAACATACCTGTGATAGGCCAGAGGGTGGAACTGTTGAGTCTCTGGCAATCTGATAGATTTAGAGAAATTAGATTAACGAAGCCTCCAATGTAAGCCATCCATTCTGCGTTAATAGAGCTTTCGCCTCGGAGATCTATATTCTCTACAGAATGTTTAAATCCTCTGCACAGAAAGAGTCTTCTTTAGTTGTGATAGAGATACCAAGTAAAGGTTCCTGGTTGCAAATGAGAGGAGTAACTAATGAGCTGGTTGCAAAATTATGAATCCTGATAGAGGTCACAATAGTTCAGTGTCGATGCAATCATTGCATTTCCTCAACAATGAACCAAGACCAACACGATTCTAGAGCTAAACAGTTCAGGAATAACTATTTCAACATGAATTCAGAAACAACATTTTCTAATCAAATCTAAAAACTAAGATCCCAAGCGATCACTCAATATCTCAAATCCAAGCATATATATCTTTATATAATAAATCACAAGTCAATTCTAAAAAAACTGCAACCCTCTCTATCAGACACCTGTCTTAAGTCCCAATTTTTACACTTTCAGATTTCTAAATAATTTAACTTTTCTATTCGACAAAAGAAAAAAAAAATCTAAAAAAAAAATCTCATTGCAACTGTTTCCCCTCTTCATCCCCACGATCTCAATATCTCCTCTCTGTCTCTCTTCTTCAACAATAGAACAACAACATTATTTCATACAAAAAGCTTTCAAATTTCTTTCTTTCCTGATTTCTTGCTCTTTTCTACAACTTATATCGGGTAAAATTTTTCAAGTTGCTACATACTCTGATCTTAGGGTTTCATCGATCCCATGTCTCTTCAAAGAATCAAATCAAATCTTCTTCTTCTTTTTCTTCTTTTCATCTTCTTCTTCTCATCAATCCAAAGCTTAAGAGTGCCTCCCTCTCTCTCTCTCTCTAGCCAATCATAACTACGCTACGATTACATGGTAATCAATATTTTTTTAGTTTGTGATATCACGTTTCTTTATCTTTATTCAAATCTCTGTTTCAATTTCACTTCATTGCTGCATTAGATATCTATTTGCAATCTCATATGAATTGTTAATGATTCTTATAATGTGATCTGGTTTCTGTAGAGTTGAGATAAGTTCCACGCTTCTTTGCCTCTTCTTCGTTGAACGGTAGCTTTTGCATCGGTGAGTTAGATTCTTACAATACCCTTCATGTCTCAGAGTACAAAAATTGGTGGCCTGCGTTTTAGTTCTTAAACGATGTAAAGTATCTTTGTGTGTAAATTTCTGTCACCATCCTCTTATAAGTTTCCGTTGGTTTGCTTCAACTAAAGTAATATTCGTGAGTTCTTTCGATTAGATGAAACTAAGCCCACTATACGTTATATGATTACATCTTGATTTTCATTTTATTAATCTAACAACCTGTGACAGAGATTTATCTTTCAAGTTTTAATTGGTAAAGAAAAAAATTAGTTAGTTTATCTATAAATTTGATTAAAGTTTTGCCCCGTACGGAGTACGGGCTTAATACTAGTTTATATATAGGTCACCATTTCGAGATCAGAAATCAGATTCATGCTTAGAAACGATCAGAACTACGTAACGAAGTAAAGAGATTTACTCGAGTAACGAAGGGAAAAGAAGCCGCCGGTGGAGGAGGCGACGGAGGAGAGCATCGGCAAGGTGAGGAGGCAGCCTCTCAAGACTCCGCCGCTGAAGTCGCCATCGTTTTATGTTTTTAAGGGGAAAACTTCTCTATTGGAACTAAATATTAATTAAGTAATTCTTGGTCTATGATTAGAAAAAGAGATATTGGTTGGTAGAAAAAAACCTAACCTATTTGTAATTCCTATAGTACCTCCGTTTTTTTTTATTTTTTAAATTAAAGCCTATACCTTCGTTTACAATCATATTCATGGCCTGGTCGCCACTTAATCATCGATCTTTGGACTGCGTCAAACTCTTCACCAAACCTCTCCGTATGTTGCTTCACGGACGATACACTGACTCCATAGAACACCAGAACAACCACAAAGTCGTTGTTGTTACGGTATGAGTACTCGAGAATCTGTTTTTCCAAGAATGACACATGAAGTGCATAGTTTTTGGAAAAACCCACCACCACCACCCTTAATTTGGAGAATTCTTCAGGTCCCATCTCCCTCTCGACAGCTTCGTCATGGCTGCTTTTACCGTCAACGAACGCAGAGATGATTCCTTGTCGGTTGAAAGCAGCGATGAGGTAGCTGATGAAAGAGGAGACTGATGAATCATTTTTGTTGAAACTGATATAAACGGTGTGGTTAACCTCATCGTTTCTGTTGTGGTTGTTGTTGTTGTTGTTGTCCATACAAAGAGTTTGAGCATCAAATGACAAGAGATACCTTTTGTGCTTTCGATATTTTAGATTGTTCTACCATTGATTCCTTTGTTGTGAAATGACCAAAAGTAGTTTTTTCCCTCTAAATATGAGTTAAAAGATCTTCTACTTCGGGGAGGTTGATTATATAGAAGCAAAACATATATTTAATATTAACATTTCTTACAAATTTACATTAACTAAAATTTTAAGCAACTAGAACTTTAAAGACTGATTTTATACACGTAGGTATATAAAAAAGAAATGTTACCGATCAACATGTAAATATTTTTTACACGTAGGTAGGGCTGGGCACAAAAAAAAAATGTTACAAGCCCATGTGGTGGTGGGCGAGTGGTTGGTGGGCCAGGGGTGTTTGGGTGAAAGTCCCTCCCCTCCGGTTTCGATTCCTCATCTTGCTGTTATCAACATTATGTGGGAAGTCTGTCAGTTGGGCTTTGGCCCAATTGGTTTACCTGGTAGTCAGAAATGCAGGCGGCCTGACTACCCCTGGCACTTAGTCGGAAGGCATTCCAAACTCGGGATAGGCAGAGTGGTAGTCCGAAGGGCCTAGCCGTTAACACGGTGGACAAGTCCACTATGTAGCACCTCGGTGCGTTCCTACCGGGGCCGACCGGATAGCCGATAGGGTTTATCAAAAAAAAAAAAAAAAAAAAAAATGTTACAAAAAAAATGAAAAGTAATGATCGGATATTTATTTGATAGAAACTTTTTCCAAGTGGCATACGATGTTTCGTTTGAGTATATTAGTGTGATATACTGTTTTCAAACGTAAGAAACGTGCCTCAAGCCGCAAAAGGCTGACAATTACATCGTTTACAAATTTTAGAGCTGTTTAACCGAGATTTGTCCGTTTTATTAGTGACACCGGAGAAATATTCTAAAATGTAATTGATAAGCCCAAGATAATATAACTATACCAAAGTCGACCGTTTTGATGTTCTAAAATATTGATCAATGTCAAAAAACAAATCATCGATTGATCATATAGCTTTTAGGTAGAAGTTTAGTCATTACGTTTTTCACAAACCTTTTCTTTTTTTTTTGAAAAGAGAAACAAAACCAAAAACAAAACGAGACATAATTACGATTCTTTTCGATTTTTCGGATAAAGTTTTTCTACCGCTCCTAATTATTACTGTAGAGTGCGGACATAGGTTTATAATTTATTTTTATAGATAAAAAATATCATAAAAGAGTAAACACAACGTATAGAATGTGAATATTTATAACACTAATCTATATATAATAGCAATCTAATAAATATCATTTCCACATCTGAACGGTTGCGTCTTTTTATCGCAATTTTTCGTTAATGTTTTAATTAAATAAAATATATATTTTACGGTTATGTTTTTTTTTTTTATAAATTGCATTCTGAATGTTTTCTACGGTTGCGTTTTTTATTGTAACTCTTCATAAACAGTTGAAACCGCTTATTCGAATCATTGCAATATTAAGTTTATTTTACGAACAATTGCAACCTTTGGTTTATATATTTAGTTTATTTCACGAACAATTGAAATTTTTGGTTTATTTTATAAATAGCAATAACATTTAGTTATCTATCGCCGCGTCTCTCGGTGTAACTTTTCATAAATTATTATTTTAATTCTTAATTTTTAATTAATAAAATGTATTTAAATGAGATTGTAACTATTTAATTGAATTGTTTTAACATTTAACGAATTATTGCAACTTTTGGTTTTGTGTTACGAACCATTGTTATCTTTAGAATATTTGATGAACTATTGCAATATTTGGTATAATTGACGAACCGTTGCAGTTTTTGGAATATTTGATATCTACGGTTGCGTTTCTCGGATAAGTTCGTCATATTTTTAAAATATATTTAAATACTAAAATATATTTAAATGAATTATTGTTACCGTTTAATTTAACACAATAGCATTTGCTTTATTTGACGTTGAACGTTTTGGCTTATTTATCAAACCATTGTAATATTTGGTTTATTAGTTTATGCTTTTTGCACTTGGGAATAGTTTTTTAGTTACAAATTATTGTTTTTCTAATATTAATATACTTAATAAATGTTTGTGATTTTCTTTATCATAATTTTTGTAAAATATATATTGATTTGTTATTAAAAAAATTCAAAATTATTACAATTCATTATGATTTTTTCGTTTGATATTTTTTTAAAGGATTTTTGAAATATATTCCTCCGCAACATCGCGAGGGTCCTGAGTCCTAGTAAATATAATAGTGATCAACAAAAATATTCTACATCAATTTAAAAAATAAATAAAGTGAAAGTCCGTTCGTAAAGCGGATATTCATCTAGTAGGAATAAAAATAATTGTCATTCCTCAATTGCTTAGTTAATTCTATTTAATTAATGAGTTATTACTGTTTCCTTCTTATTATCATTCTTTATTTTCGCTGATTCTGTCATTTGAAAATATTATTACCAGAGTCCTCTTCCTACTAGAAAAACGTTTGGAAACTCACCAAATGATTTTTTTTCTTTGTCAAACAATATTTCATTGAATAAAACCAGACCTTACAACAATAATTCACATAAAACTTACAACAAATGATTTTGGAAGTGGTTCCAACAAACTAAAAACAAAACAAATTTGATAGATAGACAACAAATCAAAGGAAAACTGACATAAGTAGAATTCCTGGTAAGTCTTTTCACATTTGAAAAGCATTATAAACCTTCATATCTATCTCGATCAATAACATCACGTTGCATCGTTAGGCCCGTAGAAAATCATTTAAGTTTATAACCAATGAGCCATTTTCCGTACCGTACGTAGACCTTAAGAGTTACCAAAGCGATCTAATTAAAGAATTTGGTGAAGTAAATTTTGAAGATGTAGTTGCTATGTCTGATGGAGTTGTTGTATGACATAGGAAGTGATACATGATTGCTATAGTTTTTGTGTGAGTGTTGGTTTCTAAAAGTTTTGTGCAGACAAGATTAGAGCACGTTTTGGATGGACCAGAAAGGGAAAGGGACTAAATAAGAGTTTTGGAAGATTTAATGAAAGTGGAGTTTGATAAGAAAAATGAAAAGTGTCAAAGGAAATTTTACTTTTGCTTATAGAATTTGGAAACCTTCTCCTATCTTGATTAGGAAATCATGTTGGCTATATATGGGGGAGCTGTGCACGTTTTGGAGGATCGTGAGACTTAGACATAAATAAAAATCCGAGAGAGCTTTTTGAGATTGTGTTGCAACTTAATTTTGCGGTTTGGTGTTTGTGTGATCAAACTTATTTGTGTGTTGGTGTTGTCGACGTGTTGGAGTGCTTTGGTGTCATCGTTGGGATCGTTGGTATGACGGTTGTTCCAGATACTTGGAGAATTGAAGTCTAGGTTCAGAGGGAGTTTAGCCCAGGGTTATGTTATCCTGATTAAATCTAGGCTCATTGGAGTTTAGTTAAGGGTAGAGATTATCCTTAAGAGTTCACGTTATAGAACAGAACGGTGAATCAAGAGGGTTTTGTTTGGTTTACGCGTTTGCGAATATGTTGTATTTGCTTTCTTGTTCTGGTCAAATTAAAATCTGGACTTGGTCCCGAGGAATAGAAAAAACCGAACCTCGTTAACGAAGCTCTTGTCAGTTTTATTTCTTGTAAGTTTATCTTACCTCATCCACACTTACACATTTGTATACGAAATACCGAACTTAACCAATTCATGTTCTTTAACTTAAGTAATCTATATGATATCGAACTGTTGATTGGGTGATACGTAAGACTCAGTCTCCAAAAAATTAAATTTCAACACGCTTGCTTGTTCTTAATATTCATCCTAAATTCCAACAAAACAAACCAAAAATCCTATAGAGAAAATTTCCTCTGTATCTAATGTTTTAAGAGAAAAATATATTTTAAATTAGATAATATTTTTAATTTTAGTGTAAAATTAATATTTTTATTATTAGTTTTGACGATTTATATTGTGTTATTGTTAGTTGAATAATATTTTGATAAAATAATAAATGATGTTTTAGTTTAGAAATAAATAAAAATTAAATAATTTCTTAATTTGTATACAAAATGTTTAAATATTAAAAATTTAAAACAGAGAAAATACTTGATTTATTCTTTTGACTTTCATTTTGTTTGAATTTGTTGACTTTTTTGCCCAAAATTGAAATCCAACATAAAATATATGGGAAAATCACATTTTTAACCCTCAAAGTGTAACTGGGTAGCACTTTAAACCTCGAAAGAATTCTACTAACACTATAAACCACCAAGATTGTTTTACTAACACTTTAAACCTCCAAACTAACTTTTTTGTTTGCAAAGTCATAAAAGATGATGGAACAATCAACTTATGTTTGTTTAATATATATTTGTTTCATTTAATTTAAATTTTAATTAATTTTATTATTTATTACAATTAATAAAAAATTTTAAAAACAAAAAAAAAACTTTATTTTCTTCGTTTACTCACTGTCCGACCATGAATTTTTTTTATGAACTATTAGAAAAATCTTTTAGACTAATCCATAAGTGTTTTCACTCTTTCCAGTGGATAAATTGGAATCTCATAATACCAATTGAATAAAAAAGATGGGGAACACATACAATAAACTGAATAAAAATCTAAAAAATTGTGGTCGGACGGTGAATAGTCGAAGATGATGATTTTTTTTTTACTTTTTTATTTATCGTCAAAGTCGTAATAAATAATAAAACTAATTTAAATTTAAATTAAACTAAATAAATATATATTAAACAAACATAAATTGATTGTTCCATCATCTTTTATGGCTTTGTAAATAGAAAAACTAGTTTGGAGGTTTAAAGTGATAGTAAAACAATCTTTGTGGTTTATAGTGTTAGTAGAATTCTTTCGAGGTTTAAAGTGCTACCCAGTTACACTTTGAGGGTTAAAAATGTGATTTTTCCTAAAATATATTGTATGCCGTCTTGAATCATTAATTCCATACTTATCATTATCATCTCACTGCATCAATTGAAAAAGTCAATACACAAAAGTAAAATTTAAAGCATCTTCGACCCATCTCTATTTTTTTTAATATGTAATTAATTAATCAATTAAAAATTATACATATAAAAGAAGGGTTTCACTCTCACCTTATTGGTCCACTTGGCAATAAAACTTACAAAAATAACTATTTTTAATTAAGCTAGAAATAAATAACACATTTAATTATATATATTTAACTCACACTTTATATAAAATTGAAGTCATAAAAAGTAAGCATTAACTATATTTCTTCATTCAATTTTATTCAACACACAATAAACTAAATTGTAACTCCCATAATTTATTTTTTAAATTGTATCTCCCATCACCCATCAGTTCTCACCCTTCTCTCATTCACTCATTCTCTCATCCTCATCTACTATATCTCGAATCTTAATTTTTTTTTGTAAGTTTCCTTTTTGGGTGAGTGGTTGTTATTGTTGTATGGGTTTAAGAAAATCAAATTTAAAATCATTGTAAAAGCATAGTTCTAAATTTTATTTTTAGAGACTCTATGATATATATCTTACATTATTTTTTGATTTATTAAAGATTCATATCCATTGTCTATTTTAGATTATTATCTTATAAGTAGTCATTTTCTCATATTTTTCCACTATATCCATGTATCTATTTTTTATATTGCTATATGGGTTAATATCAAAGAAACCATCATTGTAAAAATTTGATTCTAAATTTATTTTAGAAAGTATGTCATATAATATATTTTTTTAATTTTCAGAAGCAAAATAAAAGTTTTGATGATTATAACAAAACTTTCAGGTTTATTGGTGATGGAGAATTAAGAATATCAATTCTAATCATCGTACAACAAGGAAAATAATGTTAAGAAGATCCATCTCCAATTTCTACTTTAGATGTTTAATTATTTTCTAACATATCCATGTATTTGTTTTTTAATTATGAAATATTTAATAAATAAACTATTGTAGCACATATATCAAATAACTTTTTATTACCTCTTTATTATCTTAAATAAATTTTTGTAATTCATTTTTAATATATGTATCATTATATTTAGCTTTTTCTGATCCATTAGATAATTATATAAAGATCGTTATAATGTTACTTTTATTTAAAATTTGAGGTTTAAGTGTTTCTTGAAAACAAAAAGCTTCATAAAAAAATATTGGCCTTTAAGATTAAAAAAATAAAATCATATGTTTCACGAAAATTAAATTTAGTTTTAATAAAATCATTAAAATGAAACATAGCACGCTCATACTTTTATGGAGTGAAATAGATATAAAAAAGAAATAATTTTTTTTTTAATTAATTCCTGTAACTAAAGATGAAACCATTAGTATGAAATTTAGCACTAGAATTTAAATTGATGAGTGAAATTAAAAAAACTTCTAAAAATAGAAGTTATCCTTGGAGTTTTGTAAAAAATCTTTAAATTGAAGTTCATAAGAAATTTAGTTTGTCACTTACCTCCGCATATGTAAAATTATGCATGATTTATGTAATTCAAAACTATCGTTAAAATATGTATAACCAAATATATGATAAATTGCATATATTATAAATAAATTAAAGAGAAGAAACGTTACGTACTCTTGGCCTTTATATTTCCAAGCATCCCATCCTGGATGTACAATAACACTTGACATGTTGGTTTCATAGAAAACAACTCATCTAGAGTAGCCTCTATAAGCTCTTCCCAAGAATGCTTTACCACTTCCTTTAATCTCACAATTCTTGAACACGAATCCACTTGTGTCTTCTTCGCTTTCTCTCCCTTGCGCGGTTATGAATCCTGTTAACATTTGTTCTCTCTTCACACCATTCCATTTCTTGTCACTCTTTTAACGTATATAATGCAGTTCTGCATCCACACACAAACTTATCTTACTAATATTTAACATCTCTATACTTAGCCATTATATGAGAGTTATATGAAATTACTTGGTATATAGATTGGCCTCGTCCCCATATGAAATCGATAGCTCCTTCGATGTAACAGTTTTGGAAGTAGTGGCGGCCTAGTAAATCAGCTATTGTGTCTTGGACACTGATGAACCTACAGTTATAGAACCACACCTTGTCCGCGGTTAGTATAACTGATGGAGCTACGTTTATGTCTTCATACGGTACAATTGGTGTCCTCTTGGTGTAAGTATTCTGCAGAAGTAAAAATGTCAGTTTCACAATATATTTAATTAAATATAAATAAACCAATTTTTTTGTTTCACCACTTTAGATTTTTCCATAGGCTTTTGACATTTCTAAAATGTTCAAAGTATAATTATGTCATAAATATTTATACTTAAGAAAACATTATTCTGTTTGAGAAGTCAACATTTAAGATTAAAGAAGATGATTAGTAGATGTAAACATATGATTTGTAGTAACTACAATATATAAAACCTAACCATGAACGTAGTATTGATAGCGATGAAGTATTCGGCGTTTAATGTGAAAGGACCACTCGAATTGGCTAGTCCTGCATCATTATATTGAATTATCACTTTTGATGCATTGTTTCCTTGCATTATTATCTTTTTCTTCTCCCTCGGAATCACTACTTTTTCGCTGCACAAATATAAACACATATAATTTGGTAAACCACAAATAAAATAAATAAAGAAGTCAAATTCTTGACTGTTTTTCGACAATGGGCATCTTTTACTCCGGACTCAAATAAATAGCGCCGGAAAATCAAAACAATATGGAAAAAAGTTTGTGGGCCTAATATGCTTTCGTATTATTGCCATCACAAAGCCCAATAAATTGGAGAGAGTCGGTCACGAGGGTTGCACGAGATTTCCAAACCCTATAAAATCGAAATCGAAAGGGTAGGGATCTCTGATAGAAAAAGCAAGAAGCAGAAACTCGGCGTCTCTCTTAGTGAGAGAGCGAAGAGAAGCAAGCACCAAAGAAACTCGTCGTCTCTCTTCGTGAGTGGTGAGCTTTTCCGGTCTCTCTCTGTTCCTCTCAGGGCGACATCTTCCTCTTTCCCGACATTATGAATCCCGACGATGTGAAGCCCTCTCATGAGGTTAGTACTCGTTTATCTTTCTTCGTGCAAGCGGAGTAGATTAGTTTAGGAAAGTAGATTAGTTTAGGAAAGTAGATTAGTTTAGGGTTTAGGGTTTAGGGTTTAGGGTTTAGGGTTTAGGGTTTAGGGTTTAGGGTTTAGGGTTTAGGGTTTAGTTTAGGTTTCTTCAGATACACAATTTGGTTTATGCATAGGAAAGTAGATTAGTTTAGGTTTCTTCAGATACACAATTTGGTTTATTAACGGATTGTTCTACTAGTGTTTAATACCTGGCGATTTTTTCTATGGTGTGGTCATTTGTTCTCAGAGGGGGCAGCAAAATGAGAAGAGTCTGAAAGATGATAGCTTAGTGGAGAACCAGATCACTGAAGAGAGCAATCTTGTGGTCACTGAAGAGAGTCTCACTATTAAGACTATGAAGGGTAGGGTTTTTGAAGTCATGGTCCAACCGACTAACACGGTTAGTAACTCTCGAATCCTTTATGTTAGCATAACAAGTTTCTGAATGATTAAATTGGTGATTTGTTTGCTTTTTTAGATAATGTCTATTAAGAAGTTAATAGAGGATTCAGAAGGGAAGGACAATTATCCATGTGGGGAGCAATTGTTGATTCACAATGGGAACATTCTGAAAGATGATGAAGAGTTATGGCTGGAGAGGAAGGCCAATGAGCGAGGCGTTCTTGTTCTCGTCCTTAAGGTGTAGTGATTAAAAAAACTCTGTCATGGGCACTATGTTCATTTACATAAGTCTTCTCTGTTTGCTTCTGTTTGCTTGTTCATTGTAGTGATAAACATTTGTCATACATAAGTCTTCTCTGTTTGCTTCTGTTGTCATGGGCACTATGTTCATTTACATAAGTCTTTCTCTGTTTGCTTGTTCATTGTAGTGACAAACTTTTGTATTTGTTTGCAGGAGCAAACTGTTGAGAACCAGGAAAAGGAGCTCTCGTTGTCTACTCAAAACTCTGAATCTGAAAGCTCTGAATCTGAAAGCTCTGAGTCTGAAAGCTCTGAGTCTGATGGAGAGATTGATTACGAGGCATTTTGTACGGGACTACAATTTGTTGTGATGGACGAAAGCAAAATTGGACGTAGGGAAGGATACGAGTTGGTGGAGGAGATCACAAACCAGCCACTCCAGCTCCAAAATCCGTTCAACCTGTTCTGCAGGGCGTTTAACACTGGAAACGCAGCAGATGATGATATTGATACCGAAGTCACAATACATGTTGTTTTTCGAGCAGCTCGAGCTGCCGGCTGCGAATTCGGACGGTTTCTTGCACTTGGTGACGAGCCCCCAAGATCAGGTTTGATTCCATCACGAACCAGCTTTAACTTACTCGCCGAAACTTGGGTGACATTTGGGTACTTAGCTGGAAGATACGTGAAGGAGAACTATCGTTTAGAGAAAAACCTCTACATGCAGCAGTTTCATGATTTCTACAGTCTGAGAGGTTGGTGATGATTGATTGTTGACTCTGGAATTTGTAACTTTTAACAGCTGTTGCGTTTTTTCCGGTAAATGTTACATTTCTAAAAAATAGGTGGGTGATGATTGATTGTTGACTCTGGAATTTGTAACTTTTAACAGCTGTTACGTTTTTTCCGGTAAATGTTACATTTCTAAAAAATAAATAAGTTTACGGATTCATTAGATTTGTTAAAAATCTTATTGAGATTAGAAGATTTGCAGATTAGTCCATTGTTTGTATTAAAATAAAATAAAACGAATACAAGGCAGTGAAGGTATAATTTTCTTCTAAAAACGTTTAGACGGGCTTAGGCCCAGTGGGCTAGTCGGATCACAGTGTGGTCTAGATACTGGGTTATCAAAAAAAAAAAAAAAACGCTTAGGCAGTGAAGGAGTTTAGGAAACTTGCGAACAAAAATTCCATTAGGCTTTGTGATGATGGGTCTCTTGACTTGGGAAAACACGGCTTTTAACGTCGTTTGTTTCAATACTTTACGTCGGTGTTAAACAGACGTGAACATTTTAACGTCAGTTTCTTAAACGTCGTAACATTGCATGACGCAAACATTTTTGGCTTCACTTAAATAAATGACGTCATGTTTAGCGTCAAAAGAATAACGTCGGTTTGTTTTGAATTTAGCATCGGTTTTAGTTTGACCTTAAAATTTTAGCTTAGAGTCAATTATACAACCGACGCAAGTATGCATCATTTTCTATTTATATTAATTATTTATTGAATGTAATAAAAATAATAAGAAACATAATTCAACTAATAATTTAAAAAGCTGATCCATATTATTCCATTTATTAAATTTATTTGTTTATACACAAAATAATATAATTTTGTAACTCTGTCTTACAAAAGATAAACATATTATTACAGGTACAATTAACAGCTTAACCAATTCCATTACCAGCTGAACCAATTCCATTACCAGCTCAACCAATTCCACTAGACCTTGTTGAGGATTTCTTCCAGCTCTAAGCTCAAAGAGTAAAACCCAAAAGCTATAAACATCGCTTTTCTTGGTGAATGTTCTTGTAGAAACGTATTCGGGATCGAACCAAATGCTCCTATGATGTTAAGAGTGTGTTTACCTTGATACTAGCGAACGAATCGTTCATGAGTTTTGCCACTTCTTCATCTTCAAATGACCCAACTTCCATGACACGGCACCTGAAACAATAGTTAACTGGTACTTAAACAGACATTCCAAAATAGGAAAAAAAAATAAGCTTGCTCTAGCTTCATTACTATGAGGAAAGAAGAGTAATAATACTAATAAATCCAGAGTCTTTTACTATGTCATTCATACTCTTAATCTTCCAATTCAGTAAAAGAATTTAATTCAAAATCCAAAAAACATATTAAAGCCTCACCAGTGACAGGTACTGTATCCAACTTCAAGATTCCATATCAAAGACAGTAACATATGTTTACAGAAATTCAGTGGAAAAACATGATTTCCATGTGGGATTCAAACTGCCAGCCAATTAACACACCTCAAGAAGTAGTTTGCAGTGATGAACTTTCTCATTGCCTTCTATCAGAATCTGAACTGCATCATAAGCACTATTTGTAATCTACGAAATGGAAGAAAACCATAAGATAATGAACAAATTCTAAAAGATGTGATGCATTGAAGGTAAGGAAGTAACCCAGACAGTTCCCATAGCTCTAAATCTTGACATGTTATTAACAGATAACTGAAATAAAAACCTTTGCGAGTAAGACACATTACTTACCATGTACTTGAGGCGAGAAAAATGAACATACAGCAGTTCGGTGGTTTCTAAATTTTCTTTTCCAACTAGCGTTTTATTCGGAGCTTCTCTGTACGTAGTAACAGTAGCTTCAAAATTACCCTACATGGAACATCTGGTTCAAAATCAGATATCTTGACCACTGAGACATCAAAACCAGATGGTACCAAGTAGTGTATCATTCTTACCAGGCACTTTTCCATGTTAGCCTGCTTAGTTACATTTACAACAAAACCAAAACCAAGTTCCTCACCACATCGAGAGAGAGCAACTGAAGCAGCAAATCACAAGTAATACAAGTTCTAGTATTCTCCAAGTGTTATTGACATCTGAACCTTCTCCAACTCCAATTGTATAGTGAAGTGGTCAAAGATTGCATTTTTTGCAACAACCTATACCACAAAACCTTAAGCTCAGCAAGAAGAAAAATTGCAGAACAAGAATCAAACATAGCAAAGGCTATAATAACTTGTAGATAGGTGAGGTTTATGGTTCTATGAGACAATGTACCAGACATGCATTGGCTAGGAAGTCCCCTGTTTCATTAAGAAAACAAGACAGTCTCAGTCTCAGAAATAGTGCAGAGACATAGCCATCACTGCAAGTGACCATTCTCCAACTACAAGGATCAACTAAATGCACATCCCAATTCTCAAGAACATTTTACAGATCATTCAATTCAAATTTAGATTGAAAGAACAAATCTAGCCACAAATTCATATGAATTCTCTTGTTACCAATTCACCATAGTTTTCAAGATCGAAAGAAACTTAGATTCAGTAAGAAGAGTACCTAAAGTTCTCTGTAAATTTTGAGGTTCACCACCGCTGAAAATTCTTCCCCAAACCCACTATATCCTTCATAAACACAACAAATTCGAAGAAATCTATGGCGTACCAACCTTGTTGAGCTATTGAAGACGCGAATTTCCGGAGATGGAGAAGAAAAAACTCAAATGCTGAATCGAATCAAGAGATGAACAATTCACAACACAATCGGAGAAGCAGGAAACAGAAACCTCTGGTGACTAATTTAAGTTCTGCGATTCCGACTTTGAGAAGCTTTCTCTGTGAATATTCATGGATCAAAATCGACGAAGCTCCGGCTTTGAGAAGCTTTCTATGTGAATATTCGATGTAAGTTTGCCAGAATCGACGAAGCTTTCTCACACTTTAAGCTTTACCAAAATCGACGAACCTTCGTGTAAGGGAAGAGATTTTGATTCTCAACATAATTTTGAGATTTCGATTTATTAACCTAATTTTTTATGTTTACACGAAGCTTTCTCTGCAAATGAGTTAATAAATTGTCGTCGGTTTATTACGTCGTTTATTAAACCGACGCTAAATCCCTTCCCACTTTATATCTTTACGTCGTTTATTGAACCGTCGTTACTAAACTAACGTTATCTAATAAATCTCTTGTAGATGAATTATCACTTTTGATGCATTGTTTCCTTGCATTATTATCTTTTTCTTCTCCCTCGGAATCACTACTTTTTCGCTGCACAAATATAAACACATATAATTTGGTAAACCACAAATAAAATAAATAAAGAAGTCAAATTCTTGACTGTTTTTCGACAATGGGCATCTTTTACTCCGGACTCAAATAAATAGCGCCGGAAAATCAAAACAATATGGAAAAAAGTTTGTGGGCCTAATATGCTTTCGTATTATTGCCATCACAAAGCCCAATAAATTGGAGAGAGTCGGTCACGAGGGTTGCACGAGATTTCCAAACCCTATAAAATCGAAATCGAAAGGGTAGGGATCTCTGATAGAAAAAGCAAGAAGCAGAAACTCGGCGTCTCTCTTAGTGAGAGAGCGAAGAGAAGCAAGCACCAAAGAAACTCGTCGTCTCTCTTCGTGAGTGGTGAGCTTTTCCGGTCTCTCTCTGTTCCTCTCAGGGCGACATCTTCCTCTTTCCCGACATTATGAATCCCGACGATGTGAAGCCCTCTCATGAGGTTAGTACTCGTTTATCTTTCTTCGTGCAAGCGGAGTAGATTAGTTTAGGAAAGTAGATTAGTTTAGGAAAGTAGATTAGTTTAGGGTTTAGGGTTTAGGGTTTAGGGTTTAGGGTTTAGGGTTTAGGGTTTAGGGTTTAGGGTTTAGGGTTTAGGGTTTAGTTTAGGGTTTAGTTTAGGTTTCTTCAGATACACAATTTGGTTTATGCATAGGAAAGTAGATTAGTTTAGGTTTCTTCAGATACACAATTTGGTTTATTAACGGATTGTTTCTACTAGTGTTTAATACCTGGCGATTTTTTCTATGGTGTGGTCATTTGTTCTCAGAGGGGGCAGCAAAATGAGAAGAGTCTGAAAGATGATAGCTTAGTGGAGAACCAGATCACTGAAGAGAGCAATCTTGTGGTCACTGAAGAGAGTCTCACTGTTAAGACTATGAAGGGTAGGGTTTTTGAAGTCATGGTCCAACCGACTAACACGGTTAGTAACTCTCGAATCCTTTATGTTAGCATAACAAGTTTCTGAATGATTAAATTGGTGATTTGTTTGCTTTTTTAGATAATGTCTATTAAGAAGTTAATAGAGGATTCAGAAGGGAAGGACAATTATCCATGTGGGGAGCAATTGTTGATTCACAATGGGAACATTCTGAAAGATGATGAAGAGTTATGGCTGGAGAGGAAGGCCAATGAGCGAGGCGTTCTTGTTCTCGTCCTTAAGGTGTAGTGATTAAAAAAACTCTGTCATGGGCACTATGTTCATTTACATAAGTCTTCTCTGTTTGCTTCTGTTTGCTTGTTCATTGTAGTGATAAACATTTGTCATACATAAGTCTTCTCTGTTTGCTTCTGTTGTCATGGGCACTATGTTCATTTACATAAGTCTTTCTCTGTTTGCTTGTTCATTGTAGTGACAAACTTTTGTATTTGTTTGCAGGAGCAAACTGTTGAGAACCAGGAAAAGGAGCTCTCGTTGTCTACTCAAAACTCTGAATCTGAAAGCTCTGAATCTGAAAGCTCTGAGTCTGAAAGCTCTGAGTCTGATGGAGAGATTGATTACGAGGCATTTTGTACGGGACTACAATTTGTTGTGATGGACGAAAGCAAAATTGGACGTAGGGAAGGATACGAGTTGGTGGAGGAGATCACAAACCAGCCACTCCAGCTCCAAAATCCGTTCAACCTGTTCTGCAGGGCGTTTAACACTGGAAACGCAGAAGATGATGATATTGATACCGAAGTCACAATACATGTTGTTTTTCGAGCAGCTCGAGCTGCCGGCTGCGAATTCGGACGGTTTCTTGCACTTGGTGACGAGCCCCCAAGATCAGGTTTGATTCCATCACGAACCAGCTTTAACTTACTCGCCGAAACTTGGGTGACATTTGGGTACTTAGCTGGAAGATACGTGAAGGAGAACTATCGTTTAGAGAAAAACCTCTACATGCAGCAGTTTCATGATTTCTACAGTCTGAGAGGTTGGTGATGATTGATTGTTGACTCTGGAATTTGTAACTTTTAACAGCTGTTGCGTTTTTTCCGGTAAATGTTACATTTCTAAAAAATAGGTGGGTGATGATTGATTGTTGACTCTGGAATTTGTAACTTTTAACAGCTGTTACGTTTTTTCCGGTAAATGTTACATTTCTAAAAAATAAATAAGTTTACGGATTCATTAGATTTGTTAAAAATCTTATTGAGATTAGAAGATTTGCAGATTAGTCCATTGTTTGTATTAAAATAAAATAAAACGAATACAAGGCAGTGAAGGTATAATTTTCTTCTAAAAACGCTTAGGCGGGCTTAGGCCCAGTGGGCTAGTCGGATCACAGTGTGGTCTGGACACTGGGTTATCAAAAAAAAAAAAAACGCTTAGGCAGTGAAGGAGTTTCGGAAACTTGCGAACAAAAATTCCATTAGGCTTTGTGATGATGGGTCTCTTGACTTGGGAAAAGGGGATTTTCATACCCGTACTATCTACACCGTAGATTTTCATACCTGGATAAATTTGTTGGGTATTTTACAACCTAAACTTCAATAAAATTTGAATTTCATACATATACTTGATACAACGTGCAAAAATCGGAGTCAATCTAACGGGTGTTAGTCAACTCCGTTACGGTGCTGAGTCATCATACACGTGTACGCTGACGTGTATCAAAACGATGTCGTTTTCATACCCGTACTGTCTGCGCCGTGGATTTTCATACCTGGACAATTTTGTAGGGTATTTTACAACTTAAACTTCAATAAAATTTGAATCTTATACCCTATACTTGATACAACATGCAAAAATCGGAGTCAATCTAACGGGTGTTAGTCAACTCCGTTACGGTGCTGAGTCATCGTACACGTGTACGCTGACGTGTATCAAAACGACGTCGTTTTCATACCCGTACTGTCTGCGCCGTGGATTTTCATACCTAGACAATTTTGTAGGGTATTTTACAACTTAAACTTCAATAAAATTTGAATCTTATACCCTATACTTGATACAACGTGCAAAAATCGGAGTCAATCTAACGGGTGTTAGTCAAGTCCGTTACGGTGCTGAGTCATCGTACACGTGTACGCTGACGTGTATCAAAACAATGTCGTTTTGATATGTGTTCTCAAAGTTTTAATTTTTTTTGCAAAACTGGGGACTCGAACCCGCGAGCCGTAGTCACATGGGAAGCACCAAATACCAACTGATCCCACAACGTTCATCAAGTATTCCTCAATCTTTTTAACTTATAAACCCAAAGTGTCATGTGTTTGGAAATAATTAAAACGACGTCGTTTTAAATTGGGGGAAAATTATATCATAGTAAATTACATAATTTAAACATAACCAAGCAACTAATATTTTGATTTTCAGAAATGGAGTGACTTAGCCCATCAAGTTCGATCAGTCTTGAAAAACTGCCCCAAACTCATGCTTACCCAAGGAAGAAAAGTAAAATTCTTATAGAAAAAATAATAATACCTCAACTAAGATTATTTACATTTTTGGTCTGATTTAATTTCAAGTATTGGAGATTCGTCCCAATTTAAAACGACGTCATTTTAATTATTTCCAAACACACAACGTTTAGGCGGGCTTAGGCCCAGTGGGCTAGTCGGATCACAGTGTGGTCTGGACACTGGGTTATCAAAAAAAAAAAAAAAACGCTTAGGCAGTGAAGGAGTTTAGGAAACTTGCGAACAAAAATTCCATTAGGCTTTGTGATGATGGGTCTCTTGACTTTCAGTGTGGTCTGGGCTCTGTGGTTTTTCAGTTCACGTTCTAAACACCATGCCGTTTTCATTATCTCAAAACAACACGTTATTCACGGTATCACAGAGCTTTTGTCCCCTACCAAAACCTCAAGTCCTCCGTCGCAAGCCGCCAGAAAGTAGCAGAGAATGTGGAAGCTGACGTCACGATTCCGGCCGCATATCAATTCGACCCCATGGTTGGTCCGAAACTTCAGGAGTGGAGAGTCTAAAGACGCCACTAGTCCCTACGGCTTCGATCATCTTAAAACGGCCAAAGGATGTCAGCGTTTCGTCGCTGATGCCATTGAAAGGTTTGATTTTTACCGTAAAGAATGTCTCCGAATCACCCTGTGTTTGTTCAGTCATATCATGAATCAGGATGTCTCTCTCTTCACTAGAGAACCTTATATGTTATGGAAGAGAGTTACTGTGCTTGTGTTGTGATGTTGTTTGGTTATTAAAGAAAGTTTCTGTAACCATTTCTCTCTCAGGTCTGGGGAGTTAGTTAGCTACATATCAGGAATGCCTTCGTCTCCAGAGATTATTAAAGCCATGGATGAGATTTCAGACACGGTAGGTTCTTGCTTTAGTTGTGTTGTTACTGTTCTTGTTACGAGCCCTCATGTTGATTGTAGTGATTTTGTTATGGTCTGAATGTTGTAGGTTTGTTCTGTTGTTGACTCTGCTGAACTTTGTCGACAAACCCATCCTGACAGGTCTTTATTCTCTCTTGTTCTGAGCTTCAGTACTTTTTGTTCTATTGAATTTTCCTTCAACCGGTTTGCTTTTGCTCCATATATATGATAGTGAGTTTGATGAGGCAGCTCATAAAGCAGCAATGGATATGAATGACTATCTACATGTGAGGTGACCAAGGACTTACTCTACTTCGATTCTTCTTTCTTCAGTTTACGCATTTGAGTCTTGGAAATGCCTAGATTCAAGACACGATAATTAACCTTACCTTTTGTCATCTTTAACCATTTTTCTCTTGCTTAGATGTGAGTCGATGTTTGTTCTTTGGAATCTCTTACCTTATTCCAGTGACTTGATTTTCTTGGGTTGTTGATGTGCAGCATCTTAACACAAACCATACTTTGTATGCTGCGGTGAAAAAAGCAGAGCAAGATTCCAACTTGCTTACAGAAGAAGCTAGATAAAGTGAATAACTTAACAACCAACATTTTTTAGCTATGCAGTGAGTGAGTACCCCATGAATACACATGTATCGATTCTGTTGAAAATATTAATTTATAATGGTGCTTTGTGCTGTTAGTGGTAATTTCTGATGATCTGTATTTAGGTTCAGCGAAAACATTGCTGATGATCCAGGGGCATGTTGATATGTTTCCAGTATCACGCATCCCTCGACACCTGCATCATCTTCTCAGCCCTATCTACAGGTCCATTTCAGGGGGTCTCAGAGGGTCCGAAACAGAAGGGATTTCAAATACCTACTGATCCACGAACCCTTTCTTCCATTTTGCAATGGACATCAGACGAAGAGGTGCTTACTTTACCCATTTTGTTCTATTTCCTTCTTCTGACACCCAAACCTCAGGGACAGAAGTGGAAAACATGGATATGTGCTTTGAAGTTGGATAAAAATGCACCTACATCCAATTTTCTGCTGACCACTGTCATTTTGATACCTTTATTATCAGGTTAGAAAAATGGTGTATATTCAAGGGAACTCTGTTCCTCACGCAAATCACGGTGTTCTTGAGAAGCTTATTGCTTCACGCCATGAGCTTGCCCAGGTTAGTGCATATTCATTTACGATGCTCTATAATATTAAATTTTCATTAATGGTGCTGAAAGATTGCATGATGGGGTGTAATTCTTACGCTGACTTCATGGTCGAGCCAAACCTAGCAAAATCACCAAAGGTTGTGACCTCGTTCCTACAAGAACTGAGCAAGACAGTCAAACCAAAGGCGGACGAAGTACGCTGACCTTCATACTATATCTACAAAATCTGGTATTTTTATGATATTATTGTAATGGCTCTAATAATCAGTGTTCATCTCCGTAGGAATACATTGCCACTAGAGACTTCAAAAGAGAGAAATGTGGTGATACATCTGCTGAATTAGAGCCATGGGATGAAGCTTACTATACTTCAATGATGAAATCCTCCGTCAATGATGTGGACACTGCTGTAAGATTTGTTTTTGTTTTTTACTTTCTGTTTAATGTCTTGCAGCAGATCACTTATTGTTGATCTTTTCTGGTATCTTTTGGGATATTTTTGGAATGAAAGCATTTGTCTTATCATGCTCCGTTGGAATATTCAATTCTTGTACAGGTTGTAGCATCGTATTTTCCTCTGCCTCAGTGTATTGAAGGCCTAAAAGTGCTTGTCGAATCATGATTTGGTGCAACATTTAACACTGTTCCTCCCACCCGGACGAGGTATGGTGTTCACGAAACTAATAATCCCTGTACACATCATGTAGATGTAAACTCAATATAGTTATTTGAAAATCTTTGCTCCCTCATTCTCACAAATTATGCCTTTGTCTTTTTCAGGGTGATCTCGGGTTTATTTACCTTGACTTGTTCTCAAGAAAAGGCAAGTACCCTGGCTGTGCTAGCTTTGCAATCAAAGGAGGACGCAAGATTTCTGAGACAGAATACCAACTTCCTGTATGCTTGATCAAATTTCTTTTTATCCTCTCTCTTTCATTACTTCAGATGTATGGTTAAGTATTATATTCTTACACGCTGCATGTTGATCTGATTGTACGGCAGGTTTTGGCTCTTGTTTGCAGTTTTTTTCACGTGCTCGTGAATCGTGATTCGTCAGTCGTAAAGCTTAATCACTCTGAAGTTGAAGTTATGTTCCACGAATTCGGACATGCTCTGCATTCTCTGCTCTCACGAACGGTGTTGCACAAATTCTTATATTGCTACAGGAAGCTAATTACGAACCCCCCACCCCACCTTAAATTTCGTTCTTGTTTTACTGGTAGCACTGTGTTCTGGGTGTTGCAGGATTACCAACATTTTTCCGGTACTCGGGTGGCTCTTGACTTAGCGGAAATGCCTTCAAATCTATTTGAGTGAGTATATAGATCTTTTTCAATTTTGTGTTGCAAAATCTTCTAGTGGTAGTGTGGTACATAATGAATGTCATCATGCGTTCCTCAGGTACTATGCATGGGACTATCGCCTCTTGAAGAGATTTGCTCGGCACCACTCAACCGGTGAGATAATACCCGAGAAGTTGGTGAACTCATTACAAGGTGCGAGGAACATGTTTGCAGCAACTGAAATGCAACGCCAGGTTTGATTAATTGAATTCAACTCTCAAAATATACTCAATGCAGAAAACAAAAAATGGGTTAGAGACAGAGATTCAACGTTAGTTGATGTTTGGTATTCTGCTATAGGTGTTTTATGCGTTGATAGACCAAATGATATTCGGAGAACAACCAGAGCCAGCAAGAGACATGAGTCAACTCGTGTATGAACTGAAACGGGAACACACGAGCTGGAACCATGTCGATGGAACACATTGGCATATCCGGTTCAGTCACCTACTTAACTATGGAGCAGGTATAAATACATCTCTCTACACAAATGCATACAAGTGTTCCAATTCGTGGCTACATTTACGCTAAGCTACATTTAACTCTGCTGTCTATGTGCAGGTTACTATAGCTACATCTACGCCAAGTGCTTTGCGTCAACGATATGGCAATCAATATGTGAAGAGGATCAGAGAGAAGTTTTTCAAACATGGAGGAGCTAAAGATACAGCTGAGCTGCTCAAGGGTCTTGCAGGCAAAGAGATCATTAGTGTTCATGGTGAAGGCATTGTCCCTGCAACCACAGAGCTGAGACTATAAATGAAAGAATGTGCCCCATAATAGCATAACGCACTGGCGATTTTGTAGTTTAATTTTAAAATGGTGAAATTTTTTTGTTAAAAAAAAAAAAAATTAGTCCCATCCTATCATAACGAGTGTGTTCCTCTGCCTTTTTGACTTCTAAAGTTGAATTCAGTTAAACCGATCCGAACAAAACGAACAAAGTCTGATCCAAGAAAGTAAATTTTCACTTGGTCTGAAAAATGTTTATACCTTTTAGATTTTCAACAAAATTAAATCCAAATCCGAACCACATTTATAAAGGAGTAACCGAATCCGAATCGAAACTACTAATAATTCAAGACCGAGGACAAACCAAAAAAAGACGAACCGACATTTTAACTGAACCACAATTACACATTTAACCTAACCTGAAATGACGTGTAGTTTTTTCTGTTGAAATGAAAACGGTACGTAGTTTTTAAGAAACGGCAAGCAGTGTGACTTTGAACGAGTTTATGGCTATGTGCGACGCCGTATTAGAGTTACGCTGAGAAGAAACAATATCATTATCATCCATGTGAATTATCCGACCGCAAGGCAAATCAACTGAAAAAAATGGCGCTACAAATCAACTCTTCGTATTAGACTGTCCGCATTGGGGGTTTTTATGAGTTTCTTACAAATTTCCTTAGACTAAATTAATAATAAAAAAAGTAAAATTCAGAAACAAAGCCAAGGTTCGTTTCTTTTAGGGTTTCTCGCAAGTTGGGGCACATTTTGAGATAGTATGAGCATTTGAGGTACTTTGGGGGTAGTGGGTACTTTTTCATCATTTTTTTGTACTGTTCACTCTTTTTATGACAATACTGCCCTGGAAACACAAACAACTGAAACAAGAAGCTAACTAAGTGAAGAGAAAATGAATCATTTGAACCGTCCGATTTAAAGTTTTAGTTTAGATCTGATGGTTGTGAATTGTGATCCTTTCTCCTCACAAAGCTTATCAAAAAAAAAAAAAAACATTGTCTCCTCTGCAACTTTCGTCCTTCTTTCTCTCTCTTTTTTTTTTTTCTAATCTGAAAACCAAATAATTAGAGCTTTATGTGCTAGATCTAAAAAACAAAAATAAGATCTTAAGCTTGCAACCACCGAGGCTTCGTTTTCCGGCAGCTTCGCTAAGTTTTGTTTTCCTTCGCTGTCGTCTCCTCTGTTTATTGGTCCTAGTCGTGTTAATTTTTGTGCTCGTCGGAGGTTCATCTCCCAAAGATCTATGCTTCCCTCTGTCACACTTCTCGTCGGCAACCTCCGCAGCTCCTGACAATACCTCTACTTCATTCTCCGTCTATTTTCAAACCGTGCCGGCGAAGACCATTAGGTTGTGCTTCCAACCGGAATCCTTCTCGGGCTCATTTCCAGAACTTTGCTTCTCTTTCCTTAGCAGCTCGCTGTCAACCGCCGCCACCTCACGCCGCTCTGCCTTTGCTTGCGTTTCTCTCCGATTCACCAGTTTGGAGCATTCCGGTGTCCAAATAGACGAAGCATCTCTCCTCCATTAGTTCTAAAATTCGATCTCCTCGCTCAGTCCTCAGGGTACCACAAGCTCAAAGCTTTGTTCACTTGTCATCAATGGCAAAAGAACTATTATCATCCTTGGTTTTTTTTTTAAAATGGAAATTTTGCACGTTGAGGCACTTTCAGCTCTGATTACGGGAAGATCGACTCTTGATTGATCGCCGGTGACTGTAAAAGAGAAGGCGAGGATGTCGTCGTTTCCTTTACTACGAGAGAAGGGAGAAAGGAGTCACGATTTGGGAGCAAAATTAAAAATCAATGTCGCCACTAAACCCAAAAGTCTGACCGGACAAAATTAAAACCTTATACATATATTTTTAAATACAGGAATTAATCTACTAATTAGCTGTTAGTAACCATATTACTATAATTTATTTGTATAATTATATTAAACTTTGTTTATTTTTATTGTACATTTGTTGGTTGGTAAATGGATAGTTTATGTATGATAATAAATAGTTACATAAAAATAAAAAAAAATTATGGATAGCGTATAGTGGACAAAACTAAATAATTAGAGTTTTCGATAAAGAATGACGGATTCCAATTTTGATGTGAAAATCTTAGATTAAGATTTAGATTTTGAATTTTGACTTAGAGATTTGATGGATACGAAGATGGAGAAGCTTGTGGGTATCATGACAATGATGTAATTTCAGCAAAAGTTTGTTTGATTTTAGAAAATGATGGGATCTAAGCAGAGCATATCATATCGAAGATAATCATCGATGTTGGCACATAAAAAAACTGATAAAGCATAATCTCCTTTGTCGTCGTTGAGTGGTGGTGGAAGGCGGAAAAGATCGATGAGTTTCTTTGTGGTGTTCACTCTTCTTACCATCCTACTTCTTCTACTCTCATGCATATCTGGTTTTTGAATTTTCCAATTCAATTGTTTTTTTATTAAATTTTTTGAATTTTTTTTTGTCAAATTCATGGTAGGTATGTAATGGATAGAGCAAGAGCCATGGAAGTTTTTCTATGATAATAAAAGAATCAATTAATCAAAGAGATGCATCACATTACTAGGATAAAAATAAAAATAAAATCTTTAGCTTGATGATAGGTACGTGGTGAAGAAGAAACTAGTGTGTAAACAATGTACATATAAGTGACTACTTATGGATAATTAATGGTGGATTGTTTAATTAATTAAAATCTTATGTATATGACAAGTTTGTTAAACATTGCTAAGTATAATATTAAATTAAATTAACATCTTATACATATTTTTAAAAATAAAATACATGAACTAATCTACTAGGAGCTTCGATAAAGATCCTTTCCATCTAAACCAAACCATGGGATGCCATATACACTAAAATTCTAACACTATACTATACCCATAAGAACGAAACCCTAAGACCTATACAATAAACACTATACCCTAAACAATAAATACTAAACCCTAAACACTACACACTCAACCATATACACTAAACAATAAACCTTAAACAGCAAACCCTAAACCCTAAACCCTACCATCAATCCTAAACCCTAAACCCTGAACCCTAGACCCTAAACCCTAAACAATAAACCCCAAACCCCCAACACTAAACCCTAAACCCTAAACCCTAAACCCTAAACAATAAACCCCAAACCCCCAACACTAAACCTTAAACCCTAAACCCTAATCCCTGAACACTAAATACTTAACCGTAAACCCTAAACCCTAAAGCCTAAACACTAAATACTTAACCCTAAACCCTAAACATTTAATTCTAAACCCTCAATCCTAAACTCTAAACACTAAATATTAAACCGTAAACCCTAAACACTTCAAATATTCTGGATATCTTACCATGGCACAATGATCATCCTTTGATGTTTTGGTACAAATAACACACAAGTTAACACCAAAAAACATCGTATCCATGATAACTAGTCCACATAACCTTGTCTATGGTGCAATACACATTCCAAGTTCTACACAGTTTCGTCTTTTCATTGCTTAGAGAACGATGTCCATCGAATATAATATATGTGGATGATGAGTTGTGGACGATGAGCTAAGCTTAAGCCTTTTAATGGTGATATAGTATAACGTTTTTTACTTCTTAAACCCTAAACCCTAAACTCTAAACACTACACACTCAACCATATACACTAAACAATAAACCTTAAACAGCAAACCCTAAACCCTAAACCCTACCATCAATCCTAAACCCTGAACCCTAAACCCTAAACCCTAAGCAATAAACCCCAAACCCCAACACCAAATTCTGAACACTAAATACTAAACCCTAAACCCTAAACCCTAAACCCTAAACCCTAAACCCTAAACCCTACCATCAATCCTAAACCCTAAACCCTGAACCCTAGACCCTAAACCCTAAACAATAAACCCCAAACCCCCAACACTAAACCCTGAACCCTAAACCCTAAACCCTAAACAATAAACCCCAAACCCCCAACACTAAACCCTAAACCCTAAACAATAAACCCCAAACCCCCAACACTAAACCCTAAACCCTAAACCCTAAACCCTGAACACTAAATACTTAACCGTAAACCCTAAACAATAAACCCTAAACCCTAAACCCTAAACACTAAATACTTAACCCTAAACCCTAAACATTTAATTCTAAACCCTCAATCCTAAACTCTAAACACTAAATATTAATCCGTAAACCCTAAACACTTCAAATATTCTGGATATCTTACCATGGCACAATGATCATCCTTTGATGTTTTGGTACAAATAACACACAAGTTAACACCAAAAAACATCATATCCATGATAACTAGTCCACATAACCTTGTCTATGGTGCAATACACATTCCAAGTTCTACACAGTTTCGTCTTTTCATTGCTTAGAGAACGATGTCCATCGAATATAATATAGGGAGATTTACTCAGATGTTATACATTTTATATGAAATTACCAGAAACATACAGATCTTTTTTTTATTACTATCATATTTCGGGTATATTTTTTATACCCAGCGTGCCCCTGTTAAACGTTACAGGAAAAAACGTAATTACAAAGAATGCCACTGCCACGTCAGCAAAGCCGCGTCGCCACGTCAGAAATCGCTGACGTGTATTAATGAACTCAGCCGTCGAGCGATATAGCGGCAGTGACGGCTGAGTTACGGTATGTTGCGGCTGATTTAAGAAAAATGGCTGAGTTATGAGCAAACGGCTGACTTACGAGTATAACCCAGCCTGGAGTTACGGCTGACTTACTGAAATCTGTCTGAGTTATGATAAAATGGCTGACTTTCGAGCATAACCCAGCCTAAGTTACGGCTGAGTTTTCACCCGATGGTTGATTTGTCAAATTTTTGGCTGAGTTATTGCTTCGACACGGCTGACTTAACTTTCTCCGGCTGGCTGAGTTATCAAAGACGGCTTAGTTATGGGATGACGTTACGGCTGATTTATGTTCGAGTATCATAAATCAGCCGTAATGAGCTGGATTAACGGAAAACTCGGCCTTATTATGGCTGACTTAGTAGCGAAAGATTAATTACTAGAATAGCATGCAATGACGGCCGACTTATTAAACGACACGACTGAGTTAAATATTTTTGGTTGAGTTACGACAGTAAACGGCTGAATTTGGCTGCCGTTTTTTTCGTTTTTTAATTACTGTAATAGTATTCATGTTGCGGCTGAGTTAAAGTTTTGTTTGATGGCTGGTTTAATTAAGCTGATTTACATTTTCGTTTGGTGGCTTACTTGCCACTTCATCAATTAAAAAATGACGTGGATGCAACATTCCATGTCATCATTCCATGTCATCATCATCAAAGGACAAAAAAATAGGGCCAAATTTTTTCAACTCGTCTTCTTCACCTGAGTTTATCACATCACCGGAACTTCCAATTCCTCATCGTCTTCCTCATTCTTCTTCAATTTCTTTCATCCTTCTCCCGATATGGTTGATCCGGTTCCGGTAATTGGGTATAAAAACACAAATACGTATTTAACACCGATGAAAGAGGGTGTAGAGTTGTGCAGATAGATGCGAAAACAACGCACGAAAAACTTGTGAAGTTGGTGCTCGATGATAAAGTTAGAGGAAATGTTGCGTCTCTTATTGTTTCGCTGCAAATTTACATGTCACGGCTGAGTTATATGCTTAAGGGAAGACGAAAGGTTCGGTCAATTTACATGTCACGGCTGAGTTATATGTTCCAGGGAAGACGAAAGGTTCGGTAAAATTACATTACGGCTGAGTTATATGCTTAAGGAAAGACGAAAAGTTCGGTCAATTTACATGTCACAGCTGAGTTATATGTTCCAGGGAAGACGAAAGGTTCGGTAAAATTACATTACGGCTGAGTTATATGTTTAAGGGAAGACGAAAGGTTCGGTAAATTTACATGTCACAGCTGAGTTATATTCTCCAGGGAAGACGATAGATGGGTGTAAATTATATGTTACGGGTGAGTTATATGCTTCAGGGAAGACGAAAGGTTCGGTAAATTACATGTCACGGCTGAGTTATCATTCAGGGAAGACGAAAGGTTGTGTAAATTATATGTTACGGCTGAGTTACATCACTTTACGGCTGATTTATAATACAGATCGGAAAGCAACATTTTTTTGGAGAAGACAATATGAAATTTATTGGTCAAATAACAACAATCAAATTAAGATTCGTAAAAATATGTTTGAGGGATACATAGGAGGAAGACTAAACCGTATGAATCAAAACATAGATAGAAGTAGAAATGTCTCCAAATAGATCGATTGAGAGGAAGATTAAACGAGAGACATGTAAAATCAAAGTAAAAGAGTAGCTATTCTTGATTTCAACTCAAACCTGTAACGAATCATGTAGAATTCCATAGATCTCTTTGTTTTGGGTTTTGATTTTTGATGACTTTTTTCGTGAGCGTGGTTGCGAGTAGATCTGACGAAGCTTTTGATTTGGGACCCTATGGCAAGCGTTGTGGCTGTGAGGTCTAGGAAGATCCAGCCCAATCCTGCAATTTGAAGATCTCTGTCAATGTTGTACCCAAGTTAGTTGCAGATTATTAGATCTAAAAGCTTTTCTTGGATTTGGAGACAAAAAAAAAGAGAAGAGGAGAAATGATCTAAAAGCTTTTCTTGGATTTGGAGACAAAAAAGAGAAGAGGAGAAATAACGTGAGTTTGAGGAGTGTGAGATTGGTGATGTGGATTAATGACATGGATAATCAAATTTTTATTTATTATTTTTAATTAAAAACGAATTAAAAATTATTAATTAAAAAAAACTAATGAAGGGTGTTAATTGTAATTACACAAATGCTCAAAATATATGAGTAATTTTTAGAAAATGTATGATATTCTAGTAATATTCGAACTTTTGGTTAACATCTGAGTAAATATTTCATATAATATATGTGGATGATGAGTTGTGGACGATGAGCTAAGCTTAAGCCTTTTAATGGTGATATAGTATAACGTTTTTTACTTCTTAAACCCTAAACCCTAAACTCTAAACACTACACACTCAACCATATACACTAAATAATAAACCTTAAACAACAAACCCTAAACCCTAAACCCTACCATCAATCCTAAACCCTGAACCCTAAACCCAAAACCCTAAACCCTAAACCCTAAGCAATAAACCCCAAACCCCAACACCAAATTCTGAACACTAAATACTAAACCCTAAACCCTAAACCCTAAACCCCAAACCCCCAACCCTAAACCCTAAACCCTAAACCCTAAACCCTAAACACTAAACCCTAAACCCTAAACCCTAAACCCTAAACCATAAACACTAAATACTTAACCCTAAACCCTAAACATTTAATTCTAAACCCTCAATCCTAAACTCTAAACACTAAATATTAAACCGTAAACCCTAAACACTACAAATATTCTGGATATCTTACCATGGCACAATGATCATCCTTTGATGTTTTGGTACAAATAACACACAAGTTAACACCAAAAAACATCGTATCCATGATAACTAGTCCACATAACCTTGTGTATGGTGCAATACACATTACAAGTTCTACACAGTTTCATCTTTTCATTGCTTAGAGAACGATGTCCATCGAATATAATATATGTGGATGATGAGTTGTGGACGATGAGCTAAGCTTAAGCCTTTTAATGGTGATATAGTATAACGTTTTTTACTTCCTTTGAAAGAAATGTCCATTGAAGATAATATATCAACGAAGTTTTCTTGTTTCCGCTTGTAGAATATGAAGAAGAAGAACAAGAGACGACACATCAACGAAGTCTTATGGCTTCTCTCTCAAAATCGAGCAAGGTGAGGATATCACTTTCCCTCACTGGTCCTTTAACATTAAACACAATCAGTAAATTCTAAGCAAAACCAATATAAACCTAGATTATAAATAATTGAAAAAACAGAAATTGAGTAAAAAAAAATCAAAATCTGAACATATCCACAAAACCACATCCACAAGAGCACCATATATAACACAAAAATCCAAAAAATCCACAAGCGTTTTTAGGTGTTTTTCCAACAATAAAACATATCAATTTACTTGGATCCAAGGACAAACGAGAACATGTTCAACATTCAATCCAAAAACATTTAATTAAAACGAATGACTTGTGAATGAGAACTTCTATCTTTCAAAAGAGGTAAAAGAAAGACCAACCGATGAATCCAACCATTTGATAACCTCCAAGTTCTCTCACAGTGGCTAGTACAAAAAGGTCAGACTTTTGATACACACTTGATAAAAAATTGTGATAAAGGTCAGTTAAGTGGCAAAAAAAAAATTCAATTTCAAAGATCTTCATTACAATGGCAAAAGATCTATGTCCATCGAATTGGTTACCGGAGATGTTCAACGACCCGAGCACTGTGCAAGTAGATATAACACCGAACAAAGAAACAATGAATTCATAGTAAATTACAGTAAACGATTCTTCAATTCAAACTAAATAGATCACAGAAACGACAGGTTTTGAAAAATCCATGACAAAATTTTGTGAAATTACACAGAAATTTTCTCGAATTGAAGAAACTCACCGAATCAGAAGATGAATTTGGTAATCGTGAGCCATTTTTTTGATTGGTGATATTACTTAACGGTGCTCGTTTTTTCGTCATCACCGCCATAGGTTTAACAGAATTCTCCGCCGAGGATGGTGCTTGACGCTTCGCTATTGATGATTTCGTCGACGAGGAAAACGAAGATCGCCGATTCTGATGAATGTTCGACATTTTTTTAGGGTAAAATCTCTGTGAGAATCTCTGAAAAAGGAAACAGAGTTTTAATGGAGAAAGAGAGAAGAGAAGAGAAAGAGAAAGAGAAAGAGAGTCTTTTCGTTATTTTTTAGGCTTCGGAAAAAATGAAAGAAAGAGAGAGAGAAGAGAGAGAAGAGAAGAGAGGCATAATAATTATTTTAATTTTTTTTATTGTGAAATATTTAGAGTAAATGATAAGATGAAAACGTAACCAGATATAGTTTGAGGGTATTACAGTAAAAAAACTTAAATAAGTACTCACTACCCCCAATGTGCTCTATTAAGAGATTGAGTTTCAGAAAAGTACTCCAGAGAGCAAAATTTCCTTTCTTTTATTAGGAACTAGTATTATGCCCGTGCACTGCACGGGAGAAAATGACTTTAGGGTTTTTAATTAAAATTAAATTGTTTTTAACTTAAATTTAATTAAATGACAAATTTGATTATCAAATACTATTAATTGTTATTTGAGTATAACTTGAGACAAAACTAATCATGTTGTCATCAACAATATCGTTCTTATTTTCAGTTTCCATTTGCATGGGCGTGAAACATTAAGTTGTCAAAAAAAGAAACATAAAATTTGGTTCCATACACATTCTACAGAACATATCAAATTATTCAGAACTGAAAGATAATTCGGTTGCCTCTTCATGCATGGTAGCTCTCCCTTTTACAGAGTTCAACCTCTCGTTTGACTTCCTTACTTTCTTCTTTAGTAACTTCACTAAATCATGAAGTCATTTGCAGTTTTTTCCACCATTTTCTTAAAAATTTTCTAATGCTTCATTCTTTGATTTAAGAACTTTAGCGTCTCATTGCGAAAGCAGAAATTCTTTCATTTGCCTCTTCCAGTGCTAGAGATCTAAGCATTCATAATATCAAGTTCTCATGCAATTTGTTAAGGAGGCAATTTTCCAATCCCAAAGTGAATTTAGATTGGAATCCTGTCAAAGTACAGAAAAACATTAAGTAAATATATGACTCAAGAGCCCTTTTTATGTCTTATATGTCCCATACCATGTAATAATGAAGAATATGTTTATTTTAAATCTAAAAAAAAAACATGTAATCAAAAGTATAAATATGTTTAGTAAGAATCATTAACGGAAGGTATGTGTGTAAAAATTAGTTCACTTATGCTCAAAGATCTAAATAAAAAAAGACACTGACTTTGATGATTGTTTTCAATGAAGTCCTTTAATTGTGAGAATGATTCCGTTGTTCAAAGATTTTTAACGAAAAAGGAGACATAATAAGAAGTTTGTGTAAAGTTTTAACCAAGGACATTGATTAGAAAGATAAATTCAGTGAGAGATTACCTTCAAATGGAGTAAGATCTTTATGACTTAGGTTGCTTCAGTGAATGGCATATGCTTCGGCTGCAACTATCATCGCCTGGAGTTAGACAGGAGGTTCTCTAGTGTTTTGCATATGATCGATGTTGTGTTTCATTCTCTCGATCACACGCTTGACCTTGTTCACCCAGATCACAATTTTTTGTGTGTATAACATGATCTGGTCAACCTTGAAAGCGCACATATGAGAGAGGGAGAGAGTAAACCGTGAGCCACTGCATATCTTCTCAGGTAATGACTTCCTATTCGAGCATATGACTACCCCATAATTCCTCTGTTTTTGAATCCTAACACAAAAAAGAACAACTTTAATAATAAACTGATACAAAAATGAATAAATTGGAAGATTGTTCAACTCTGAATTAACCTTCAAAGCAAATGTACGAACAGTAAAATTCAAGTCAATAAAGCAATTCAGTAGACTATATTAAACATTAAAAAATGGGTTTCTTGGGAATATAGTACGTTTTAGAAACATAATAGGCAAACTAGTACGGGTACTATTTACAATTGGAAAAACCCCCACTTTTTACTGTTTGTGTAATAGATCTCGTGTGAGATAGGTTTTGTAGTGGAATTGGGAAATTACAGAAAAGGGTCTCTGACTGTTTATTTGTTTTTTTCTCTCCAAGGGCTTTTTACGCTTTGTTTTTATCTAACGTTTCTTCTCTCCCTCTCTCTCTCTTATCGTCTCTCTTGTACAAAGCTCAATCATTGTTTCTCAGAGATTGTCTACTGGATCAAGACTATTTGGGGTACTCCATCTCTTTCTCAAAATTCGTTTCTATCTGCAAAACATGATTTTTCTCATGATTTTAAATCAGTTTTTGAATTGAATTCCGAAAAAATCGAATTGAAATTTGGGCAATTTGAGATCGAACCTCTTAGGCTCTTGAAATCCGACACGCCGCTATACGAGACTACGGTAATGTTCTTCAACCTGCAAATCAAATTGAGAAGAGAGACAATCAATCAAATTTGTTAGGCTCCAATCTCTCGCCGTCTTCCTTATTTACGCTCAGGTTTCTATCTCTTTCTCCGCGATTGATTCAAATCTGTTTGGGGTCTAGGGTTCATCGATTCTCTAAATTTGTCTCATCGCTGATTATTATATTTTCCGGTGGTTTCAGATTGGGTGCGCATTAATCGGATCATTAGGAGCATTATACAATGGAGTTTTGTTGATAAATTTGGCGATTGCGTTGTTCGCGCTTGTTGCAATCGAGAGCAATAGCCAAAGTCTCGGCCGCACCTACGCGGTTCTTCTCTTCTGCGCTCTGCTTCTTGATATCTCATGGTTCATACTTTTCACCCAAGAGATTTGGTATTGCTCTTAACCCTTCAAAACCTTGCTTATGAATCTGGAACTAAGCTTTGCTCTAAGAGACTTCACTCTCTTTGTTTGATTCCCAACACATAATCTATTTGCATGAGCAAAATTGGATATCAACTTTGTTTTCCTTGGAAAATGATTGATAATTCTTAGTTTTCCTTCCATTTTTGTTCCATTCGATTATCGGAAACATTGTTCATGTGATGCACTTTTATTGACAAAACATTCCATTGTTGATGCAGGAGCATTTCAGCTGAGACGTATGGAACGTTTTTTCATATTTTCAGTGAAACTGACAATGGCGATGGAAATGATTGGGTTCTTTGTGAGGCTATCATCCTCGCTCTTATGGTTTCAGATTTATAGACGTATGGAACGTTTTTTTTTATTTTTTTGGGAACAATTAAGTTTGGCCGTTGATGTACTAAAAGCAATTAGAAACATGTTTCTTTTGAGTTAGTGTTGTCGTCTCTTACAATGGATTTCTGTGTTGTTTACACAAATCGAAATTGAAATTATATCTCTATTTTACTAATATACTATGAAATCTCTTGTATATCAAATTTTCGTATTCGTTAGTGCTTTATAAATCTGGATTCTCTTTGATTCAATTTGGTAAATATTTTTGTTTATTAGAATCTAAGCGTTACAACGAAGAAGAAGACTCTCTTGTAGATAAAGACACTCGTCTACTCAAAGGTTTATCAATTTAGGGTTTAATTATGGATCTTGATTTGTTCTTTGTTTGCATCAATTTAGGATTAACAAATTAGTAAAAATTCGTTTATAGGGAACATTATGCTTAATTTTGGGGGAATCATTGAATTGGAATTGGATCATTCTAAGTTTTTACAAAAAATTGGGGAATGTTGTTACATATCTTTAACTTGTGTTACTAAAAAATCTGTTGGAATCTGGTTTTAGAGAAACAGGATTGACTCATAAACATTTCTTAGCTCAGAAGCTTTTTTACAAATATTGTACAAATCAAACTATCCCTCCATCAAATACATCGTACAAATCAAACTACCTATCCGCCAAATGTACCGTACAGATCGACTATCCGTCCGCCAAATATATCGTACAGATCGACTATCCGTCCGCCAAATATACCGTACAGATCGACTATCCGTCCGCCAAATATACCGTACAGATCGACTATCCGTCCGCCAAATATACCGTACAGATCGACTATCCGTCCGCCAAATATACCGTACAGATCGACTATCCGTCCGTCAAATATACCGTACAGATCGACTATCCGTCCGCCAAATATACCGTACAGATCGACTATCCGTCCGCCAAATATATCGTACAGATCGACTATCCGTCCGCCAAATATACCGTACAGACCGACTATCCGTCCGCCAAATATACCGTACAGACCGACTATCCGTCCGCCAAATATACCGTACAGATCGAGTATCCGTCCGCCAAATATACCGTACAGACCGAGTATCCGTCCGCCAAATATATCGTACAGATCGACTATCCGTCCGCCAAATATACCGTACAGATCGGCTATCCGTCCGCCAAATATACCGTACAGATCGGCTATCCGTCCTCCAAATATACCGTACAGATCGACTATCCGTCCGCCAAATATACCGTACAGATCAAACTATCCGTCCGACAAATATATCGTACAGATCAAACTATCTGTCCGGCAGATATATCGTACAGATCAAATTGTCCACATATCCATCATTTTGGGTATTGAATATGCACAACCATAAAACATACAATTATCTTTTACCAATTCTCCCCACGTGCTCCTTTATCTTTACCACTTGCAACGACCGGCCTTGAATGTATCAGAGTAAACTCTACCGGAATCCAAAGAGTTGAAATTCTTAATCACCCAAGTGAACTTCTTATCAGTTTCATGATTCGCCATTGATTTTGTGTTATTGATATCAAAGAGAACGATACATATATAGGGATTGCCCAATGGTTTAACCTAATGAGAGAATAGTAAAGAAATAAAAGGAAATCCTCTAAATCTTCTAAAATTCTGTCAAGATAACACTATGGAACAAAATTGGAAACTGTTACCGAGAATTATCTTGGGGATGATTATCTTTAATTTACTACCAATATACATCAAAAAATGGCTTCACATGAAAATGCAGTTGAAAGTCAAATGAGGCAAGTTTTTTTTTTTACATTTACGTTTAAAGAGTTTAGTACAATATAAAGATGACAAGAGATAGAGAGAGAGACTTGAGTATTAGAAATCGAAGTAGCTTTCGAACACCGAGAAGCTATCTGCTTCCAAAAACAGGCGAAACTCTTCTTCTTCCAGCTTCCTCCATTTCCTCTCCTGACAACAGCGACGCCTCCGGCTCAAAACCCGCATTTTCTAATTGCTTCTGAAGCTGTTTTAGATCAAGATCAAATTATCCGTCCGTCAAATATATTGTACAGATCAAACTATTTGTACGCCAAATATATTGTACAGATCAGACTATCCGTCCACCAAATATATTGTACATATCAAACTATTAACGGGTGTAATACATTGAGAAACAAAAAACACTCAATAGACCAAACCTATTACTAAATAACACAATATCACTTGAAAGCGTAAGTTACATTTGAGGACTAGTTCGACTTCCTTAGATTACTACTAACTCCAGAATTACAAATTAGAACAAAATCTCTTCCAATGTTATTCTCTTGTTTTCCTTCACCTCTGCAATTCTCTTAAACACCAAAAACATTACTCACTCATTGTGATTGCAAGATTAGTTAATTCGATTTGAACAATATAGTAAAGGGAACATGTAGGAAAATTTTGGTAAAAGATAAATGTAGAATCAACATGTGTGCATATTCAAAACCAAAAAATGATGGATGTGTGAATAGAAAATCTGATGTACAGATTAAACTATCCGTCCGCCAAATATATTGTACAGATCAAACTATCTGTCCGCCAAATATAGTGTACAGATCAAACTATTCGTCCGCCACATATATTGTACAGATCAAACTGTCTACACACCCATCATTTTGGGTATTGAATATGCATAACTATAAAATCTACACTTATCTTTTATCAAATCTCTCCCACGTGCTCTCTTAACTATATCGAACAAATCAAACTATCCGTCCAACCTAACCTAAGAGACACATGACCCCAACACTACTCGAAGCTTGTTAATCATTGCGTCTTTGCCAAGTCCATTCGGACCGCTGAGAACGATCTAAATTAGCGGAGGAAAATTCGAGAATATAGTATCTCCTTCATAGTCCCACATGAAAGCACAAAATCAAACGCAATTCAACATATAAGATCAATCAATCAATCGTCAAGCATAAGCATCACTAATATCCATGTTTATTAAAATCAGATTAAAATTCAAACTTTGACATTGATATTACGGTATTACCTTTCTTTGATTTTGCTTCTTCTGGTTGCTTTGTCTCTGAGTGTTTCGATACACTAATTTCCCTTTCTCAAACAAAATAGAACCAAGTGATTATTTGCCTATTTACCCATAATTTTATCATGAAAAAGTCTCTAGTGGTGTATTGATCCCGCTGCACTAAGTTGCTACAACCTCTGGTCTGAAATCTTGAAATTTCCGGATGACCTTCTTATACGCGTCATATTGATATGTGTGCATTAAATCGGTCATAAATCGTGAACTACTGCTCTGATTGGCCTGAAATCACCGCCGTTGGAAAGCTAACTCAATTTCCTATAACCTTTGTCAAGGGCTCTGAAGCTAAATCTCAAGGTAAGGCTTTCATCCGAGTTAATCTTTTAGACACTGGATCATCATCTCTCATAAGGCACACAAAACATATACCAAAATATACCCAAAGACACTATAAGAGTATATCAACAAACTTTAAAATCTTCCAATCACAATGAATGAAATCAGAACTATAAAACGCTTGTAATCTTAGAACAAAAGAAAAACAAAATGGTAGTTATTCGCTCTCTGAATTTGATCTCTCTTTCTCTTTGATAACGTGAAAGGCAACGGTGACAACGTGAAAGGCAACAGTGACAACGTGATCAGAACAGAGATCTACTCATACACTTTCATGTATTAACATCCTAACTCCAAACCAACAACATGAACAATTCACAGAGATTTGGTGGTTTATATACCGAGAAAGGATGGAAATCTTTCAACTGAACAATAAGCATAAACATAGCCAAAGTTACCAAGAAAGAATCTAGCTATCTTGTGTAGATACATTCTTTTACTAGTAATTTGATAGCTTTCCAGTAAAAGAGGAAACCAACCACAAAAGTCTAACTTTATGAATTTTTCCAATCATAGAACATAATATGTTAATAAGAGGGGAAACAAGCCAGAATGTTAGCTAAATTGGGAACTAACCTTATCATCATCTTTGTTCTTCTGAATGTTAGCAAACCTCTAGAAATTAGTTGTTCTACGTCTGTGTTTTAAATAGCGAGAGGCGACCCTAGGCGCAAAGGGTCTCTGAACTCGCCTTGCGCCTAAGGCGCTCGCCTCGGTCGCCTACCAGATACAAGGCGACATAAAATTCAAGTCGATGCTCTGTTCTAAGCCATAGTCGTTCTCGTGTTTTCTTTTCTGGAAAATTAGGGTTTGCAGATCTTTCATTGGGGAAATGTCGTAGATTAGAGGGATAAGGTCAAAACCGGTTTATTTTAAATAAACCGAGAATTGATTTGGTTTAAAACACAGATTATGGCACATGGTTTAACTTTTTAAGCCGGTTTAAGTTAAGAAATCACTAAACTAAACCAGGGCTTAACCAGCGTACAATCTAATCTAGTTGTCTTCTTCGTAAAACCCTAAAATGTTCTATTTTCTTCATCTCTGTTTCGCCGCCGAAGACAGATTTACCCAGAATTTTGAACAAAAACACATGAAAATTAGCTTAGATCCTAAAGGCGGTGAAAAGCGCGCCTTACGCTTCACGGCGAAGCGGTAAAAAGCGCACGCTTTAGCGCGCTTTACAGATCTCGCTTCGCCTCAGGGATCCTAGGCGACAAGACCATCGCCCCACTGCGCCTTGCGCCTAGGCACGCCTAAGCATTGATACACAAACCAAAAGAGAAAAACAAAATCACGATCAGACTAAAAAAAAGCATAACAAAAGAAACAGATTCGAAATTGAAACATCTTTCTAATTGCTCTTACGACATAAGTACATCAACGGCCAAACCTAATTGTTCAAAAAATAAAAAATTGATTGAGTGTCTCTCTTTTCAATTTGATTTGCAGGCTGAAGAACATTACCATGGTCTCTGATGGAGGCGTGTCGCCGTGTCGGCTTCTGGCAAGAGTCTAAGAGCTTCGATCTCAAATTACCCAAGCGATGCTCGTGGATATCAAAGATTCTTTACATACTATCTTCATATAGGTGACACAACCCAAGGTCAAGCTTGATCTGAGCTTCTACAATTGGGATGGGATCGAAATTGGGTTTCTCAGACTCGGAAGGGATGAGATGAACAAATCTCTATTGTCCAAAGCCTTATCAATAGAGATTTTGATTCCGATCATAGAGATGAACAAATGGGATTACATCAAAAATCAAGCTCACCGAAAAATTTTGTTCTTGGAGAAGACGAAGCTGAAAGAAATATAAAACAATTTTGTTTTAATCTTTGGGAAAATTCTAAAAAAAAACCCAAATTAATTTTTATTTGGACGTTTAATACCCAATTCTTTTTGATTGGAATAAAAATACATCATCTAATTTTTTGTGGTCTTAAAATACCTTATATATAAATTATTGGTGGAATCGTACCCGTAACTTAACAGCCGTTAACAGGCGTAACGGAATTATTTAACGGTGTTAAATTTTGATCTCATATATTTTAATCGATATATCCACGCTGTTTTTTTTTAATTTACGAAAATGATGTGTGTCCTGTTGGTAACGTCTGGCTCCAAATTCCCATTAGACTCCGGTTCGACACAGAGTAGACGCAAGTTTTTTTTTTTTTTTTCTAACCCTAGCCGCCGACCACCAATTATTTGATGCCTTTGTCGCTGTCTCATGCCGATTAGACGGTGGTGGATGATGGAGCTCCTCCGTGCTTTGAGAAAAGTGGCAAGAGCTCGCGGAGTAGAGACAAGATTCGTCTTGAATTTGAAGCAAAGCTTCGTCTTGAAGAACGATTTCCCGATCTCGAAGGAGGAAGATCGTGTCTTCTTGCTCGGAGACTGCGTTATCGGATTTTATTACCCAGACACGGTTATAATTATCCCCAATAGCCGAGAACTGTCGCCGGAATTCTGAAACCAATTCCCCGGCGGCTAGGGTTAGAGTAAAAAAAAAAAAAAACTTGCAATAACTCAGTCTCGAACCCGAGTTCTATGGGACTTCGAAGCCGCACGTTACCAATAGGCCACAACATTATTTCCGGCAGACAATAAAAACAGATTGGATATAGCGATTAAAATATATGAGTTCAAAATTTAACATCGTTAAATAATTCCGTTACGCCCGTTAACGGCTGTTAACTTGCAGGTACGATTCCACCAATAGTTTATATACGAGGTATTTTAAGACCACAAAAAATTAGATGATGTATTTTTATTCCAATCAAAAAGAATTGGGTATTAAACGTCCAAATTTATCGGTATTTTGTTTGAATTTCTCTGTTTCTTGGTACTTTCTACCGACCCAATTGTTTTTATTCGGATTCTTGGCTAATGATTGAGTAGTCAGATTGACTCTCTTCTATGTCAATGAATCGTGAATCGTGTCTTCTTCATCTTCTTCATAACTTGTTCTTCTGTAGGAGGTTTATGATTACTCTCAAGCACCTGGTCATGTCGTTCTTCATCGTGGACGTCACCGCCATGGTGCTAGAGCTACAACTTCTGGACACCGAGTCAACTTGATTTTGTGGTGTAGAAGGTAAAGTTTTTCAAAACGTTAAATACATTTGACCAGTAGCGGATCCAGGAATATAATTTGTATGGGGCACATACAAACTCTATGTATAACTAATAGTATTAAACTTCTATAATAAAAAATTATCAAATAATATACTCTTACCTTTGATAATTTTAAAACTGAAAATCCTAAAAGACACCAAATTTTTTGAAAGTACTATATCTATTGGTTTCCAAATATATTAAAATACATATTTTAGATATTGAAAATATATAGTTTTAATTATTAATCATACTAGATCATAACCCGTGCTGGAACAGCACGGATGAAATTTTAATTTTTAAATATTTATATAAAGTTGGATTATTGTTTGTTTATAGTACAATTTTAATAATTCTTACATAATACAATGACATATAAGGATTTTTTATTTTATTTTATTTTGTTTGATGAGAAAATATTAGGGGTGGAGTACAGTTTTTCGGTTTAGTATCGTTTTTCTCGTTTTGTAGAAGGTGAAACCATATAGAAACCGTATGTAATTCGGTTTAGTTACAGTTCGATTTTTACGGTTTTTTACCTTTTTTTTGTTAAAAGTAAAACGTATGTATTTGATATATGCTAGTAGTAAGTGAAAAAAAATTGCGTATAAAATAAACATATTTTGGTATATAATAAGATTAAATTCAACCCGTGCGTACCTATATTTTTATTTTAGAATCCCAATGATAAAATTGTGTGCACAATCCATCATTCATTATTTTCATATATACTTATAGAATCAAAATTTTAAATATTTAGAGGTGTCAAACCTTATTTAACTCATCTTATCATATAATCTTAACATGGTTTCGGGTATAAAGATCATAACTCTTTTTATCATATAATACATTACATTTAACATGCTGCTTGCTATAAATATGTTAGATTTTTATGCTTTGAAAAATGAAATTATAGTTTTTATAACTTTTATTTTTGATTTATTAAATATTTATGATATTCTTTAAAACATTATATTAAGCTATTTTTAAATTTTTCCAAATTAAAATATTTTTTTATTTTTTATTGTAGAATATAAAATTAAGAATTTTTTAAAAATAATTGTATGAACTTAAAAATATAAATATTAAAATAGTTATAAGGATCATAACTCATTCCATCATATAATACATTATATTTAACCCACCATCTATTATAAATATTTTTTAAATATATTTGTTTTAAGAAAACCAAATTAGTGTATGTATAATTTTTTATTTTTTTATTTATTAAGTATTGATGATATTTGTGTTTAAATATCAAGTAAAAGTATTTTTAAATATTCTAAATTAAAATATTTAAAATTTTATCGTAGTATATAAAATTATATATTTTTAAAAAATATATGAAATTGAATATAATTACTCAAATTCTGACCCGTTATTCAGGCGGAATTTTTGTTGAATTTATTTTTGTTTAAAAGAAATATATTATCCAAATCTAAATTTTTGATTCGTTAAATTTTTTTTATAAATTAAATAATTTATATGCGTTTTTAAAAATTCACATCATGGGATATGCGGAAAAAATCTATTTTTTTATTATATGGATGATATGATGATTTATTTGTTTCACAATAATAGAATCATATAAAGATGAGAGGTGAAATATAATAATTAATAACAAATTAATAAGGTAAGATAGATATCAAATCTTATATATTCATTTTGATTGGTCATTTAAAAATAATAATAATAATGTATTTTTCGTTTTTATAATTAAATTAAATTAATTAAATTGTATAAATTGACTTGTTTATCCTTAATGAGATGAATTAATTTACTCTTTGAAATTTTATTTCTAATGGCATTCTTAAGTAAATTCTTACAAAAGAAAAGGTTAGTTAAGGCTATCTTATAAAGTGTACTCCCCAAATAATAGTATAGGATTATGCACAGTTACGATTAACAATAAAAAGATAATAATATATATATTTATGTATCATTTAAATTTGCATATATAAAAATATCACAGAAATTTAAACTCTAAATATTAAATAAACTACAAAGAGAGATAATATTCTCTACTAATTTACTAGTTTTACTAAAAAAAGTATTTAATTTAAATGTAGGTATTAACTGGTTACAATAGAGAAACATGTTTTAAAATTTGTTGAAAGTTAAACTGGTGGAATAAGAGAAAATTAAAATAGAACAAAAAAGAGCATAGTGTTATTTAAGAAGAAAAAAAAACAAGGAAAATGCAATCAATTAAACATAAGGAAAAAATAAAAATGTAAGAGGACAATTAAAGAAAATATGTGGACCGTGGCAATAAATGAAAATTTTCAAAAAAAATAAATAAAAGAAAACTGCAGAGAAAGGAATCGAACACATCATCTCAGATATTGCATGGGGCACTTTTTGCCAAATGAGCTAAGGTATATAAATTTCACATAAAAAACATATAATTATTAAAATCAGCCTGGGGCACGTGCCCCACCTGCTGGCACTGTAGATCCGCCCCTGCATTTGACATCAGCCAGTGTGTTTACATCTGTTTAATGAACCATTTCATATTTCACTCTCCTTCTCATTGCAGCTCAACTTTTCGAGAGATGAAGAATTATCAGAGAGATTTCTTAAGCTGGTGCGGAGGATGCAAACTTGATAAACAGAAAAGGCATCGTGATTCGGTAAATGCAACTAAAGAGGTATGTATATCAAAGCTGCATTATAGATGATCTTTTTAACAAGAACAAGCAATTGTTTTGCTCGCGTCAAAATCATGTGCCGACTAAACAAAACAAGGACATGTTCAAAAACCTCATCTTCTTTGTGTATTTTGTTATGTTTTTATTTTTAAATGTTTTGTGTTTTAATTTTAAATGTTGTATGTTATTTTATGTTTTTATCATTTAAATATGTTTCTATGTTTTATAAAATAATTTTAAATATTTTATGTTATTATTTATTTATTTACTAAATTTATTACTAAGAATCATCTTAAGTTGGTTCTCCCAATAATCAACAAATTTCTCTTCTCTGTTACCAAAGTATCTTCCATCCTTTACATTATTACAAACTAGATAGTATCCCACGCGTTGCGTGGGTTTAGTTAGTTTTAAAAAAAATTCATTATTTTAATTTATCTCATATTATATAGATATTTCTTGTTTAACTGAAACAATTATTATATTGTCTAAATTTTTTTTTTAAAGCAAATTGTATTCAATTTAAACCCTAAGAGAAGAGATTATACCATGCAGTTGAAGACATAATTGAAATGATATACTAAAAGTAAAGATAAATGCTTGAAAATTTATCCGATGGAAAACTCCGAAGATCCGAAAAAATTGCTACCAAATGAATATCTCTAGTTGTTGCAAATTATTAACAAAATATTTGGTAGAAACTAATTAGTTTGTGGGAATTTATTTCTAACAATTTGACGACAAAAAAAATGTTGGAAGAAAAGGAAAATCGAAAAAATGGAAAAAAAAAAAGGACAAACGAAATCTAGATTAAATATTTGAATATATACATCGTCTTCTCAAACTTCTCTCACCGTACGTCTTCTACAATCATCTTTTTGAGTTGAAGTACTTCTCTAAACCAGAAAAAAAAATTGTTTTCAATGGCAACGCCAAAAGAAAAAAGTCGTGAGTGGATGTACAATCATATAGATGCAGGTACCGGAATTAACAAAAGAATATAAAGAAGGGCTTTGATTTCATGCGTTTTGCTACAAATCAAAAGATTTCAGTGGAGTGTGGTAAGATGTATTGTCCTTGTTCCGCGTGTGATAATGAAAAATTTCTTTTGATAGATACTATTTGGAAGCATTTATATACAAGAGGCTTTACGCCTGGATATTACACATGGTTTTCTCATGGAGAAGATTTTGAAACTGATCGCAACAACGGAGATGATGGAAATCATGAGGTGGAACCTGAAAATCATGACCAACTTGGTGATGTAGGTGTGGATGGTGATGACTGATGATAATGAAGAGGAATTTGACGAGTCAGACCATTCAAGTCGGTCAAGCGACTCATCAGATTCTGATGGTCATGAGTATAACTATTGTTTTTTTAGTCAAGTTATTTTCTGTCATTATTTCTTCGAGGGACGCATTTATCATAATCTATCCTTTTTTTTCTTATTCAAATCTATCATAATCTATCCAGCATAAGCAAATTTACTATTGTAGCTAAGTAGTACTTTACAAATAAAAAGTTGAAACACAAACTCTTGCAGCTAAAACAAAAATGAATTAGAGAAAATATGGTTTTTTTTATATAGAACATAGGAAACTAAAACAACAAACCAAGTCATAACTGAACTGCACTGTTGTATTAGTAAATTTGCTTTATGACTTGAATCGTCAGACTCGTCAAAGAAAAATATCAGATACACAGAATGGGTTACTAAACTAACTATTGTAATAACATCATTAGAAGATAATTTGCATAAGAAATCAGTCAAAGCCAAGTAGCATAATCAAAGTTACGTACAAGCTAATAAACAGAGCAAGCAAATCGTAAACTGTGAGATAAATTACAGACACGCTATATCGTGCATATAAGATTCTTGAACGGTAACAGAAGCATCAACAGCCTTGTTCCCTAGCTTCCTTTCTCTTATGATTTCTAATTATCCACACTCCAGTTAGCTGCATAACCAACAATTACATAAATATCATCCCAACACAGTAACACACTACATATGCACTACTTCAGGTCAAAAGAGTTTTTCTACCTTGTCATTGATGATGTCTCTGGAGATGGTCATTCAGAAATTGGAGTTCTTCAATAAGCTTTTTAAGCTTCCTCAAATACTCTTCCTTTATGTTTGCAGGGACCTTCTCTTCATAACCACTCACCCCCATAACCTTCTGCAACTTCTCTTGTTGCTTTTGAATTTCTTTTATCCTAATCGTGGTTTTCTCACGTTCAGCTTCTACGTGAATGGCTGCTCCCAGGGGGGATTTGTTGCTACTAAAACAAATACGAGCTCATTCTTTTTCTGTAACCCATCCATCTGCAAAATTTGAACCCGAAAACCATCGGTCTTTTACTGATGCTCCTACATTGTGAAAGAATCAACATGTTTTATTACACCAATCCTTACCAAAACTACAAATTCCCAATCAACAAATCTCATTACATTTACAATCCTCAAACACACAATTTTACAATTATTACGTACCAAAACTAGAAGTCAATAAAAAATCAACACAGACCCACAAATTATCACCACAAATTAGTTGTTATGAGAACACAACCCTGTAGCCATGGGCAGTGCCGTGCCTAGAATTTTGGGGGCTTAAGGCAAGATTCAAAAATGTAGCATTTATATATTTTTTACCTTGACAATTTGTTTTCAATAGTATATTGAAAAAAATATTTTTACTATTTGATGTAGCATATATGATTTCCTTTATATATATAAAAAAGAAATAAGTAGTATATATGATTTTGATGTGGAAATAAAACAATTTAGTAGATGAAAAATAAGATAATAAACATTAAATATTTATTAAGAAATCTAAAAACCTATAAAAAATAAATTCAAAGATCGAACCTCTCACATGAGTGCACAAGTTCACTCTATAAAACCACCATGCTACTTAAGACTTAGAAGTCTGGGGGCCCCAAAATAACAATATATTTAGGAGGCCTGGGGCAAAAGCCTTATTTTTTACTCATTGGGCACGGCTCTGGCCATGGGAGAAGCCACGAGTTAAATATTGATTATGGTAATTTTGTCTCAAAAATCGTAGGGAAGTTGTTTTGAATTTTTCAACAAATATGATAATCTTGGAAATTATGATAATTATAAACAAAATAATTGTTAGAAATTAATTAGGTTGTGGGAATTTATTTATAACGATTTATTGACAAAATAAACATTGGAAAAGTGATTAAAAAAAGGAAAACGAAAAAAAAAGAAGGACAATTGCGGGAAAAAAAAGAAGGAAAAATTTAGTTATCGTCTTTTTATAAATTCACCGTACGTCTTCTCCACCAACTCACCGTAGGTTTTCTCCACCAACTCACCATACGTCTTCTCTCTTCTCAAAAACTACAGTCCGAAAACTTAAAATTGCTTTTAATGTCAAGGCCAAGAAACAAAAATCGTGAGTGGATGTACAATTATATAGATGAAGTTACCGGAGAATTAACAAAGGAGTATAAAGAAGGGCTTGTTGATTTTATGCGTTTTGCTGCAAATCAAGAGATTCCATTAGAGTGTGGTAAGATGCATTGTCCTTGTTCTTTGTGTGGTAATGAGAAATTTCTTTTAGTAAATACTGTTTGGAAGCATTTAGTAAATACATGTCATATGATCAACAAAGAATGTAATCGGTTGACATTATTGTTGGATAATTCCAGAACTTGGGGAACAAGTTTCTTTAGAAAGTGGAAGTTTCTAGAGAACTAGAAAAAAGGAAAACAAGGTTTACAAAATATGGAAATTGGTTTTGTAATCCTAATAGGTTTAGGATGTTGCTTATGCCTATTTAAGGAGTTCTATGTAGAGAGTTGTTCTACAAGACTTCAATAGAGAGATTTAGTTTTTGTGAGAGTTTTCTAAATCTAATAAAGAAGTGCAGTTCTTTAAGCTTTTGATTTCTACATAACTAACTTGAATTGGTATCAGAGCTTGTGTTGAAGCTTTGAAGGATCAAGACCTGTGATCAACCATGGCGGATGTGCAGAATCCTCCACCACGAACGAAGGACCTTGGAGCTCCGTCGATAAAATGTCCAATGCTAACACCGACGAACTACACGGTCTGGGCGATGAGGATGAAGGTAATGCTTCGTGTAAGTGAAGTATGGGATACAATTGATCCAGGAAACGGGGATCAAAAGAAAAACAATGTGGCGACGGCACTAATATTCCAATCTATCCCCGAGGCACTTATCTTACAAATAGGAGAGCAAGATCTAGCTAAAAACATATGGAATTCGATAAAATCCCGTCACCAGGGAGCGGACCGAGTGAAGGAAGCGAGACTCCAAACCCTAAAAGCTGAACTAGATCGGTTGACGATGGGAGATTCAGAGACAGTGGATGAATTTGCAGGGAAGATGTCAGGACTAGCAGCTCAATCGGCTTCCCTAGGGGAGATCCTTGATGAAACAAAACTTGTGAAGAAGTTTTTGTCAGCACTTCCAGATAAATTCATTCACATCGTAGCGTCTCTCGAACAAGTACTCGATTTAAAGACTACTGGCTTTGAAGACATAGTAGGAAGAATCAAAGCCTATGAAGATCGAGTAAAGAAGAACACCCAAAGAGAAGATCAGGGAAAACTTATGTTTTCCAACTCCAATAATACCCGTGGTGGCTATGGAAACTCGCATGGAGGAGCCAGAGGTAGAGGAGGATCCAACCGTGGAGGGTATGGAAGAGGAAATCAGGGCAACACTAGCTCCGGAAGAGGCAGAGGACGAGGGAGGTCCAACGGCCAAAACAAAGGAGGAGAAAACGCAGAGCAACAACACCAACAGAGAGATCGATCCAAAATAATCTGTTGGAGATGTGACAAGCCTGGTCACTTTGTAGCTAAATGCCCTGAGAGACCTGTAGAACAACAAGAAACGAATCTGAATGAAACACAAGAAGCTGACGCGCTGTACATGCACGAGGTGGTGTTCCTAAATGAAGAAAAGGTATTCCCGAAGGTATATGATACCAATAACAAGAGTATTTGGTATCTTGACAATGGAGCAAGTAATCACATGACAGGGAACAAGGAATTCTTCTCAAGCCTAGATGAAAACATAAAAGGAAAAGTGAAGTTTGGTGATGGGTCGTATGTTGATATTGTGGGAAAAGGTACTATAGTGTTTGTAAGCAAGAATGGTGTTAAGAGGGCACTCAAAGACATCTACTATATACCTGAGCTTAAGCACAATATCATAAGCCTGGGACAAGCGACAGAACACGGGTGCGAAGTCAACATGAAAGGTGAAGCTCTCACGTTGAGTGATGCACAAGGAAGGTTACTAGTACAGGTCATACGATCGCCAAACCGTCTCTACAAGACACCAATGGAAATAAGCTTTCCAAAGTGTCTACAAATACAAAGCGATGATGAAGCAATGACTTGGCATTCACGACTTGGTCATATAAGTGTTGGTGTCCTGAATAACATGGTGAAAAAAGAGATGGTCATTGGGTTGCCACAGATTCAATTAGAGGAAAGCATCTGCAACGCATGCTTAGTTGGGAAACAAACAAGAAAACCTTTCCCAATCAAAGCGTCATACCGGGCAACTCAAGCCTTGGAGTTGATTCACGGAGACTTATGCGGACCTATCTCACCGCCAACACTAGCAAACAATCGGTACGTTTTCGTATTAATTGATGATTTCTCAAGATACATGTGGACAATGTTGTTAAAAGAGAAGAGTGAGACGTTCGATCGGTTCAAAAGATTTAAAGATTTCGTGGAGAAGCAATTGGGGAAATCGATTAAAACTTTTCGCACCGATAGAGGAGGAGAGTTTACCTCGAATGAATTCAACTCGTTTTGTGAAGAAAACGGAGTTAATCGTCACTTAACTGCACCATACACGCCTCAACAGAATGGTGTAGTAGAAAGGAGAAATCGCACTCTGATGGAGATGACAAGAAGTTTGCTTAAGGCAATGAAAATTCCGAATGATATGTGGGGAGAAGCTGTACGTCACTCCACATATCTCATCAACCGAGTCCCTACATGATATGATCATGGACAGCACTAAGGATGTGGAGCATGAACCGGAGCTTGAACGTGAGCTTGTAGCCGAGGAAGGAACTAAAGGAGCTAAGCTTGTAGCTGAGGATGAGCTTGTAGCCGAGGAGGAGCTTGTAGCCGAGGAAGCTTTGATCGCACCAACTGGTCCAATGACTCGTTCTAGAGTTAAGCTATTCAACCAAGTCATTGGAGGGATGCTTAACCATATTTGGGACCGACCAAATGACTTGAGCCAAGTCACTACCTCTTTGGTTTTGATCCATGCTCAAGGACCTCATCAAGATGGATAAGTGATTCATGAGTGCTCTTTTTCCCTGCCTTTGGTTTTGTCCCACTGGGTTTTCCAAAGGGAGGTTTTTAACGAGGCTTATGTTTTCACTTCATATAATCCATTTTGATGATTCAAGACCCAAGCCCACTAAATAATGAGACAATTTCGTGGCCTTAGTAGTTGAAGGGTTATTTTTCAAATTCAAACTCTATTTTAATTTCTCTTGTGTTTTCTAGGCAGCCTTGGAGCTTGTTCCAAGACTTGTCTCTTTACATTCTCTTCTCTCCTATATATCCTCTTGTAATCTCTTATGAGAACTCATCTTTCTTTTTATCAAAAACCTTTTCTAAGAAGATCATCTTGTTGGTGCGTATATCCAGCAAAACCCTTAGTCCCTTTTGGTGCGTATATCCAAAGGATCTAAGTTTCGGTATCGTGAAGTTCTTCCGCAAACTTCTGTGATATCCATCGATCCATTCTCTCGTTGTTGAGTCGTGTGTCGTCTCTAACTCGAGATCATCTATCCATCACCACGGCTTCACAGCCACCTTTATCCCTTGCTCAACTCAAGAGTGCCGAGTCCTCGGGAGGATCGTGTCAAGTGGTATCAGAGCACACTCTGAAAGTTGAGTATTCTATCTTGTCTGTTCATCTTCTTATTCCGTCTGTCATCTTGTTTTAATTTTCGTAAATAATTGGTATGTGCTAAAATCGCGAAATCAACTGCCACGGGTTCGAAATCGAGTCTAGTATTTGTTAAAATTGTTTCTGGAATTTTTCTGCGCGATTTGATAATTTTTAGTCTCCGAACAAGTGAAACTGTCGTGATTAGGGTTCTAGGAGAATTTTGTGGTATTTGAAGAGTCATTTCGTGTTTGTTTCAAAAGGACTAGTTACTGGTGTTGTTTTGTTGTTTCTCTTGCAGAAAGAATGGCTGAATCCGATGAGGAAGAGACTAGCCACAATCGGAACAACAAACTTTTGATTGAAGCTATGAAGCAAATGATGAAAGTTGAATTGGAAGCTATGCGCCAAGAGTTTCATGAGAAATTAGATTCAGGGCAGAATCGTTCTAGGGAACCAAGGAGAACACATGAGCAGCCTGTACAACTTAGAGATGAAGCATCGGATAATTATTATGGCCATAGGAGCAGTTCATCTCGAGAAAGTCAAAGGAGGCCCCATAGACGTGCAAGAGAAGGCAGAGATCTTTTGCAAGATAATCTCAAAGGCCTTAAGCTTAAAATTCCACCATTCCATGGAAAGAATGATCCAGATGCATATTTGGAATGGGAAAAGAAGATTGAAATTGTTTTCAACCTTCAACACTACACCGAGATCAATAGAGTGAGAGTCGCTACAACTGGATTTTATGATTATGCTCTAAGTTGGTGGGATCAGCTAGTTACTTCAAGGAGGCGCAATCAAGAGTATCCATTGGAATCTTGGTCTGAAATGAAAGCTATCATGAGAAAGAGATTTGTTCCTAGTCACTACCACCGTGAGTTGCATTTAAAGTTGAGAAATCTAACACAAGGGAGTCGATCTGTTGAGGAGTATTATAAGGAAATGGAAACTTTGATGTTGCGAGCTGATATTTTAGAAGAAAGAGAAGCGACTATGTCAAGGTTTCTTGGGGGTTTGAATAGAGAAATTCAAGACAGATTGGAGACTCAACACTACATGGAAATGGAAGAGATGTTGCACAAAGCGATTTTGTTTGAGCTGCAAATTAGGAGAAAGAGTTCGTCACGATCTAGTTATGGTTCAGGAGCCGTTGCTAGTAAGTCTAGTTATCCAAGAGAGGAGAGAACCAGCAGCTATCAAAGAGAGAGCAAGCCGTTTGTCAATTCAAGGGCTGAGAGTAAGCCATACGCTGCAGTTCAAGATCACAAAGGAAAAGCTGAGGTTACTACATCTAGAGTTCGTGATGTGAGGTGTTACAAATGTCAAGGAAAAGGGCATTATGCTAATGAATGTCCCAACAAAAGAGTCATGATTCTTCTAGATAATGGAGATATAGAATCCGAAGAAGACACTCCGAATTCACCTACTTCGTTGGAAGCAATTGAAGAGCTGCCCGCTAAAGGAGAGTTGTTGGTAGCTAGGAGAACTTTGAGCGTCCAAACTAAGAGCGAAGAGCAAGAACAGCGAGAAAACTTGTTTCACACGCGATGTCATGTACAAGGAAAAGTTTGCAGCCTTATCATTGATGGAGGGAGTTGTACTAACGTGGCAAGTGATATTATGGTCAAGAAGCTTGGATTGAAAGTGGAGAAGCACCCGAAACCTTATGATCTTCAGTGGCTTAATGACAGTGGTGAAATGAAGGTTAAAAATCAAGTTGTTGTGCCCATTGTCATCGGGAAGTATGAAGATGAGATCTTGTGTGATGTGTTACCAATGGAAGCTGGACACATTCTTCTTGGGAGACCGTGGCAATCAGATAGAAAGGTGATGCATGATGGTTTTACTAATCGTCATTCATTTGAGTACAAAGGAAGAAAAACCATTCTGGTCCCCATGACTCCACATGAAGTTTATCTAGATCAGATACATCTAAAGAAGAAGGACAAACAGGTTGTCAAACACTCAAACTTCTTTGTGAAGGCTGGTGAGGTTAAGAAAGCTCTATTCTCTAAGGAGCCAATGCTACTCTTTGTTTTTAAAGGAGCTCTTACGAGTTTAACTAACCTTGCACCGGTGCTGCCGAGTGAGATGACTTCTCTTTTGCAGGATTATAAAGATGTATTCCCCGAAGATAATCCAAAAGGACTACCACCAATCCGTGGGATCGAGCATCAAATAGATTTTGTACCCGGAGCTTCACTTCCAAACAGACCCGCATATAGAACCAACCCCGTGGAGACAAAAGAACTACAAAGGCAAGTAGACGAGCTCATGGAAAAAGGACACATTAGAGAGAGTATGAGTCCATGCGCCGTTCCAGTCTTGCTTGTGCCTAAGAAGGATGGTAGTTGGAGAATGTGTGTTGATTGCAGAGCCATCAACAACATAACGGTTAAGTATCGCCATCCTATCCCTAGATTAGATGATATGCTTGATGAATTGCATGGTTCTAGCATATTTTCTAAAATTGATCTTAAAAGTGGATATCATCAAATTAGGATGAAAGAAGGTGATGAATGGAAAACTGCATTTAAAACTAAACATGGGCTGTATGAATGGTTAGTCATGCCATTTGGGTTAACTAATGCACCTAGTACATTCATGAGGTTAATGAATCATGTTCTGAGAGCATTCATTGGAATATTTGTTGTAGTTTACTTTGATGACATCTTGATTTACAGCAAAAGCCTAAGGGAGCATATAGAGCATTTAGATTCTGTTTTGAATGTTCTTAGGAAGGAAGAACTTTATGCCAACCTAAAGAAATGCACATTTTGCACGGATAATCTTGTGTTTTTAGGCTTTGTTGTGAGTGCAGATGGAGTTAAGGTTGACGAAGAAAAAGTTAAGGCTATTAAAGATTGGCCAAGTCCAAAGACTGTGGGAGAAGTAAGGAGTTTCCATGGCCTTGCTGGATTTTATAGGCGATTTGTTAAGGACTTCAGTACCATTGCTGCACCACTCACGGAGGTTATCAAGAAGGATGTAGGATTCAAGTGGGAGCAACCGCAAGAAGAAGCTTTTCAGTCTCTTAAAGAGAAACTTACTAATGCACCTGTTTTGATATTACCTGACTTCCTTAAAACATTTGAGATTGAGTGTGATGCTTCAGGTATAGGTATTGGAGCTGTGCTAATGCAAGATCAAAAGCCCATTGCCTTTTTCAGTGAGAAACTTGGAGGAGCTACGCTGAATTATCCCACATATGACAAGGAGCTGTACGCCTTGGTCCGAGCTCTCCAAACATGGCAACACTACTTATGGCCTAAGGAATTCGTCATTCATACTGATCATGAGTCGCTCAAGCACTTGAAGGGCCAACAGAAACTTAACAAGAGACATGCTAGGTGGGTTGAGTTTATTGAGACATTTCCCTATGTCATCAAGTACAAAAAAGGTAAGGATAATGTAGTTGCCGATGCATTATCCCGGAGGTACACCCTACTCTCTACTCTTAATGTTAAGCTTATGGGATTTGAGCAAATAAAAGAACTCTATGCAACTGACCATGATTTTCAAGAAATCTATAAAGCTTGTGAGAAGTATGCTTCTGGTCATTATTTTAGACAAGACGGGTTTCTCTTCTATGAGAACCGTTTGTGTGTTCCTAACTGCTCTCTACGAGACCTATTTGTCAGGGAAGCTCATGGAGGAGGACTAATGGGACACTTTGGTATTGCTAAGACTTTGGAAGTCATGAAAGGACATTTTCATTGGCCACACATGAAACGTGATGTTGAAAGAATCTGTGGAAGATGTACTACTTGTAAGCAAGCCAAATCAAAGGTTCAACCCAACGGTTTGTATACTCCTTTACCCATTCCTACTCACCCGTGGAATGATATTTCAATGGATTTTGTGATGGGATTGCCTAGGACTAGAACTGGAAATGATTCTATCTTTGTTGTGGTTGATAGATTTTCTAAGATGGCTCATTTCATTGCTTGTCATAAAACTGATGATGCATTGCATGTAGCTAATTTGTTCTTTAAAGAGATAGTTCGTTTGCATGGGATGCCTAGATCCATAGTTTCGGATAGAGATACTAAGTTCCTTAGTTACTTTTGGAAAACTTTGTGGTCTAAATTAGGAACTAAGCTGTTGTTCTCTACTACATGTCATCCGCAAACTGATGGCCAAACTGAAGTGGTTAATAGAACTTTAGGTACTCTCTTGCGTGCATTGATTAAAAAGAACCTAAAAACTTGGGAAGAATGCTTGCCTCATGTTGAATTTGCATATAATCATGCCGTGCATTCTGCTTCTAAGTATTCTCCTTTTCAAATTGTTTATGGGTTCAACCCCATCTCACCTTTGGATCTAATCCCTTTGCCTTTGAGTGAAAGAGTTAATCTTGATGGTAAAAAGAAGGCTGAGCTAGTACAACAGATCCATGAGAATGCAAGGAGAAACATAGAAGAAAAGACCAAACTCTATGCTAAGCAAGCTAATAAAGGGAGACGTGAGCAGATTTTCGAAGTTGGAGATAAAGTTTGGATTCACTTAAGAAAAGAGCGGTTTCCTACTCAAAGGAAGTCCAAACTCATGCCAAGAATTGATGGTCCATTCAAGATAGTCAAACGGATCAGCGACAATGCCTACCAACTGGACTTGCAAGGTAAGTATAATGTGAGTTCTAGCTTTAATGTTTCTGACTTGGTGCCGTATATTGCAGATCAAACGGATTTGAGGTCAAATCCTTTTCAAGAGGGAGGGGATGATATGATCATGGACAGCACTAAGGATGTGGAGCATGAACCGGAGCTTGAACGTGAGCTTGTAGCCGAGGAAGGAACTAAAGGAGCTAAGCTTGTAGCTGAGGATGAGCTTGTAGCCGAGGAGGAGCTTGTAGCCGAGGAAGCTTTGATCGCACCAACTGGTCCAATGACTCGTTCTAGAGTTAAGCTATTCAACCAAGCCATTGGAGGGATGCTTAACCATATTTGGGACCGACCAAATGACTTGAGCCAAGTCACTACCTCTTTGGTTTTGATCCATGCTCAAGGACCTCATCAAGATGGATAAGTGATTCATGAGTGCTCTTTTTCCCTGCCTTTGGTTTTGTCCCACTGGGTTTTCCAAAGGGAGGTTTTTAACGAGGCTTATGTTTTCACTTCATATAATCCATTTTGATGATTCAAGACCCAAGCCCACTAAATAATGAGACAATTTCGTGGCCTTAGTAGTTGAAGGGTTATTTTTCAAATTCAAACTCTATTTTAATTTCTCTTGTGTTTTCTAGGCAGCCTTGGAGCTTGTTCCAAGACTTGTCTCTTTACATTCTCTTCTCTCCTATATATCCTCTTGTAATCTCTTATGAGAACTCATCTTTCTTTTTATCAAAAACCTTTTCTAAGAAGATCATCTTGTTGGTGCGTATATCCAGCAAAACCCTTAGTCCCTTTTGGTGCGTATATCCAAAGGATCTAAGTTTCGGTATCGTGAAGTTCTTCCGCAAACTTCTGTGATATCCATCGATCCATTCTCTCGTTGTTGAGTCGTGTGTCGTCTCTAACTCGAGATCATCTATCCATCACCACGGCTTCACAGCCACCTTTATCCCTTGCTCAACTCAAGAGTGCCGAGTCCTCGGGAGGATCGTGTCACTACAAAAGCTTTGAAAGATCAAACACCATATGAGTGCCTCATGTCCAAGAAACCGAATATTGAACATTTAAGAGTCTTTGGATGTGTCGCATATATAAAGATCACCGGACCTTATCTAAAGAAGCTAGACGATAGGTCGCGATGTGTGATCAATCTTGGAACTGAACAAGGCTCCAAAGCCTATCGTCTCTACGACCCAACCACGAGGAAGGTGTTTGTAAGCAGAGATGTAATATTTGAAGAGAAGAAAGCTTGGGACTGGTCATCATTGTCACAACAAGAGAGCGGAGAACCTGGAATGTTTAAGCTCACACTTAATGGAGTTATTGAAGATGGCAATATTAATAACGATAATCAAGTGAACAATGATGATTATCAAGAAGATCCGCAACCTGAAAATCAAGACGAAGAAGCAGAGGCTGAGAACGATAATGACGAACATCAAGAAGAAGCCCAAAACCAGCAGTACGTAACAAGGTACGGGCGTGCAATCAACAGACCAAGATATCTTGATGATTACATTCTTCTTGCTGACATAGAAAGTGAGAAGCTGCTGTTCACCATTGATGGCGAGCCAGAAAGCTATTGGGAAGCTAAGGATCTTCGAGAATGGATTGAAGCTATGATGGCTGAAATAGATTCAATCGTGAAAAACATGACTTGGGAGCTTGTTGACAAACCAATTGGGGTAAAACCAATAGGTTTAAAATGGATCTTTAAGATCAAAAGAAAAGCAGATGGTTCGGTGAACAAGTACAAAGCGAGGCTAGTAGCAAAAGGCTATGTACAACAACAAGGCATTGATTTTGAAGAAGCGTTTGCCCCTGTTGCTCGGATCGAAACCATCCGCTCTCTCATAGCACTTGCAGCAGCAAAAGGTTGGGAGATACATCACTTAGACGTCAAGACGGCCTTCTTAAACGGAGACCTTCATGAAACCGTCTATGTAAGCCAACCTGAGGGCTTTGAAAAGAAAGGAGAAGAAAACAGAGTCTACCGACTTCACAAAGCACTATACGGACTACGCCAAGCTCCTAGGGCATGGAATGTGAAGCTTAATCGTGTGTTTAAAGAGATGGGCCTCAAGAGATGTGTGAAAGAGTTGTCCGTGTATCTCAAAGGGGATAAGGGAGACTACTTGATCGTGGCAATATACGTAGATGACTTGTTCGTGACAGGAACATCATTAAAAGTCATCAATCAATTCAAGAAAGATATGTCAAGAGAATTTGAGATGTCTGATCTAGGCAAATTGACATACTATCTTGGAATTGAAGTCATACAAGGAGCTGATGGGATTCGCATAAAGCAAGAGGGTTATGCAAAAGGAATTCTCTTGGATACAAAGATGGACACATGTAATCCCACACAAGTTCCAATGAATGCAAACATAAAGCTCTCAAAGGCAGAAAGTGAGCCAGAGATTGATGCCACGGCATACAGGAGAAGCATTGGATGCTTGAGGTACCTGCTTCACACGAGACCAGACTTGGCATATGCTGTTGGAGTTCTAAGTCGATACATGCAAAGTCCGAGAGAGAGTCACGGTCAAGCTCTTAAACAGGTAATAAGATATGTAAAGGGAACTACCAATTTGGGTTTGTTTTTCAGGAGAGATGAATCAAGCAAGGTGATTGGATACAGTGATAGTAGTCATAACATTGATATCGATGATGGAAGAAGCACGTCGGGTCACATCTTCTACTTCGGTTCATCACCAATCACGTGGACATCGCAGAAACAGCCCAACGTCGCGTTATCGTCTTGCGAAGCTGAGTTCATGGCAGCTACGGAAGCCGCAAAGCAAGCTATATGGCTTAAGGAGTTAATGGAAGAAATACTTAGCAAAGACGAGAAGGTCACACTGAGGATTGACAATAAGTCAGCCATTGCTCTCACCAAGAACCCGGTCTTTCATGGAAGGAGCAAACACATTCTCAAGAAATATCACTTCATTAGAGAGTGTGTGGAGAATGATCAAATAGAGGTGGAGTATGTTCCTGGTACACTACAGAAGGCGGACATACTTACGAAGCCACTAGCCCGAATCAAATTCAAGGAAATGAGGAACTTGATCGGAGTACAAGCAATCGAAGACCCTGCAATTCGTGTTGGAATTACGGGGGTGAATGTTGGATAATTCCAGAACTTGGGGAACAAGTTTCTTTAGAAAGTGGAAGTTTCTAGAGAACTAGAAAAAAGGAAAACAAGGTTTACAAAATATGGAAATTGGTTTTGTAATCCTAATAGGTTTAGGATGTTTCTTATGCCTATATAAGGAGTTCTATGTAGAGAGTTGTTCTACAAGACTTCAATAGAGAGATTTAGTTTTTGTGAGAGTTTTCTAAATCTAATAAAGAAGTGCAGTTCTTTAAGCTTTTGATTTCTACATAACTAACTTGAATAAGCAACTCAATGATAAACAATTAACCTTTGAGAAACTGTTTATTGTCAAAGTTCTTTCATACATGTCTGGCAAAAAAGCAAAGCTTGTGTGCATTGCTAGCGCTGTGGCGCGTAAATACTGTGTTTGTATATATATATATATATATATATATATATATATATATATATATATATATATATATATATATATATATCAGTTGAAAACACGTAGAAATGAAAGAAAAAGAGTTTTTTTTTTTATAGTTTAGCAAAAACGAACAAATTGAAAAAGATCACATTGCATTTATTGGCCCAGCTAGAAAACCTGGAAAATACTTTGTCATTTATTGGCCCACAAATCAATTTACTAAAAGCACATACTTGGAAAGTGCATTGTCCGCCGAAGCTACGTCACTTTTTGTGGCAAATGTTAGCAGGTTGTGTTCCGGTCACAGAGAATCTGCGGAAAAGAGGGATAAATTGTGACATAGGATGCGCAAGGTGCGGTGCGGAAGTGGAAACTATTAATCATACAATTTTTGAATGCCACCCTGCGCGGCAAATTTGGGCGCTTTCGCAGATACCAACGGTTCCAGGAACGTTTCCTTCGGCTTCTATTTATGCAAATTTGGACCACTTATTTTGGAGAATACCCTCAGAATTCGATTCAACGTCATATCCTTGGATAATTTGGTATATCTGGAAAGCACGAAATGAGAAGCTTTTCGATAATGTGGATAAAGATCCACGTGAGGTTTTATGTTTAGCGGAAAAAGAGGCACAATCGTGGCAGGCAGCTCAAGTCGAGCTACATGCTGAAAATCTGGGTTCGTTGGTTCAGGATACTCGACCTCGAGTAAGGGATATTTCTCAGGATACCTCTTATTCTGGCCATCGTTGTTTCATAGATGGATCGTGGAAAGAAAGTGATAAATTTTCAGGTACAGGCTGGGTTTGTACCTCAGTTAATGGAGAGGCGCCAACCATGGGAGCTGCAAACCTGCGTAGAAGTCTCTCTCCCTTACATACCGAAGTGGAAGCTCTTCTTTGGGCAATGAAGTGCATGATAGGTGCCGATAACCAAGATGTGGCTTTTTTCACAGACTGTTCAGACCTGGTGAAGATGGTGTCTTCTCCAACCGAATGGCCGGCATTTTCAGCGTATTTGGAGGAGTTACAGAGCGACAAAGAGGAATTCACAAATTTTTCTTTATCTTTAATTTCTCGTAGTGCAAATGTAAAAGCGGATAAATTGGCACGAAATGTTCGTACCGAACCGCATCACATCACGTATGTAAACAACATTCCTCAGGAATGGCTCTTTTGAGTCTTAATTAATAGCGGTTGACAAAAAAAAAAAAAAGATCACATTGCATTTAACGCTACATGCCATAAGCCTTATCCTTAATTAGGTTGCTTGGTACTGTTAAACCTCCTCCTATAATAAAAATTTAGATGCAGAGAAAGCTATAAGCAATGAAACGCACAAAGAATCTTAATTAAAAAAAAAAGATGTGTGTACTTGAGCAAGGTAATCAATGATAAAAAAACACCAAACAAAAGGAGAAGGTGCAGCAGCGTGGTGGTAACCAACATCCCAAAAGGATCAATCCCAACATTCCCAAAAACAAATTCAAAATCATGAGAAACTGATTTGTCTCAAGTTTTGTTAAGGAATCATTGTACCTTCCGAGGAGGATTATTATCGAGTAAACTTCTTAGTTTCCAAGCCTACAAAGTTGAATAAGAAAAAAAGTTAGAAATCCATTAGTTGTATGAAAAAATTGTTATAGGATTGAAAACATTATGTATTACTCAAAATATATAAAGATAGTGAAATGTGTGTCTTGCTATTTATAGGAAAATATGTGTTTTGTATGTTACAAAATAATATTATAACTTATAATGGTTTAAATGCTTTTCAATGGCCAAGTAATTAATATTGTAAAGGTTGAACTCATTAAAACCCACTTATTTCACCATAATGTTAAAATATAACATTAACAAAAATTACTACAATATCTATTATATATATATATCTATTAAATTTGTATTAGTTTCCAAACCTACAAAGTTGAATAAGAAAAAAAGTTAGAAATCCATTAGTTGTATGAAAAAATTGTTATAGGATTGAAAAATTTATGTATTACTTGAAATGAACAACAAACCAGTTGACTGACCTCTATCCACGGATTGCCCCGAATGTCAGCTTTTCAGAGAACCCGCCTTCGCCTCATTCAGAACTGTCTACTAAGAGTTATCACCATTTTTATTCAATGGGCGCAAGCTGTCAGAACGCAGATCCACCGCTGCTATATCAGTCAACTTCGGGACAAGGTTTCCAATGAACCAGAAGAAACCACGCAACGGACATCATATTAAAAGATAGCGCAAAAACTTAGCTTTCTATAGACACCAACCTCGTCTCTATCGTCAAGTTCATTCGAGTTATATTGCTACATATGTACGTCTGCTTATGTGTAGTCTCAACAATACCACTATTATGATTCAAGAAAAAAAATAAAACAAAAGGTTCATCAGCTTTCTCAGCTCGTCAGCTGATGAGCCTGCCTAGCTCGCATCTCGTCAACCTGTCTATCTCGTCAGCCTGCGTACCTAACTCGCATCTATTACTCAAATGCCAAGTTAAGCCTCGCATCTTATTGGGCCTATGGGCTTGGTCGGTTTAATGTTTGATTAGGTTACCATTATACTCAAGTTGTAACCTTATATAAAGCTGAACGTGATGTACCTTAAACCCTAAGAAATCAGATTTATACAATATTGAAGGTTTCTTGACATGGTATCAGAGCCGTAACCTAACTACTACAAGGTTGTTGCTCGATTCTGTGAACTAAATTTCCGCTACAAGATTACTCTGTTCTTCTTCTAAAATTTCTCAATTTTTTGACCTAACTTTCAACCATTCTCTCGGTTGAAATTTTTTCTTTCTCCTCTACAATGGCAACTTCATCTTCTACTTCGTCTTCTACGTCCTCTGCTTTGACTGAAGTAGTGGCTCAGCCTCGTGTTAAAACTCGGCGCACAATATCGCCGTATGACTTAACATCCAGTGATAATCCAGGAACTTTAATCTCAAAACCTTTGCTGTGTGGCCCTAATTATGATGAACGGGCAAATAATCTCCGACTTGCACTCAAAGCAAGGAAGAAATTCGGGTTTGTCGATGGAACTATACCACAGCCTCCAGAAGACGCCGCCGATTATGAGGACTGGATTGCAAACAATGCTCTTGTAATCTCCTGGATCCGTTTAACTATTGAAGAGAATCTCTCCTCGTCTGTGTCTCATATTCATGATTCAAGTGAGCTCTGGACGCATATACAGAAGAGGTTCGGTGTGAAGAATGGCCAAAGAGTACAACGCTTAAAAACAGAATTGGCAAACTGTCGGCAAAAAGGGCTTCCAATCGAGACTTATTACGGGAAACTCACACAGCTTTGGGGTAGTTTGGCGGATTATCAGCGAGCCAAAACCATGGAAGAAGTGAGAAAGGAGCGTGAGGAAGACAAGTTACATCAATTCCTCATGGGCCTTGACGACGCCTTGTACGGAGCTGTGAAATCAAACTTGTTGTCTCGAGTGCCTCTGCCTAGTCTTGAGGAAGCGTATAATGCGTTGTGTTTAGATGAGGAATCCAAAAATTTGAGCCGTGACAATGAAGTGAGAGCAGACGGGGTTAGCTTTGCAGTTCAAGCAAATTTGCATCGGAAAGTGTTTGAAAACAGAGGCAGCTCTGTTTCCTGCACAACTTGTGGCCGCACCGGTCACATTGCTGACAATTGTTTCCGAAAAATCGGATACCCTGACTGGTGGGTGGAGAATCCAAAACAGAACTCAAATTTTTGAAATAAATCGAGTAACCAGTCAGCTAAAGGAAACGCTAACTCTAGCGGTATGGGTCGCGACAACACAACAACTTCTGTGGGATCAATGATGGGCAAGAGTTCAAATTCTGCTCAAGTCAATCATGTTTCCACTGCCTTGTCGAGCTTCGGACTCAACACTGCCATTTCATCACAGTCCTCTCCGATAAATTATGCTGATCGTGTTGGGATCATTGGCCTGAGCAATGAAGAATGGAACTCCGTAGTCACTACACTTGCAAAACGAAACTCACCACCAGATGATACTCCATCGGGTAAGTATTTTCTTTAGTCATGGATTATTGATACTGGTGCATCTAATCATATGACAGGTACACTAAATTTCCTACACGATGTCCGCATTATGCCTCCGGTTCTTATTAAGCTGCCGGATGGTCGATTCACTACAGCCACAAAATACGGTTCCGTGTCACTTGGTTCTTCATTGGCTCTTCGCGATGTGTTTTTTGTTGATGGATTGAAGTGTCATCTTATTTCGGTTTCACAGTTGACTAGAGAACGCGGATGTGTATTTCAGATTACTGATAAGCTGTGTATTATTCAGGATCGCACCACCAAGACCCTGATTGGCGCGGGTGAGCAACATAATGGTCTTTATTTTTTAAGAGAAGTAGAAGTGGTTGCAGCTGTTCATTCAATGGATACCTCCTCAGTTGAAGTTTGGCATTCTCGGCTAGGACATCTATCTTCTAAAGCTCTAGATATGTTAAAGTTTTTGGATTTTAATACTAAGTTTGATTCCAAGGCGTGTGACGTTTGTATTCGCGCTAAACAAACAAGAGAGTCTTTTCCTTTGAGTTATAATAAGACTACTATTGCTTTTGAACTGATTCACTGCGATCTTTGGGGACCATATCGCACATCCTCTATTTGTGGCTCTCATTATTTTCTCACGATACTTGATGACTATTCGAGAGCGGTCTGGATTTATTTGCTTCCTTCGAAACAAGAAGCACCAACACAACTCAAAAATTTTCTTGCTCTTGTAGAACGTCAATTTTCTACTAAAGTTAAGACAATTCGCAGCGACAACGGATCGGAATTTATTTGCTTAAAAGATTTTTTTGCTCAAAATGGGATCATACATGAGACATCTTGCGTCGGCACACCTCAGCAAAACGGACGCGTCGAACGAAAACATCGTCACATCTTAAACGTTGCTCGCGCTCTCCTTTTTCACGCCAACCTTCCAACTGAATTTTGGAGTTATTGTGCATTAACGGCCGGTTATCTCGTCAACCGTACACCAACTCAAATTCTTGGTGGCAAAACTCCTTTTGAACTCATTTACAATCGCCCACCACCAATGAATCATATGAGAGTCTTCGGGTGTCTATGCTACGTCCACAATCAAAAACACGGCGGTGACAAGTTTGCAACAAGAAGCAATAAATCAATTTTTGTGGGATATCCCTTTGGAAAAAAGGGCTGGCGAGTTTACAACCTTGAAACTGGAAAAGTCTCAGTCTCACGTGATGTGGTTTTTTGCGAATCAGAGTTTCCATTTGCAACCAAGTCTCTCACGTCTCCAAATCAGCAGCTCACTTCTCATGCTCCTGACATATCCGCAGACACAGACAGCTTTGATTTTTTCAGTCCAGACTCACCATCAGTTCAAACTCAGCCCGCGTCACCACCTGACAATCTGGCAACGAATCTGAGTCCTGTTATTAATCAGTCAGAGCCCACGACGTCCTCTCACGAACACGACTCTGTTTCTTCGCCGCCTGCAGCCTCACCTGAAAACTCTGTCGTCACTGCTCCTCATCTGCAAACTCGCGACATTGTTAAAATTGCAGCTGAAACACCATTACCATCATCGTCATCAGACACTTCCACCACCGATGACGATGATGCTACAGAAACATAACCGGAACAGCTCGGTATTGGTTTTCGAAAGAAAGCTCCGCTGGTTCGGCTCGCGGACTATGTCACCTCTCTGCTTCATGCACCATATCCGTCAGCCACACCGTATCCCATAGACAATTATGTCTCCAGCTCGCAATTCTCGGAAAAATATCAAGCATACTTATTTGCTATTACTTCGGGAGTTGAGCCTACTAACTACCAAGAGGCCATCTTGGATGAGAACTGGAGATTTGCAGTCAAAGATGAAATTGATGCCTTAGAGGAAAATGGAACATGGACTGTTGAAGATCTTCCACCAAATAAGAAGCCAATCGGATGCAAATGGGTTTTTCGCCTAAAATACAATGCCGACGGGACGCTTGAACGCCATAAAGCTCGTCTTGTGGTTCTTGGAAATAATCAAAAAGAAGGCATAGATTATTCTGAAACATTTGCTCCAGTTGCTAAGATGATCACAGTCCGTACTTTTCTTCAACAAGCCGCGTCTCTTGATTGGGAAGTTCACCAAATGGATGTCTACAATGCTTTTCTCCATGGTGATCTTGAAGAGGAAGTCTACATGAAATTTCCTCCTGGATTTCGTACAGATGATAACACCAAAGTCTGTCGTCTTCGCAAATCGTTATATGGATTGAAACAGGCACCTCGTTGTTGGTTTGCGAAACTTGGACCAGCTATGAAAACGTACGGTTTTATGCAGGACACTTCTGATTACTCGCTGTTTATCTATGCAAAGGATGACTCAAGACTTCACGTTCTGGTCTATGTCGACGATCTTATTATCACAGGCAATTCCATACATCTTGTCAACGAGTTCAAACACTATTTGAGTTCGTGTTTCCGCATGAAAAATTTAGGCATCTTGCGCTATTTTTTGGGTATTGAAGTGGCTCGCAGTCCTGCCGGGATTTACTTGTGTCAACGCAAGTATGCTCTTGAGATTATTGCAGAAACCGGTCTCATGGGAGTCAAGCCTGTCACGTTTCCCTTGGAGCAAAACCACAAGCTTGCTCTCGCTAATGATGGCGATTTTAAGGATCCTACAAGCTATCGTCGCCTTGTCGGTCGTCTCATTTACTTAGGTAATACGAGACCAGAATTGTCATATGCTATTCATATATTATCACAATTCATGAATGCACCTAAAAATGCTCATTGGAATGCTGCTCTTCGTGTGATACGATATTTGAAAAACAGTCCTGGTCAAGGTATCTTACTCCGTGCTAACACACCTTTGACATTGACTGCTTGGTGTGACTCGGATCACGGTTCTTGTCCGCTAACAAGTCGTTCTCTCACTGGCTTGTTCATACAACTTGGTGACTCACCATTGTCATGGAAAACGAAAAAGCATGATGTTGTCTCTCGTTCTTCGGCTGAAGCTGAGTATCGTGCCATGGCTGATACTGTAAGTGAATTGTTATGGCTCCGTGAACTACTTCCAACGCTCGGCATTGAGGTTACCGCACCTATCACTCTTCATTCTGATAGTCTGTCCGCAATTATGTTAGCCGCTAACCCGGTGTTCCATGCTCGAACAAAACATGTTGCTCGTGACGTACATTTTGTACGAGATGAGATTATTCGTGGTGTTATAGCTACAAAGCATGTCAACACCACAAGTCAACTAGCAGACATCATGACAAAGGCATTGGGGCGTCAACAATTTGAAGATTTCTTGGTCAAGCTGGGTGTTTGTAACCTCCACACTCCACCTTGAGCGGGGGTATTGGGCCTATGGGCTTGGTCGGTTTAATGTTTGATTAGGTTACCATTATACTCAAGTTGTAACCTTATATAAAGCTGAACGTGATGTACCTTAAACCCTAAGAAATCAGATTTATACAATATTGAAGGTTTCTTGACACATCTATTACTCTAAAGTTGAGCTCAGTCTCACATCTATTATTCTAAAACCGTGCTCAGCCTTGCATCTATAAGTTTAATTAAATCGAGCTCATCTCTTACGTTGTGTATCGAATCTACCCGGATTCCTTATATTAACAATGAATTTAAATACTTTGCACAATCAATACTCAAATGATTTACTATTTATTCTATCATTGAATAATATGATAAGAACTTCATTGGTATTATGATGCGTTTAAACAAATATTAAAGAAAAAATACCTAACCTAAATTTGATTGTCAAAAAAATGGAAATTTGTATTTATCATTTGTGTTAAAAGAATAAAAAATTATAGATTGGCTATACAGTTAATAAAAGAGAAATTGTCAAAAATGCCCCTTTTTCGATACCCCTTTTCAAAAAGACCCCTTTGAGAGTCCATTTTTAAGTTTGCCCTCTTTTAATTTTTAATGACCATTTTATTCTTATTTGAAACAAAATTAGGTCCACAAAATACAAAATATTTTTTGGCGGGAAAAGTGATCCCGCAATTTTCCCGCCAAAACACTTGTAAAAACCTTTAAAATACCTTGTAAAATTTTCCCGTAAAAATTTTTCCCGCCAAAAATTTTTTTTTGCGGAAAAAGTGATTCCGCAATTTTTTTGGCGAAATTTTTTTGGAGGGAAAATTTTTGGCGGGAAAAGTTTACAAGGTTTTTTAAAGGTTTTACAGAGTATTTACAAGTGTTTTGTAAGGTTTTACAATGTATTTTAAAAGGTTTTACAAGGTACTTATAAGGTTTTATAAGGTATTTATAACTTGTAAAATTTTATAAGGTATTTATAACTTATAAAACCTTATAAAAAACTTGTAAAACCTTATAACTTGTAAAACCTTATAAAATAGCTTGTAAAATCTTATAATATCTTATAAATACCTTATAAATACGTTGTAAAACCTTTTAAAATATATTGTAAAACCTTATAAATACCCTGTAAAAAACCTTTAAAATACCTTGTAAATTTTTCCCGCCAAAAAAATTGCGGAATCACTTTTCCCGCAAAAAAAATTTTTTGGCGGAAAAAAATTTTACGGGAAAATTTTACAAGGTATTTTAAAGTTTTTACAAGTGTTTTGGCGGGAAAATTTGCGGGATCACTTTTCCCTCCAAAAAATATTTTGTATTTTGTGGACCTAATTTTGTTATATTTCCTTATATATTTGTGATATCTTTTATTAAAATAAGGGTAATTTAGTCATTTTGTACATAAAAAGGGGTATTTTTAAAAATGGACAGCCAAAGGGGGCATTTTTGAAAAGGGGTATTGAAAAAGGGGCATTTTTGTGAGTCTCCCTTAATAAAAACGCGTTAATTTATTAAATATTAAAAAAGTTTGTGAGTTATATTTTTGAAAACCATAGAAATTATTTTTAAATCAACCTAAGTTCCACCAATGATATCGGTGAATTATGATGGTCACCACAAAACTTAATAATCAAAAGATAAACAGGGAAATTAATATTACATAATTTATAAAATTATTTGAAAGATAGAATATGATGTTTGATGAAAACTTTGTCTTGATATTTATAGAGAAATTTTGTCAAACATCATGGGACTTATGATTACATTTCAAATAATAAATATACTTAAATTGTATGGCAATTAATACATTAAAGTATATTAAAATGATGAGTGGGAGTTACATTTTCAGAATTAATACACAATAAATTATGATTAGGATTATTATTATATATTAATACTTTAAATTATTTTAAAGTAAAATGAATTGATATTTTAAAGTAAAAATTATGAAATAAATATTATGATTCTCTTAACTATAAACAAATCTTATAATCTTTAAATATTTTTTTATATTTTGATATTGTTTTAGAATACAATTAATTAATATATTGACAGAAAAATTATAATGTAAATATTTTAATTTTTACTTTCTCACAAACGATAATGTTACGGTAACTATATAAAATATTGATAAATAATACTTCATTTGAAAAGGTATATAATTACTAAAAAGGCATTAAAAATGATAAGAGATGTTTTAGTATGAATTGTAATTGTTATAAAACTTGTGTTCTATTGATTAATGAATGAGGTTACAACACATATATATACATGATGAGGGGAGACAAATCCCCATTGGGCTAGTAAACCCTAAAGCCCAAAAGCCCACTAATACTAACATAGACCGTCATAAGGAGAATCTTCTAGAACATGGACATGGGCCTTCTAGAACATGGACATGGGCCTTCTAGAATATGGATTAGGCCCACGGTTATGGAGTCCATCCAATATGTGATTTATAACACTCCCCCTTGGATGACATAACCGTGTAGATGCCAAAGGATCTCAGTAATACGCTTGGGGAATGCTGCCTCATTAAAACCTTACCAGGAAAACCCATTGGGACAAAACCATGGTGAAGGAAAAAGAGTACAGCACGTATTACTCCCCCTGATTTGGTCATCCCTGTAAGTCCTTAAGTCCTCCGCATTCCAATTTGATGCGTGAGCTTTCTCAATGTCGATGTTGGTAATGCCTTAGGTGAAGAGATCGGCTGAATTGTCACAGGACTGAACTTGTACCACTCGAACTTCTCCATCCCTTTGCAAGTCATGCGTGAAGAAGAACTTTGGTAGAATGTGCTTCGTCCTATCTCCCTTGATGTAGCCGTCCTTGAGCTGAGCGATGCAGGCCGCATTGTCCTCGTACATGACCGTTGGTCCCTTCTCTTCGTCCATGCCACAATTAGATCGAATGTGTTGAGTCATCGACCTCAACCACACACACTCACGGCTGGCCTCATGTATCGCCAAGATCTCCGCGTGATTGGATGAAGTGGCTGAGATGGTTTGCTTCATTGAACGCCATGAAATCGCGGTTCCATCGTGCGTAAACACATAACCTGTTTGTGACTTACCATTATGCGGATCCGATAAGTAACCTGCATCAGCAAAACCAACTAAACCTTCTTTGTTATGGTTAGTATAAAATAGACCCAAATCAACAGTTCCTTGTAAATAACGTAAGGAGTGTTTAATTCCGTTCCAGTGCCTTTGGGTCGGACATGAGCTAAATCTTGATAGGAGGTTCACGGCAAAACATATGTCTGGTCTAGTGTGGCTAGCCAAGTACATTAACGCTCCTATGGCACTGAGGTATGGCACTTCAGGACCGAGAACTTCTTCCTCGTCCTTCTTTGGACCGAATGGATCAGTATCCAATCCGAGGCTTCTCACCACCATTGGGCTGTTCAATGGGTGGGCCTTGTCCATATTGAATCTCTTGAGTACTTTTTCAGTATATGCCTTTTGATGCACAAGGATTCCATTATTCACGTACTCAAGTTGCAATCCCAAACAGAATTTTGTCTTGCCTAGGTCTTTCATCTCGAATTCTTTCTTTAGATATTCGACTGTTTGGGCGATTTCCCCAGAGGTTCCAAGGATGTTCAAATCATCCACATATACTGCTATAATCACAAAACCTTTGTTTGCGAATTTCTTTATGAAGATACATGGACTGATGGGATCATTTTTATAACCTTCTCTGACTAGGTAATCGCTTAATCTATTGTACCACATGCGCCCACTTTGTTTCAGTCCATAAAGCGATTTGTTCAGCCTTATGCAGTATTGGTCCCGAGACCCTTTCTTATCTTTATCTTTGAGCTCAATACCCTCTGGTAATCTCATATATATCTCATTATCCAGTGGACCATATAGATAAGCGGTGACAACATCCATTAACCGCAAATCAAGTTTTCTCTTATTGCCAGACTTATTAAGAATCTAAAAGTCGTTGCATCCACCACAGGGGAGTATGTTTCTTCATAATCTATCCCCGGTCTTTGTGAGAATCCTTGTGCTACAAGCCGTGCCTTATGTCTCACGATTTCATTATTCTCATTTCTCTTCCTTACAAAGACCCATTTGTGTCCTACTGGTTTTATCTCAGATGGTGTCCTTAATATCGGACCAAACACATCTCTTTTCTTTAATGAACTTAATTCCACGTTTATGGCTTCTTTCCATTTTAGCCAATCTGATCTTTGAGTGCACTCTAATATAGACGTGGGTTCATGATCCTCATTTATTTCAATTGCTACCTTATATGCAAATATTTCATCGATGTCGACATCTTTGCGGTTCTATTTTATTCCAGACATGATATAATTTATTGATTTCTCATTATCATCTATCCTTCAGGACCATGAGGATTGGCGTCCCAAATCTCTCTATTCGGTTCCTTAGGGTCTGCCGCGGCCATGTCTATGGTTTCCTTAACCTCGTTTCCTACTGCACCTTTCTTTGATTTTCGAGGATTTTTATCTTTGGAACCTATTGGTCTACCACGTTTCTTACGTGCGTTAGACTCTGTAGCAATTTCATTGATTCCCTTTTGGATATCAATACGTACTGGTGCATTACAAGCTGGTATGTACGATTTTGTAACTTTCTTTGGGTCAACAAAGGAATCTGGCAATTCATTAGCTAGCTTTTGCAAATTTATTATCTTCTGGACCTCTGATTCACATGCCAGAGTCCGAGGATCTTGCCAATTCAAGGATGTTTGATTCCATGATATTTCTTATCTTTACCCAGCTTGTTCGTCTCTCCACCTAAAGTAGGAAATTCGGATTCATTAAATGACAATCCGCGTATCTAGCCTTAAATAGATCACCCGTAGTTGGCTCTAGATACTTAATAATGGTGGGAGAATCAAATCCAACATATATTCCCATCCTCCTTTGAGGTCCCATCTTTGTTCTATGTGGTGGAGCAATCGGTACATATACGGCACACCCGAAAGTCTTTAGATGGGATATGTCTGGCTCATGACCCATGAGTAATTGGGATGTTGAATATCTATGTTCACTAGATGGTCTTATGCGTATAAGCTCTGATGCATGTAAAATAGCGTGTCCCCAAGCGGCTACTGGAAGCTTCGACCTCATGAGTAATGGTCGAGCTATCAATTGAATTCGTTTAATAAAGGATTCCGCTAATCCATTCTGTGTATGTACATGTGCTACGGGATGTTCCACACTTACCCCCATGGACATACAGTAGTCATTAAACGCTTGGGACGTGAATTCACCGGCATTGTCTAGACGTATAGTCTTAAGCGGAAAATCTGGAAAATGGGCTCGCAGTCTTATTATCTGGGCCAATAACCTAGCAAACGCTTGGTTTCTAGTAGATAGGAGACAAACATGCGACCATCTTGTCGATGCGTCAATGAGGACCATAAAGTATCTAAACGTCCCACATGGTGGGTGTATTGGTCCACATATATCCCCTTGTATCCTTTCCAGAAAATTTAAGGTCTCTTTATTTACCTTAGCCGGTGATGGCCTTATAATAAGTTTCCCTTGTGAACATGCTTCACACGTGAGATTCTTAGGGATAACTCTTTTCTCTTTTAGGGTGTGCCCCTTTGAATTAGTATTAAGCTTACGCATCATACTAGTGACCCGGATGGCCAAGCCGGTCATGCCATAAAGTGAATTTCTCGATGAACTCTTTGTTCATTGCCATATTAGCTTCGATCATATCGATTTTAGCATAGTAGAGACCAGTGGATAATGCGGGTATAGTCTCTAGGACTTTCTTATGTCCTTGGGTGATCTCAATTATATTTAGGAATTCTTTGTTCCCTTCACCCTTTGTTTCAATATGGAAACCATTCAATCTTATATCTTTGAAACTTAATAAGCTCCTCTTTGAGCTGGGTGAATATAGGGCATCGCTTATTTCAAGATGCGTGCCCTTTGATAAAAGAATATGGGCTTGACCGTGGCCCTCAATAAGACTAGCTATACCCGCTATGGTGCTAATATTGGCATTTTTCATTATGAGATTTATTTAGAAAATATCTCTTCTTGTCCTTAGTCTTTTAAGATCATGTGGCCTGATCCACTATCAACCACAAGTATCTTCTTGTCCTTAGTCATTTCTTATATGGACAAGAATCATGTTTTAAACATAAAGTAATATAAAATAAATTCAAGCAAATAACAATCAATGAACACATAAAATGCAAAGAAAAACATAGAGGTTTTGATGTCGAAGTAAGATTTATCAACTTGATTCTTTTATGCAATCAGAAGTTTCATACTCTATTAGATCATCTTGATCATGTTCACCATCTTTATATACCAAATGGGCTTTAGGATTCTTCCCTTTTACACTCTCTTGATAGAGGTCACAACGATGTTTGGAAGTCCTACATATCTTAGCCCAATGGTTTCCCATTCCATATCTATGGCATACTCATTTGGTCGAGTGTTGTGGTTTGGAAATACCACATCGTCCTCGCCCTCGACCACGGCCGGAATTGGGTCTACATCCACGGTTATAGTGGTTCCCACGGCCGGATGAGTTATAGTGGCCACAACCACGTCCTTTCCATCCACCACGGTCACGGCCGTGTGGTCTATCACTTTAGACGTGGTTAGATTCTTTGGATTCTTTCTTATCCTCTGCGGCCTTATTGGCATCAGGTAATGGGGTTAATCTATGAGGTCGTAATTCACTGTTTTTATCAGTAAGTCATTATTTTGCTCAGCTAGCAATAGACTCATCCACAGACTTATAGTTCCTGGATTCTGAGACTCTCAATAAGATGGTGGCTAAAATTGCCTTGTATCTATCTTTCTCTCTTGGCATTATTGCCATATGTGATACATTCACCAAGTCCTTTTGACTTTAGGATAATCTTAGTATCCATTGCCCATTTCAAATAATTATCTCCTAAGAGATTTAGGGCAGTAAAATACAAGTTGTAATTCGACATCTACAAGCAAAGAGGTTTAAGTCAAAATCATGTAATCGTTAATGTCATGCGGTATTTAAGACCGAACCATGAATCGATTTACTTAAGGATTTGACTTCCCTTTTAGGATTAAATTTCCTTTTCTAAAGATTTCCTAATTAGGGTTTAGGGTTCTTTTAAGATTTCCTATTTAGGATTTTAAAATTTCCTATTTTATTTAGGATTTTAGGGTTTTAAGATTCCCTATTTTATTTAGGATTTTAGGGTTTTAAGATTTCCTATTTTATTTAGGATTTTAGGGTTTTAAGATTTCCTATTTTATTTAGGATTTTAGGATTTCCTATTTTATTTAGGATTTTAAGATTCCCTATTTTATTTAGGATTTTAGGATTCCCTATTTTATTTAGGATTTTAAGATTCCCTATTTTATTTAGGATTTTAAGATTCCCTATTTTATTTAGGATTTTAAGATTCCCTATTTTATTTAAGATTAAGGGTTGTTAAGATTTCCTATTATCCCTAAGATTTTAGGGTTTTAAGATTTCCTATTTTTTTTTTTTTTTACTTAGGATTTAGGGTTGTTAAGATTTCCTATTATCCCTATGATTTTAGGGTTTTAAGATTTCCTATTTTTTTTTTTTTACTTAGGATTTAGGGTTGTTAAGATTTCCTATTATCCCTATGATTTTAGGGTTTTAAGATTTCCTATTTTATTTTAGGGTTTTAGGGTTTTAATATTTTCTTTAGGATTATCTTTTCTAAGTTTTCTAGGGTTCATGCGATTTTAGTTTTAGGGTTTCTAACAACTTATGCATGTAATCAATCAAAGAAACAATCAATCTAACAACCTAAACAACCTCAAGCAAGCCGATTTATACTTAGGGAATTTCGGATTAGATCCGATTTAGTTTTAGGTTTTAGACTTTTAAAGTTTCGGCCATTAGCTTAGATATTTTCGATTTTGCGATTTTAGGTTTAGATAATAAAACTTCTCTAGCAACTTAGGCGAGTTTAGCTTAAGCAATAATCAACTTTTCTAGCAACCTAAACGAGTCAAACAATCGGATCTCACAAGCAATAGCAATCGCTTAAACAATCAAGGTTCGTTTTTAAGTTTCCACCGTTCGTTAGGTTCAAGTTCATGATCGGTTCTCACAAGCAATAGCAATCGCTTAAACAATCAAGGTTCGTTTTTAAGTTTCCACCGTTCGTTAGGTTCAAGTTCATGATCGGTTCTTTAGCTTTTAGGGTTTTGATTTTACCTTTCACCTTTGGGGTTGTATGGATTAGAACCGGGAGCTAAAGACCTCGGTTATCAACTTGTCACGAGCGTATGGTGCTAGGAGGAGATCGCCGATCAAGGAGCAAAGCGAGCGGTCGGCGGTTGGTAGCTTCAAGCGGCGGACGAGCTCGGCGACTTTAGATTTAGGGTTTTAGGGTTTTCGTTAAGAGCAAGTCGTGCTGATAACGTGTTATAAAACTTGTTGTTCTATTGATTAATGAATGAGGTTACAACACATATATATACATGATGAGGGGAGACAAATCCCCATTGGGCTAGTAAACCCTAAATCCCAAAAGCCCACTAATACTAACATAGACCGTCATAAGGAGAATCTTCTAGAACATGGACATGTGCCTTCTAGAACATGGACATGGGCCTTCTAGAATATGGATTAGGCCCACGGTTATGGAGTCCATCCAATATGTGATTTATAACAGTAATTAAATTTAGTAAATATGAAAATAGTGTATTTAAACAAGTAGAACACGTGTCAGCCTAAGGAAAGAAGACAAATAGGACACGTGTCAGCCTCTGGATGCATGTCCTAAAAACACTCTTCTTTATTATATAAAATAAATATTATAATATTGTTTTAGCATAAAATAATTTGGTGTTCATCTTTTACCTTTAAGTAATAATATTAAATGTTAAAAAAATGAAATATTTGAATTTGAGAAAAATGACATATTTCAAAAAACAAATGCCACATGTCAATTCCCTTAGAACTTGGTTTTGAAAAAAAAATTGGAGAAAAACAAAGAATGTGAATAAAGAGTTTGTTGTGGTTTTTTTTTTTTTTTTTTTTTTAAGTTTTCGAGAAAAGAGAGGAAAGGAAAGAAGACAAGTAGGACACGTGTCAGCCTAAGGAAATAAAACAAATAAGACATGTGTCAGCCTCTGGATGCATGTCCTAAAAACACTCTTCTTTATTATATAAGATTTTGGGGGGTTCTTTTTTTTAATGTGTTTAGGAACATGTGTTTTTTGGGTTTTTTTTTAAATGTGTTTAGAAAACTTTTTTTTCTGTGGGTACCAAATAAATAAGAAGGGAACACAAAAGAGACTTGGAATACTGAAAGAGACATGTGGTATTCAAAGGAGAAGGGACACGTGGCATTCAAAGGAGAAGGGACACGTGTCAACCTATGGAAGCATTTCAGAAAGATACTTCTCTCTTATTATATAAGAGAAAAATGACATATTTCAAAAAACAAATGCCACATGTCAATTCCCTTAGAACTTGGTTTTGAAAAAAAAATTGGAGAAAAACAAAGAATGTGAATAAAGAGTTTGTTGTGGTTTTTTTTTTCTTTTTTTTTTAAGTTTTCGAGAAAAGAGAGGAAATGAAAGAACTCAAGAAAACAAGTAGGACACGTCTCAGCCTAAGGAAATAAAACAAATAGGACATGTGTCAGCCTCTGGATGCATGTCCTAAAAACACTCTTCTTTATTATATAAGATTTTGGGGGGGGGGTTCTTTTTTTAATGTGTTTAGGAACCTGTGTTTTTTGGGTTTTTTTTTTTTTAAATGTGTTTAGAAAACTTTTTTTTTTTGTGGGTAGCAAAGAAATAAGAAGGGAACACAAAAGAGAGTTGGAATACTGAAAGAGACATGTGGTATTCAAAGGAGAAGGGACACGTGGCATTCAAAGGAGTAGGGACACGTGTCAACCTATGGAAGCATTTTAGAAAGACACCTCTCTCTTATTCTATAAGAGAAAAATGACATATTTCAAAAAACAAATGCCACATGTCAATTCTCTTAGAACTTGGTTTTGAAAAAAAATTTGGAGAAAAACAAAGAATGTGAATAAAGAGTTTGTTGTGGTTTTTTTTTTCTTTTTTCTTTAAGTTTTCGAGAAAAGAGAGGAAAGGAAAGAACTCAAGAAGACAAGTAGGACACGTGTAAGCCTAAGGAAATAAAACGAATAGGACATGTGTCAGCCTCTGGATGCATGTCCTAAAAACACTCTTCTTTATTATATAAGATTTTGGGGGGTTATTTTTTTTAATGTGTTTAGGAACATGTGTTTTTTGGGTTTTTTTTTTTAAATGTGTTTAGAAAACTTTTTTTTTCTGTGGGTACCAAATAAATAAGAAGGGAACACAAAAGAGACTTGGAATACTGAAAGAGACATGTGGTATTCAAAGGAGAAGGGACACGTGGCATTCAAAGGAGAAGGGACACGTGTCAACCTATGGAAGCATTTCAGAAAGACACCTCTCTCTTATTATATAAGAGAAAAATGACATATTTCAAAAAACAAATGCCACATGTCAATTCCCTTAGAACTTGGTTTTGAAAAAAAAATTGGAGAAAAACAAAGAATGTGAATAAAGAGTTTGTTGTGGTTTTTTTTTTCTTTTTTTTTTTAAGTTTTCGAGAAAAGAGAGGAAATGAAAGAACTCAAGAAGACAAGTAGGACACGTCTCAGCCTAAGGAAATAAAACAAATAGGACATGTATCAGCCTCTGGATGCATGTCCTAAAAACACTCTTCTTTATTATATAAGATTTTGGGGGGGTTCTTTTTTTAATGTGTTTAGGAACCTGTGTTTTTTGGGTTTTTTTTTTTTTTAAATGTGTTTAGAAAACTTTTTTTTTTGTGGGTACCAAAGAAATAAGAAGGGAACACAAAAGAGAGTTGGAATACTGAAAGAGACATGTGGTATTCAAAGGAGAATGGACACGTGGCATTCAAAGGAGTAGGGACACGTGTCAACCTATGGAAGCATTTTAGAAAGACACCTCTCTCTTATTATATAAGAGAAAAATGACATATTTCAAAAAACAAATGCCACATGTCAATTCCCTTAGAACTTGGTTTTGAAAAAAAATTTGGAGAAAAACAAAGAATGTGAATAAAGAGTTTGTTGTGGTTTTTTTTTTCTTTTTTTCTTTAAGTTTTCGAGAAAAGAGAGGAAAGGAAAGAACTCAAGAAGACAAGTAGGACACGTGTCAGCCTAAGGAAATAAAACGAATAGGACATGTGTCAGCCTCTGGATGCATGTCCTAAAAACACTCTTCTTTATTATATAAGATTTTGGGGGGTTTTTTTTTTTTTAATGTGTTTAGGAACCTGTGTTTTTTGGGTTTTTTTTTTTTTTTTTTTTTTAATGTGTTTTTTTTTTTTTTAACACTGAGATTTCATTGATATCTGATAATAATGGTGAGAACAGAGTAATGTAAGAAACAGAGCTCAACACAATGCTCATAAGACAGCAAAAAGGAGAGAAAAATTAACAGAAAAACCATAATTAGACAGGATCAGAAATGGAAGCCTCCCGGATAAGCAGCTGCCGGAGCCAAGAGGGACTGCTCCGTGAGATGTAAGAAGGATATATGTGATCCTTGGTAACACTAGAAGCTACTGTCGTAGCCGGTAGGTTTCCAATCTCAGCAACATGCTCTAGCGACCATTCATAAAAACAATGCAATCGATCCAGAATTGATGAAATCAAAGGCCATAAGATAGGAAAGTTTGATGGATGAAGCAATGCCAACCTAGCCATCAGAGAAGAAGCTTGAAAGATGACCTTGGGAATGCGCATATTTCTCAAACATTCCACAGCCCAGAAAATACTCATTAAGTCATTCTCTAGGGGAGAAGATATCTGCGAGTATGAACGCTGACTATGGAAGATGGTATCACCCAGATGATTTCGTGCCAGCCACGCAGCTCCACTGTTGAGATGAGCATTAACCCATGAGGAACCAACATTGCATTTAACCCAACCAAGTGGTGGTTTAGACTACTGTTTCATTGGTGGTGAGCTTTGAGACACCGGGAGAGATGCTCTTCCTTCTAAGTGATGCTGGTCTGACCAGATTGCATAATCCTCCAACGCCTTATTCACTACCTCAGAAGGTTGCATGCGCCGCTGCTCGAAGCAGAGATAGTTCCTAGATTTCCAAATATGCCAAATTATCCAAGGAAAAGATTGACAATTATTTGATACCTTCTTATTCTTCGCCAGTAGCGAGGTAAGATAATGAATGTTGAGAAAGACTGATGATGCTGAAAAACCAGCAGGAGGAAGGGGAATGTGAGATCGTTGCCAAACTTCCTGAGCAAAGCTACATGAAAACTAGAGGATGACAAATCGATTCCGGAGAAGCATTGCATAGTTGGCAAGTAGTATCTACCGGGATACGACGAGAGCGTAATCTCTCTTTGACGGCCAGAGCTCCAGATAGGGTTCTCCACAGAAAGTGCTTAAGTTTTGGGGTTGTCTTGATTTTCCAAATTTTTGTCCAGAGATTCCTTTCCAAGGGAGGGATAACAGAAGAAGAACTGGATTGGATCTCTTGAGTAAGATCCAAGCAATGATACCCACTGCGAGAAGTATAGAGACCATTTTTTCCAAGACACCAAGTTTTAGAATCCCTTGTCTGGCGATTAATCTTAGTTTTGAGTACCAGCTCCACATCTTCCTCTGCTATGATTTGGCGAATACGTGTGACGTCCCACTGATCCGATCTTTGGTCTATCAGCTGATCCACAGTTAAAGTTAGATCGACCTCTGCATCCTGTCTATATTTTGGTGTGCGCGGAAGTTTATCAAGCAGCCAATTGTCAACCCAAACACGAATTCCTGTCCTGATACAAGAACAGAGTCACACTGTTCTTAAATCAAGAGGTGGATCAAGAATTCAACGCTTGATGGCTTGCGGAAGTGTCGTAGCGGTGGTGATGGAGACGATTAGTAAACAAAACGAATCAATTAACCAAGGGGAGACCACACAAGGCTAAGTGACTCACGAGACAAGCTCTAAGGGAAAACCTCACAAAGAGAATGACTCAAACAAATGCTCAATGACTCTAACTTTGAAAGCGAAACAAATTAAACTTTATTACTTGAAAAATTGGTTAATACAAAGAACAAAGAGGCTGAGCTTTTATAGGCTCGACCAACAACGGTCTAAAACATCACATAAGGAAGTAAAATATGCAAAATTAAAAGAAAAACTTGAAAGGAAAGTTGATCTCCTAGCCGTTGGCATTGAAGGGCTCAGATGCACTCGGTTAGGATTAGGAAACTTGTGGGGGCGAGTTGTAAAATGAGGCAAGTCGTGGTGGCCTCTTTCTCCAAGTGATGATGTGTGTTTTTAGGTGAAGATTACGCTGGATAACTGGTCCTAGGTGCACATAAGTGTGGAGATCTTCAAATAAGGCAAGTGGAGCTCTTTCTTTCTTTTTTGAGTACCCTTCTTCTCCAAATGAATTAGGACGCTTTCCTTGGCAAAATATGAACCTTCTAAGACTCCAAGAGGGTTCCCAAGTCGTGGTATCAGCTGGTTCCAAGTTTGGTTCACGATCTTCCTTATTTGGTTCAAGCTGTTGCAGCACAAATAGTACTTCAGCAGGTACTTCAGCAGGTTCATCAGAAAGTCCTCCAAGCAGTTCGTCAGCCAGTGCATCAGTAAGTAAGCCATCTCTTGTATCAGGTACGATGTCCGCATCATACCCTCTCTCTTGAAGAAGTTTCGACCTCGAAACTAAAGGACCTGTACCAAACGAAAGTAAGTTAGTATATGATTTTCTTTGCGAGTTTAAGATCTTACCTTTGTTGGATTTGATCAAGTCTTCATCTTATTTTATTATTTTAGATGAGTCATATATTATATAGTTAAGTAACTGAGTTTTGTTATGTATAAACTATTCGTATTACACACCGAAGAGATACGAATAGAATCGTTAACTGCAAGACAGTTACACGTGTATGTATGTGTCTCTACATTGGGTTGTCTTGTAGAGACGTGTCCCTTAGTCAAAGTGTGTCATGTAAAACTATAAATACAGTTTATATATCTAATAAAAGTGTGTGGTTTTCGTTTACAAGAATACGTTGAGTATTGTTTCAAAAGGAAAGAGTAAGACAAAACAGAGTAAAATCTGTGTTGTCCGATCCTTAAATACTTTGAGAGTTCAAAGTTCTACATGGTATCAGAGCGAGAGATGATTCAGTGATGAAGGATATGATGGCTCTTCAGATTCTTCAAAGTGCAGTTTCTGATTCAATATTTCCGAGAATCGCTCCCGCATCAAGCGCAAGAGAAGCTTGGAACGCTTTGGAAATGGAGTTCCAAGGAAGTTCACAAGTAAAGATGATTAATCTTCAGACCTTGAGAAGAGAATATGAGAATCTGAAGATGGAGGAGAGTGAAAGCATAAATGATTTCACAACCAAGTTGATTAATATGAGTAATCAACTAAGAGTTCATGGTGAAGAAAAGACCGATTACCAATTGGTTCAAAAGGTTCTTATCTCCTTGCCGCAACAGTTTGATAGCATCGTTGCGGTCCTTGAACAAACAAAGGATCTATCAACTCTCTCTATGACAGAGATGATAGGTACTTTGAAAGCGCATGAGAAGCGCTTGAGTCTCCGAGAAGAACGTATCAATGAGGGTGCGTTTTATGGAGAAAAGCTTGGTTCGAAAAGAGGAAACAAGCAAGACAAGAAACGCCATGGGAAGACCAAAGAGTGGTGTGGCGTGTGTGAAAGAAACAATCACAATGAGGTAGATTGTTGGACAAAGAAGAACAGAGGTGTTCCGGAAAAGAGTTCAGAGAACGACAGAAAATGCTATGTGTGTGATAGACCATGGCACATAGCTAAAGATTGTAAACTTAGACGAAGTGGAAGAGCACATCTAAGTTTTGAAGAGTCAGAAGATGACAACGAAGATTAATGTCATATGCTCTTTAGTGCCGTTGAAGAAGAAGAAGCTTCAACAATTTGTGAAGAGACATGGTTGGTGGATAGCGGATGCACCAATCATATGTCTAAAGATGCTAACGTTGCATTTGAAGAGAAGGAAGAAAACAAGAAAGGAGAGTTACAAATAGCTGACATATTGACAAAGCCCTTAAACACAACAAGGTTCGAGGTTCTACGAGAAGAGCTAGGCGTAACGATGAAGCCATGATCAAGGAGGAGTGTTGGATTTGATCAAGTCTTCATCTTATTTTATTATTTTAGATGAGTCATATATTATATAGTTAAGTAACTGAGTTTTGTTATGTATAAACTATTCGTATTACACACCGAAGAGATACGAATAGAATCGTTAACTGCAAGACAGTTACACGTGTATGTATGTGTCTCTACATTGGGTTGTCTTGTAGAGACGTGTCCCTTAGTCAAAGTGTGTAATGTAAAACTATAAATACAGTTTATATATCTAATAAAAGTGTGTGGTTTTCGTTTACAAGAATACGTTGAGTATTGTTTCAAAAGGAAAGAGTAAGACAAAACAGAGTAAAATCTGTGTTGTCCGATCCTTAAATACTTTGAGAGTTCAAAGTTCTACAACCTTGAAGTGGTGAGGGTCTGGTCCAGTCTTGCGTCACTGGAGGTGCTTCTTGGATTAGCATGGAGTGGATTACGCCTTGGTTTTGCCTCTGGTACAGCTTCGGTAACTTCTTAATTGGTTCATCTAGTTTGAGAGTAAGCGTATCCGGTGGATCTTCTAGCTTCTCCAAACCTGTTGAAGGCCTTTTGACAGAAGACAAGCGTATCATATCGTCATCAAGATAGGGGGTAATAATCTTTTGAGCATAAAAATTTACCTTGTTATTGATTTTTTTTTTGACTTAGCTTGCATAGCACGAACCTCACTTTGATCTAATGGTGCTAAAGTGATTCGCCGGTTCGCATAGTCGAATGAATACCGGTTGGTGCGGCCATTGTGGGTTGATCTTCACTCAAAGGGGCAAACAAATAAAAACCTATCATACACTATACCGGATCAAAAACGGTAATCATAGTAGTACTTTAGGGTCGAATCCACAGAGACCAGAGATACACTTTAAAATTAATAGATTAAATTAAGCTAAGACGAAATAAAATAAGAGTTTGGTTTTTCTAATAACCTAACTAGAAAATAAATAAACAAATAAATAATAAAAGAATATTAGGCATAGGGAAACCATCCGGGATGTGACAAAACAATTAAATCAATTAACAAGGAATATTAAGATATGTTCTAGAACTCAATTCACAATTGTAATGGTAAGTCACTCTCGCACAAATACCTACTTAGCAATACTAAATTAAAGAACCGCTCTCGCGAGAACCCTAAGTAAAGCTAGCATTAAAAACAAGATTGATTTGTTCACGAGATGCCATGGCAAGAACTTTCGTTGCCAAGCCATGGAATCTTGCTCGCCTAATGTTGATTCCAGCAATTAAACACCACTTTCGCACCTAGTTTAATCACCTAAGATCTTAGAACAAGTTAGCTACTCAAGCCCTAAGCATTAAGAACAACATTAGAAGAAGAACTATAAAATAAATTCCCAAACTAACAACCTAATAATCGGTCACATCCCTTCAGAATAACCCTAGCCTAATAAGGAAACTAGCTACTCAAGCATAAAAATAGAAACAAAGATGAAACTATAAAGAGACATCTTTATAAAATAAAACTAAGAGTGTATTGAGATGTGAATCTCTTACAAACTCTAAAAGGAGAAGAATGAATTGTGTATGATTACAAGAGGCGAGCCCCTCTTTATATAGTAAAGGGAGAGAGGCCGCAAAAGGAAAAGAGAAGAGAAAATGGAAAGAAGAAAAATGGAAATCCTTGGAGAGTCGGCAAGCGGGGATCGATCGATCCTCGGGTAGGATCGGTCGATCCCACCGTCTTTTCGTCTTGGGCCAAAGCCTTTGATTGGATCGAACGGTCCATGGGCCTGGTTGGTCGGTTCTGCCGCCTCTTCAACCGTGGGTCGCAAATCTTCAGGGATCGACCGATCATCTGGTTGGATCGGTCGATCCTTCTTCATTTCTTCACGATTGGTCGACTTCTTCATGCTTAGCCCATTTGCACTCTTATTTGATCCAAAATCCTTTCTTTTCCAATATTCTCTCTTTAGACCTGTAAATCACTAAGTAAAGCAAATAGTCCTAATATTTATCTAATATAGGTCAGTTGACTCAAAATACAATCCTAAAACATAGACTAAAAACGATAAAAATAAGACTCATCAATTCCCCCAGACTTGAATCTTTGCTTGTCCTCAAGCAAGAACAATCCGAAATCTTAAAGGGAAAGGTTTGAAAACAAGAACTTACAACTTCTCGAGAATCTCCGTACATCTTCCGTGAATCCATTTCTAAAAGGATTGAGCTTACAACATGTATTGACCATTGGCTTAGCAACTCTCCGTACTGGTGTCCCGAGATCTCAAGGAAGCTCCAAAATCTTCTTTGTTGACTCCCTACATTCATTCTTTACAAGCATGCGGTCTGAGTATCGATCAAAGATCGCGTAGACGCTCACCTTCCTCTAGCTCCCAAGACATTCTTCTTATGGTTCCTTTCCTCCTCTTCCCCTTTTACTCTTTTGAGATCGATTTCTCCCTTCTTTAGGGTATCACTCTATTTTTTCTTTTCGATCTCCTTCATCTTTTTCTCTTTAGCCCGGGGTTGGTTTTCATGAATCCGAAGTATGCAAGGGAGTAACCATGCATCCCTCATCAGTCCACTTCTTTGTTTACCACATCCCTTTTCTTTTTTTTTTTTTTTTTTTTTTTTTTTTTTTTTTTTTTTTTTTTTTTTTTCAGGAGAAGAGAGGGGAATCCATACTTCTTTTCTTTTCTTTGTTATGCGCGTCTTGGGAAGCATTGAGTCAGAGGTCGCGTTCGATGTATACCAAGCCCCAAGTTGAGAAGATTAAGTCCAAATTAACGTCTTGTCATGGGTGGAGTCAACGCCAGGTCAATCGGATTTCCAAGAGATAGGGACTTCTGGTGAGTTGTTCGGCTATGGCGTTCCAATCTTCGGCTCTTCAAAAGGATAGTCATGACGGATAGCAGAAGATATTAGTACGAACACACGATTCACAAAAGAAGTTTCAAGTTCTAAACCATTTTGACTCAATAAAACGACTCAAATAAAATGAAAATGTTAGCCTAATAGTCACATATCCCCCCAAACTTACTTCACACCGTCCCGGTGTGTAAGAAAAATCAAAGAAAGGAAATGCAAATCAAAAGAAAACAAAAGTCAGAAAACATAAAGAGAGGATCGATCGATCCCAAGAGGAGATCGGTCGATCCTTCCGTTAGAGATACAAATCCAAATATAAAAATACATAAGTTCAAAAAGAGACTAAAAATATATAGTACAGAGGATGTAACCAGTGAATATGGAGTCTAAAGAGACGGTGGAGTGCCCCTATCGCCTGCCTTCCTCCTGGTGCGTATGCGGAAGTCGTCCTGCACGCTAGTCTCCGAATCATCATGGCTAGATGAAGAGTGCCATGTATGGGACCGACCAGGAGGATCTGAAGAGTACTCCTCATCAACATCGTCTGTGCGAACGGCAAAAACAGCGGCGAAGGTATCGTCCTCAGGGTCAGACTCATGCACTGGAGTAGGTACGCCTGGAGGCGGAGGTGGTGGTGGTGGTGCGACGCAGCAAAGCCAAGTAGCAATCTTTGTCAGCAGTGTGTTGTTCTTCTTGGTCGTCTCGCAGATCCAACGCTCCATCTCTGTAGCCGGCTCCGCAGGTGGGTCTGTAGCGGTATAAGCGCTCACGTCAAGCTCAAATGGAGGTACCTGTCCGGAGAATGGCTGAAATGGCGGTGGCTGAGATGAAGAAGGCTCAGAAGGGCCAGCCTCATCAGTGCATCTGGTGCGTGCTGCTCTCCGGACACCACTAGTCTTTGGCGGGATAGGTCTCTCGCAAAGCGCCCCAGCAGTCGGGTTGAAACGAATGTTTCCTGGAATAGCGAGAGATGTCAAATCAATGCGGGGCAGGCGAATGTACCTGTAGACCCCGTCAGAACCCTGGAAACGGTAGACTAGCGAGTGGCGGATGAGGATCTCGCTCGCGTAAAGGTGCTCCCGATCAATGAATCGCGCCTTATGCTCAGGAACGGGAGGCGCGATGTTGAAACGACAATGGGTGATGATAGGTGTCACCAAGATCCCAATCAAAATCGCCTTCTTCTTAGACCGAAATGCTTGCTTCGCCACCTGGATGAACTCCTGGACAAGTAATGCGGCAAAGTTGACGCGGTGCGTCTTGTTGTAGTTGGCCGCGGTGGGGTCAGTGATGAATGGGTGGAGCCCATAGAAGCACATGGATAGCTCAGGGAGCTGCAAAGTACCCATCTCAGCACGGGCAAAGATAGTGCTGCTCATAAAACGGACCGCCAAGCGAATCACCGGGTTACGGATAAGTGCCTGCTTGGCACCTCGAGAAACATACTCACCAGACCCAAAAGTCTGCCAGAAAGCAGATGGATCAGTGATGCCATCGAACTGGTCTTCTCGCGACGCGGGAAGCCGTATAGATCACACAACTGGTGGAGTGTGATGGTGAAGTGTCTCCTAGACAGGAAAAAGGAGATGAATGCGTCGGTGGCATCAAGTGGGTCCGTAGGGTAATGGACCTGCAGCGTGGCGAGAAACTCGGCTGCGGCATTGGGATAGATATCCCATCGCTTCTCCGGGAAAGAACCGAAGCCAGCATTGCGCAGAAATCCCAAGACATCATCGAGGATGCCCATCGCTCTCAGAACATCGGTTTCCAGAAACCGTGTAGGCTCGAACGTGCAAGCGCGGAGTGCAATGGTGTTTTCTTGATCCTTTTGGGTCCACTCTCGCTCTCCGGTGGCTGGTTCTTTGCCGCTACGTCATCTTGGAGCCATTTCCTGAAAACAGAAAATACTTAAACACAAATGAGAACAATTCACAAAGCTTAACAAAAATCAAAATGATTTTAGAAACTTATAGAAACAAGCAGTGCGACGCAAGCAACACATCCAATTAAACATAAAATCGAAATCTCTATCGCACTCGCGAAATGCAAAACAGAAAAATCGATACATGTAATGGCATTAAACACATGCAACCAGCAATTATCACTCTCTCGAACTCAATCGTCTCTCTCAATCCATCAATTTGCATTTCTAAACTTCTAAAATCAAAATTCTAAGGCTTAATACACAAAATTTCTAAGTTTCTCACAATAAAATCAAATGCATTTCAAAACAGAGAAACTAACAATCCTATAGCATTCCCAACAACCTAATTCCAAGAGATTACAAAGCTCTTACACCCAAAAGTGTAAAAACCCGAAATCTTTTTTTCAAAAAAATTTGGATTCTGTACCTTGATCGAATCAAGCTGGGTATAGGGGGATCAGTTAGAGCTCGAAAAATAGTGTAATTTAGCACCAAGAATCAATAAAAACAATGGAGAATTGAGAGAGATTTTGAGGATTGAATTTTTAGAGAGAGAGAGCTATGGAGGAGAGGGATCGATGGAGAAGAGAGAGAGCTCGATCCTCCATCGACTTTAAACCCTAAAACCGGTTTAATCCGGTTTGAATCAAGTGACAAACCGATTCAAACCGGAAAATCCAATTTTTTTCGAAATACCTGAGTCAGGATCAATCGATCCCTGGTGTAGATCGGTCGATCCCGAGGCTTCTGTCCCTCGGTTCATTTCCAGGCGAGACCGATCGATCCGTGGTGGAGATCGATCGGTCCTAAGTGTCTGATCGCCAAAATTTCGCATCTTTATGCGATTAAAACCTATTCCTGAAACACTTAGAAATTCTCATTGATCCACTGGTTAAATCCTCAACTTATAAATAGTCTGAACTTAAAAAAAATCAAAAGAAGCAAAATCAAAAGCTCAAAACATAATAGTTAGTACAAAAACATCGGGTTGCCTCCCGGAAGCGCTTGTTTTAAGTCTATAGCTTGACTTTCTTTCTTCTAGGCTTGTGAACGAGTCCTTGGACCTCCAACTCGTCCTCCTGAGATGCTCACACTGCGACCTCCGTCTTCGATACGAATGGGTCTAACCGCGTTCCCTCTTGGCGTGACGTGATAGAAGACCTCCTTGTCAACATTGGTGAAGCATACTCGGCGATTTGGAGTATCTATGACAGCTCCAACTGTGTTCAAGAAAGCTCTTCCGAAGATGACTTGTTGACGCTTCCCGGGCACATCTACAACTTTGAAGTCCGTGGGGACATCCACATCGCCAATTCGCACCATCTCATTGTGAAGTTCTCCTCTTGGTACCACCACGGACTCGTCGGCCATGTAGAGGTTTGTAGTTGATGGGAAGCAATCGGTGATTCCACATCGAGAAGCGATAGCGGTAGGGATCACACTTGTTCCGGCTCCTGAGTCGCATAGACAATTGTATACCGAGACTCCATTAATAGCGCATGGAATTACGAAGCAACCGGGATCTTCCATCTTGGGAAGACATCTTCTCTCATTGTTTCTCTCACATGACCTATAGAAGTGTGCTTCGATGGCATAGAAAGGTTCCCTACTTCTCCAAAAGCACCTTTGCAAACCGGGATAATTGAACCAAGCTTCTTCGAAACTATAATCATCCGGTACCATCCTCACTCGCATCTCGAACATGTTGAGATCATGTGGATGAATCTCGTCTCGCATTTCTCCTTGGTTCTCTGTGGGGTCAAAGCATGGGGGGTTGCAATTGCAATTCCTCTTGACAACGCCGGCAGTATGGGGAGGGAAAGGCCATTGGCGATTCACGCGGATACGAGGTGTCCTCTTCATCACTACAAACACATTGGCAAAGTTGGATCCCGAGCGATTGGTTTCAAGCACCGGGTGGTAGGCTACATTCTTGTCAATCTTGGTGAAAGTCATCTTGGGTTCTTCAAGGTCAAAAACGGCTCCAACCGTGGTCAAGAACGCACGTCCCAAGATCAAAGGGGTTTCCGAACCTCCACTCATCTCTACCACATGGAAGTCGGTGGGTACCAAATGGTTGCCAATACGCACCTCCACATCACCAATAAAGCCTTGAGGAGTGGTCGTGGATGCGTTTGCGAACTTCAATGAGCATTGAGAAGTCTCCATCCCTTGGAGATCAAGTCTACGGACAGTCGCCATTGACATGACATTCACGCTTGATCCCGAATCACACAGGGAGTTAGCAAAGACTTCTCCATCAATCGAACACGGCACCACAAACTTGCCCGGATCTTCAAGTTTCTCCACTTTGACAAGCTTTGGATCTCTAGCCTCCTTCCGTTTCGCCAAGTAAGCATCAACTTCTGCAGCATCTTCAGTACCATTGATCACATCTCTGCAGATCTTCTTCAAGAACGGGAGTTCTCCCAAAGCTTCGGAAAGCGTAGCTTCCTTTATCAACTCGCCAATGATGTCCTTGGACCTATTATACTTCTTCTCGTCGATCTTGGCCTTAGGCACCAATGGATAAGGACTCTGAGGCTTATAGGGGAGTACATCGGCCTTAGCGACGAAGTGCGCATCATTCTCATTCGAAAATGAGTCAGAAATGCCTGGAACAACAGCACGGATTGATCGATCCGAGGTAGGATCGGTCGATCTGACCTCTCGGGTCAACAGGGTGAAACCAGCAGGAGGATCGGTCGATCTGGTAGGAAGATCGGTCGATCCTGGGCCATGAAAACTCGAAACATCTCCAAACACATCCGAGTTGAAGCTTGTGTTGACTCCAGAGTGAGCCACGACAGCGTTACAAGCTTCTTTTCCTTTGGAGCTGGAAGCCATATATGAAACTCTTTTATCCAACGAGTCGACTCTTGTCGCCAAGGTAGTGAACTTCCCATTAAGGTCACCATACATCCCGTCAATCTTAGCATTGATCTCAGATGCGTTCTTCTTATGGCTCTCGATCAGAGAGTGCATCATCGTCTCCAGCTTATTCTCCTGAGGGGCAGCTGGCTTAGGCGGGTAGTTAGGAAACGTAGACGGCTTGTTGAAAGCTCCTTGTTGGCGTGGAGGGTAGACCATGTCTTGTGGGTTTTCCACGTTGTTGCTGCGATAAGAGAGGTTAGGATGGTTCCGGTAATTGGGATTGAAACCACGGTAACCTCCAACGTAATTGAGCTCCTCCAAGTCTTCGTCTTCTTCCAACTCACATGCCTTCATTGGTTGTTGTTCACACGCAAGAAGAAGGTTCACCTTCTGCGTGAGATCCTTTAGTGCTTCCGTCTCCACAGCCTTCACTTTCACTGATCGGTCATACTCGGGAGCATGATCGCTATTACTCCGTGCTAAATTCTCGATAAGTGCCGTCGCTTGCACCACTGTGTTGGTTGAGAAGTCTCCCTTGCTTGCAGTGTCAAGGGCCATCTGATATTGGGTGTCAATACCAACATAGAAGGTGGTCATGAGGCTCTCTTGCGTGTAGCCGTGATTGGGGCAGTCCTTCACGTACTCTTTGAATCGTTCCCAAGCTTCATTGAAAGTCTCGGTAGCCTTTTGCTTAAAGGTGACAATTTGGTTCCTCATGCGTGATCGGGCCTTCGTGAAGAAGTGATTGAGAAACTTCGCACAACACGCATCCCAGGTGGTTATGGAACCGGGCTCCAACATCTTGAGCCATCTCAAAGCCTTATCCGCAAGTGAGAACTTAAACAAGGTGAGTCTCAGGTAATCGTAAGGCCCACCATTAGCCTTCGTGGTATTGCACAGCGCTTCAAATGCCTCGACGTGGTCCATCGGGTTCTCCGTAGGCAAACCGTTAAAGCATCGGTTTTGGACGAGGTTGATCAAGCTATACTTGATCTCATAGTCCTGACGTGTGGGATTCGGAGGACGAAGCGCAGACCGGTTCGCGTAGAATCGATCCAGTGTGTCCTGCTCGCCAAGCGTACGAGCAGGTTGTGCAGCAACAAGAGGATCGACCGGTCCAGCAGCAGGATCGATCGGTCTGGTAGCACGAGGATCGTTCGGTCCGAGGATTAGACCGACCGGTCCGGCAGCAGCAGGCAAGACATTCGGAGGATTGTTCCCTCCTTCAGGTAAGGCAGGTGGTGGTGGGTTAACTCCTTCTGGTAGCACGTCTTGGGGATTCATCTCAGCTGGTTCGGAGTTGGTCCTTCTTCTTCATTCCAAACGGCCTAGTTCTTCGTTAGAGAGTGCAACTAAATCGGTAGCCTTGTGGCTTCTCAATTGCATGCACCTGAAAACAAAAACAAAAACAAAATAAAATAATTAGTATAATACGAAAAATAAAATTTTACACTAAATTCAATTCGAAAACTCTAAAGGTATCTATTGGTCTCCGGCAACGGCGCCAATTTGATCTTCACTCAAAGGAGCAAACAAATAAAAACCTATCATACACTATACCGGATCAAAAACGGTAATCATAGTAGTACTTTAGGGTCGAATCCACAGAGACCAGAGATACACTTTAAAATTAATAGATTAAATTAAGCTAAGACGAAATAAAATAAGAGTATGGTTTTTCTAATAACCTAACTAGAAAATAAATAAACAAATAAATAATAAAAGAATATTAGGCATAGGGAAACCATCCGGGATGTGACAAAACAATTAAATCAATTAACAAGGAATATTAAGATATGTTCTAGAACTCAATTCACAATTGTAATGGTAAGTCACTCTCGCACAAATACCTACTTAGCAATACTAAATTAAAGAACCGCTCTCGCGAGAACCCTAAGTAAAGCTAGCATTAAAAACAAGATTGATTTGTTCACAAGATGCCATGGCAAGAACTTTCGTTGCCAAGCCATGGAATCTTGCTCGCCTAATGTTGATTCCAGCAACTAAACACCACTTTCGCACCTAGTTTAATCACCTAAGATCTTAGAAAAAGTTAGCTACTCAAGCCCTAAGCATTAAGAACAACATTAGAAGAAGAACTATAAAATAAATTCCCAAACTAACAACCTAATAATCGGTCACATCCCTTCAGAATAACCCTAGCCTAATAAGGAAACTACTCAAGCATAAAAATAGAAACAAAGATGAAACTATAAAGAGACATCTTTATAAAATAAAACTAAGAGTGTATTGAGATGTGAATCTCTTACAAACTCTAAAAGGAGAAGAATGAATTGTGTATGATTACAAGAGGCGAGCCCCTCTTTATATAGTAAAGGGAGAGAGGCCGCAAAAAGGAAAAGAGAAGAGAAAATGGAAAGAAGAAAAATGGAAATCCTTGGAGAGTCGGCAAGCGGGGATCGATCGATCCTCGGGTAGGATCGGTCGATCCCACCGTCTTTTCGTCTTGGGCCAAAGCCTTTGATTGGATCGAACGGTCCATGGGCCTGGTTGGTCGGTTCTGCCGCCTCTTCAACCGTGGGTCGCAAATCTTCAGGGATCAACCGATCCTCTGGTTGGATCGGTCGATCCTTCTTCATTTCTTCACGATTGGTCGACTTCTTCATGCTTAGCCCATTTGCACTCTTATTTGATCCAAAATCCTTTCTTTTCCAATATTCTCTCTTTAGACCTGTAAATCACTAAGTAAATCAAATAGTCCTAATATTTATCTAATATAGGTTAGTTGACTCAAAATACAATCCTAAAACATAGACTAAAAACGATAAAAATAAGACTCATCATGGGTCACTCCACGGTCATATTGCCATGGTCTCCCAAGCAATATATGACCTGCTTGCATTGGCACAATATCACAAGTCACCGAGTCTTTGTAGTTGCCGATTGTGAAAGGGATTTCAGCTCTTGTTGACACGTTAAGCTCCTCTTTGTCATTAAGCCACCTGAGCTTGTAGGGATGTGGATGCTTATGTGTTTCCAATCCTAACTTATCCACCATGAAAGCACTCGCAATGTTAGTGCATGATCCGCTATCTATAATTAAATGACATACCTTATCGCGCACGGTACATCGAGTGTGGAATAAGTTTTCTCGTTGAGCCATCTCCTCACTAACAGGCTGAGTGTTGAGGACTCTTAAGGTCAGTAGCGACTCTCCTACGTCAGCATAGACGGTCTCTTCCATCTCATTATCGTCTCCGTCGTCTTGACTCGTATCCTCCACTTTGGGTGATGAACATGGCTCTTTGATTGGGGCATTCTCTGGACATGTTCTAGTTTCAATAAAGTTTCAAGAACACAAGATTAACAAGAATAACTCTCTTATTAATGTCTTAGGAAAATAACTCAAAACCTAAGCTCTCAAACTCTATTCTCTCAACTCTTTGGGTTACCACACCTTGGTACCTCTATTTATATAAAACTCTCAAGACCTAATCCTAACTCAATTAGGACTTACAACTTCTAGAATATTCTAGATAACTCCTAGAATATTTAAGCTAATCTTCCTTTTATTAAGTAACTTATTGCTCAAGTTACTTAACCTTCAAGCTTACTCCAACATTCTCCCCTTTAAGCTTGAAGTCTTCTCTTGGCACACCTTGAACTCCAATGAGCTTTCTCATCTCTCCAAACTTGACTCTTCCAAGCGCCTTAGTCAATATGTCCGCTTTCTGTTCTTCGCCGGGAACATGTTCAACTTCAATTTGACCATTCTCAACGCACTCGCGTATAAAATGATACTTCCGGTGGATATGCTTACTTCTAGCATGAAACACCGGGTTTTTAGTGAGTGCAATTGCTGACTTGTTATCAACTCGTATGGTTACTCTTTCACATGCCGTTCCAATGACTTCAGCAAACAACTCTTGGAGCCAAATGGCTTGCTTGGCTGCCTCCGTAGTCGCCATAAACTCAGCCTCACATGAAGAGAGTGCAACTACTTGTTGTTTTTGGGAACACCATGTAATTGGACACTCATTAAGGTAGAAGACATGGCCTGCGGTACTCTTACCATCATCAACATCTACACTATGGCTATTATCACTATAGCCTACCAGTCCTGTTCCCGCTTCATTCTTAAAGTAGAGACCGTGAAAGAGAGTTCCTTGAAGATACCTTAAAATTTGTTTTAGCACAGCCCCATGTGACTCTTTTGGTTCTTGTAGATATCTACTCAAAGTCCCAACACAATAAGGAAGATCTGGTCTAGTATGGAGTAAATATCTAAGGCAACCAACAACTCTTCTATAATCTTGTCCATTGACAATCTTCTCATCTTGTGCCTTAGAGAGTTCCAAACCGGCGGTCATAGGTATGTGTACTGCCTTGCATTCATTCATCCCGACTTCTTCAAGTATCTTCTTTGCATATCTCTCCTGTTTTAAAACGATTCCATCCTCTCCTTGAATAACCTCATAGCCTAAATCACTCATCTCGAATTTTCCCGCCATTCTTTTCTTAAAGTCAACTACGATCTCCAAGGTAGACCCGGTAACAAGTAAATCATCAACGTATACTGCTACAATTAGAAGACTCTCTCCTTCTTGTTTCCTGTATAGTGAAGGTTCCTTGGAGCACTTTTCAAAGCTTAAGTCCTTGAGAATTTCATTTAGTTTGATGTTCCAAGCCCGTGGAGCTTGTCTTAATCCATAGAGAGCTTTGTGAAGTTTGTAAACTTTCTTCTCACTTCCTTTGACTACAAAACCCTCGGGCTGAGTGACGTAAACATCTTCTTTCAACTCACCATGGAGAAACGCCGTTTTAACATCGAGATGATGCACTTCCCATCTATTTGAAGCCGCTAAAGCAATAATGAACCGAACTGTCTCAATACGAGCCACGGGAGCAAAGACTTCATCGAAGTCTATACCATGTTTTTGTACATAACCCTTCGCCACCAGCCTTGCCTTGTGTTTGTTCAAGCTCCCATCTGAATTACGCTTCAACTTAAAGACCCAATTCAATCCAATTGGCTTGACATTGACGGGAAGATCAACCAAGGTCCAAGTCTTGTTTTTATTTATGGAGAGAATTTCTTCTTCGCATGCATCTCTCCATTTTTTCTTATTGTTTGCTTCTTGAAAATCCCATGGTTCCTCATTGATCACCATCAAAAGTTGCTCTCCTTCGATCTCCCCTAATAACACATAGTCATTCAAATACTTTGGCTTTGTTATTTCTCTTCCGGATCTCCTTAGAACAGGCACGGGCTGTGGTGTTTGTTCTTGGTCAATTCCCACAGGTTCATCAAAATCCTCATCTTCTTCCTCATCGACATTGTTACTATCTCCTCTGTTTTCCTCTGTTTCCTCTCTCTCAACAATGGTATCAATATCTCTGATTCCATAATTAGCCCAAATTCCCACAGTTTCATCAAAATCCTCATCTTCTTCCTCATCGACATTGTTACTATCTCCTCTGTTTTCCTCTGTTTCCTCTTTCTCAACAATGGTATCAATATCTCTGATTCCATGATTTCTAAATTCTCCCAACACGAACTCTCCACCTCTATCTGTTCTGAAAGTCTTAATGGTTTTTTCGGTTTCTTGTTCTACCAAAGCCTTAAAGACTTTGAATTTCTCAAACGCTTCGTTCTTCTCTTTCAACAAGATTGACCACATGTAACGTGAATAATCATCAATTAACATGAAGACGTACCTCTTTTCCGCAACAGTGGAAGGTGAGATTGGTTCGCAAAGATCCCTATGAACAAGCTCTAATGGTTGTAACGCACGAAACAGAGTGGCTTTAGGGAACACTTTCCTTGCTTGTTTTCCAAGTAAGCATGAAGAACAATTTTCCTTATCTTTTGGTGCACTAGAGATCCTAATCACTAGCTCTTTTGTGACCATTGTCTTTATGTTCTCAAAATTAACGTGTCCTAGTCGTGCGTGCCACTTAGATGAATCACTTGTTACTTCAAGTTGTAAACACTTCGTAGTCTCAACTTCCAAATCAACCGTGTAGAGCCGGTTCCTTGATCGTACCGCCTTTACCAATAAGTTTCCATCACAGTCTTGTAGAGTAAGGTAGTCTTCCTTCATTCTAATATCACATCCCGACTCCGTAGCTTGCCCTAAGCTTATAATGTTACTCTTAAGATCCGGTATGTAATAAACCTCGGCCAAGATTCTTTTCTCTCCTCCTTTGCTTACAAACAAGATTGAACCTTTTCCTTTAATGTCAATACATGAGTCATCGCCAAACCGCACTTTTCCCGTACCCAACTTGTTTAGCTTGCAAAACCATTCCCGATTTCCTGTCATATGATTACTGGCGCCATTATCCAAGTACCAAGCTTTGTCCGAGCATCCCTCAAGTTCTTTAGGTCTCGCATTCTTCTCATTAAGAAAGACCACTTCATGCATCATAAGAGACTCAGCTTCATGTGTGTCATCTTCTTTTTCTTTCTCTTGAAGCTGAACTAACTTAAGCAACTTCTTCAAAATCTTTGGCTCTTCAATGCTTACTCCCAATGATACTGACTTGGTGGCTATTTCCGAGAGTTTGCCAGCAAAATCATCAATCATATCGGTTTCCTTCATCTTTATCCTATCAAGCTCAGCCATAAGAGTTTGCAGTCTCGCTTCTCTTACCCATTCTGCACCAAGATTCCTTGCCTTAATCGCATCCCAAACAGCCTTCGAGGTTTCATGGTCACCAACTTGTAGGATCAAAGCTTCTTGTATGGATTGAAACAAGAGTGCTCGAGCTATATCGTTTTTCTCAACATCACTCGAGTCGGGATCTATTGTTTCCCAAACCTTGTTCACACGCAGTGCTACTTTCATTCTCATGGCCCAAACAGTGTAGTTCGCCGTGTTTAACATTGTACACTGTATGGCCGACGCTCCTCCTCCTTCCTTTGGTTTACCGGTGGTTGCGATAATCTCACTTATGGTTCGTATGATCTTCGTAGTGTATCCGGATATCAAACCCTAAAGCTCTGATACCAAATCTAGTTTCAATAAAGTTTCAAGAACACAAGATTAACAAGAATAACTCTCTTATTAATGTCTTAGGAAAATAACTCAAAACCTAAGCTCTCAAACTCTATTCTCTCAACTCTTTGGGTTACCACACCTTGGTACCTCTATTTATATAAAACTCTCAAGACCTAATCCTAACTCAATTAGGACTTACAACTTCTAGAATATTCTAGATAACTCCTAGAATATCTAAGCTAATCTTCCTTTTATTAAGTAACTTATTGCTCAAGTTACTTAACCTTCAAGCTTACTCCAACACATGTGGCCCCTTCCCTTACACTTAAAACAAACAATGTCACAAGTATGGTTGGAAGACTTACCTGGATCATAGCGTTGATCTCTGGTCCGTTTTTGGAGTTTCGCTTTGGAATTAGAATCGCTCTCGACGGCCTTATTTTTATCAACGAGTTGGGATGTGTTGCGTGGTTTTATAGGTGCCTTCCTCTTGTTTTGTTCTTCAACTTGGACAGCTAAGTGAAATAGGCCATGGAGAGTCTCGTTGTTTTGCCTCTCGACTTTGCCCAACACCTTCTCATTAAGGCCATTGGCGAATTGTACCATTAGTGATTCTTCTGAATCAAGTAAGCCTAGGCGGTTCTTGATTTGTTCGAACTCTCCGAAATATGCTTCCACGGTTTTGTTTCCCTGACATAATTTACGAAACTTTTGTTGCAAATCACGATTATAGTGTGGTGGGACATACCTTCTCCGTAAGTAGAACTTCATGTTCTCCCATGAGGTTATGGGTGCGCGGTGGAGTCTCCGGTTTTCATCTACCTCTCGATCCCACCAAGTGAGGGCCTTTTCAGTTAATTGGGCAGTGGCTAAGGAGACTTTCCTTCTTTCGGTATAGCCATAGTACTCGAAGATATGTTCCATGCGTCCTTCCCAATCAAGGTAGACTTCGGTATTGGTGGTTCCTGCAAATGTAGGTGGGATTAGCTTAACGTCTTTTATACCTTGTCTAAGGGCGTCCTCTTGTTGGATTCTTCCTCGGTTTAATGGATCCCTCATCCGTGGCTGAAAAGCCTCTTGTTGATTCGGTAGAGGAGGAGGATTGTGTTCTTGTTCTGGTGGAGCTTCGTCTCGGCCAGGCGGTTCCTCTACTCTTGGTTCATTGGCACGTGGAAACAAGTTTCCTATGGCTTGTATAGCAGCTCGTGGTGGGTTGGCTCGTGGCTGCTCAATTCGGTCCAGCCGAGTGCCTAGATCAGTTCGCACTGCGGTGAATTCGTGGCTAAGAGTACCCATCCGGTTGTTAAAATTTCTCAAATCTTCTTTCATCTCAGCTAGCATACGGGTGAGAGCGTCTTACGGTGCTGCTTCTTTTTCCATATCGTCTCAGGTTACCTTGCACAAATTTATATCAAGAGATCAAGAACTGAAACAACTAGTAGTACAGAGATTTGAATTTTTGGTTTTAATTAAATTAAAATAGAAAATTAATCTTAAAACGAATAAAACTTTTTTTTGTTTTTTTGTTTTTTTGGTTTTTGAATGAAACTAATTACTGAAACAAAAACGAATTTTTTTTTATTAGAGTTTATGGATTTTATAAAACTAAAACAAAAAATAAACCTAAACGACTTTTTTTTTTTTTTTGGTTTAAGAAATCTGAAAACGGAATTGAGATTGCAGAAAGGAAAGAGTGAACCTGGATAGATTGGAGCTTTTAGCTCTAATACCAGATGATACAAGAACAGAGTCACACTGTTCTTAAATCAAGAGGTGGATCAAGAATTCAACGCTTGATGGCTTGCGGAAGTGTCGTAGCGGTGGTGATGGAGACGATTAGTAACCAAAACGAATCAATTAACCAAGGGGCAGAGCCGTAGCAACGATTATGAGGGCCGCCCGCGAAAAAAAAGGGCCGCTCTAGAAAAGTGTATACTTATAAAAAAATTTAATCATAATAAAAAAACAAAAAACAAAAAAAAACCTTCTCTCACACTTCAGGTGATTCGAACTCATAACCTAAGGTATGTGGTGTATGACATAATACAACTAGGCTACCAAAACACATTGGTATTTGAGGGCCAAAAATATTAATAACTTCTCTGAGGGCCGCAGCTCCCGCTTCTCTCGCTTCTATCCAGCTACGGCCCTGCCAAGGGGAACCCACACAAGGCTAAGGGACTCACGAGACAAGCTCTAAGGGGAAACCTCACAAAGAGAATATAATGACTCAAACAAATGCTCAAAGACTCTAACTTTGAAAGCGAAACAAACTGAACTTTATTACTTGAAAAATTGGTTAATACAAAGAACAAAGAGGCTGAGCTTTTATAGGCTCGACCAACAACGGTCTAAAACATCACATAAGGAAGTAAAATATGCAAAATTAAAAGAAAAACTTGAAAGGAAAGTTGATCTCCTAGCCGTTGGCATTGAAGGGCTCAGATGCACTCGGTTAGGATTAGGAAACTTGTGGGAGCGAGTTGTAAAATGAGGCAAGTCGTGGTGGCCTCTTTCTCCAAGTGATGATGTGTGTTTTTAGGTGAAGATTACGCTGGATAACTGGTCCTAGGTGCACATAAGTGTGGAGATCTTCAAATAAGGCAAGTGGAGCTCTTTCTTTCTTTTTTGAGTACCCTTCTTCTCCAAATGAATTAGGACGCTTTCCTTGGCAAAATATGAACCTTCTAAGACTCCAAGAGGGTTCCCAAGTCATGGTATCAGCTGATTCCAAGTTTGGTTCACGATCTTCCTTATTTGGTTCAAGCTGTTGCAGCACAAATAGTACTTCAGCAGGTTCATCAGAAAGTCCTCCAAGCAGTTCGTCAGCCAGTGCATCAGTAAGTAAGCCATCTCTTGTATCAGGTACGATGTCCGCATCATACCCTCTCTCTTGAAGAAGTTTCGACCTCGAAACTAAAGGACCTGTACCAAACGAAAGTAAGTTAGTATATGATTTTCTTTGCGAGTTTAAGATCTTACCTTGAAGTGGTGAGGGTCTGGTCCAGTCTTGCGTCACTGGAGGTGCTTCTTGGATTAGCATGGAGTAGATTACGCCTTGGTTTTGCCTCTGGTACAGCTTCGGTAACTTCTTAATTGGTTCATCTAGTTTGAGAGTAAGCGTATCCGGTGGATCTTCTAGCTTCTCCAAACCTGTTTAAGGCCTTTTGACAGAAGACAAGCGTATCATATCGTCATCAAGATAGGGGGTAATAATCTTTTCAGCATAAAAATTTACCTTGTTATTGATTTTTTTTTTGACTTAGCTTGCATAGCACGAACCTCACTTTGATCTAATGGTGCTAAAGTGATTCGCCGGTTCGCATAGTCGAATGAATACCGGTTGGTGCGGCCATTGTGGGTCACTCCACGGTCATATTGCCATGGTCTCCCAAGCAATATATGTGAAGAAGACGATGAAGTACACGAAAATAAGGAGCTCCAGTCAGATCACAATGCGGTTTTGGTATGTAATAGTACTCTTATACCTATATTATTCCATTTTGTAATATTTTCAAATCTATATGAACTTTGCTGAAAAAAGAAAAAAGTTTTCAAAATAATCTAAAAACAGACTTATGTAATAGAGTCAAATATTAACTAAAATACTGAACTTGTATTTAAAAGTCAGTAATCAAATAACGTACTAATTGACTAGTCGTGATCAGTTGATCATCTCTTATCTTTCTCTTCCATGTTTTTTTCAGGCCACTAGAGATAGCAATATAATAATTATGACCCCATCCGACTTGTCGGCTGAATGCGAATTTCGATCTTATTCTCAGAAGAACCCTGGATTCGGCCTTTACAACCGCATCTCCAAGTCTCTGCCTAGTAATCTAAAGGTTTACAGATTGGATTATAACTCTCTGATGAGATCCTTGTATGAACACTTACACCAAAAGCATCATGTTGGAAAAGCTTCTCAAACTCGCATGATCACGATCAGCTAGAGCATCATCTCCAACTTCTCCTTAATCTCTCTGGCGGTTGCGTTGTGACCAAAATTTGTCTAGAAGTTGTACGGAAGAATAGAGAATCGAATGGTAAGAACATTAATGGCATCAAACAAATAAGATATGGAAATCCTGAGTTATTGAAGATTAAACTTGATCGAGATCAACCTAATGGCTTTGGTCAATATATATCAAATTAAAATTTATGTTGGACAAAACTTAGCTTAAATTAAAATAGAGAATGTATCTAGTTATAATAATTTGTAGAAATCATAATAAAACTCATCTTGATTGTTTATATATCACTAAGTTGTATAAATATGTAAAATCATTTTGTTTAATATCTTCTATGTATATATTAATTGACAAGTGAAAACTGAAAACAATATATTAGTTTGTAAACAGTTACAATTCCATTCTCCAAAATCCATATCTCTTTAACAGGTCCAATAGTACTTTTACTTTTAGTGCTAGATATTGAGTCCCATTTGATGTTTGAACTGCAGGATCAGTTTTTCCATGTAATTCTCTTGTGGAAACATTAAAGTACACTTGATAACGTTAGTCGCCAAAAGGACGATGAACCTAAACTAAATATATTTTGATACCCAATTGCTTATCTCAATCGATCAATGTACATCCATAGACGATTTCACTATCACAGGAGTGCACAGTACATACAGAGATTGGTCAATTTCCACCATACAAAGATAAGTGTCTCTTTGTATCCTAACATCAATTCTTTCTCACTATGTTTGTTGTGAATGCAGTTAACAGCCGCATGGGCCTAAATAATAATTGAGCTTTTAACTTCTTTTTCAGGTTCATCCCATAACTCCAGCATCAGGCCTTAGCGGCTTAGCCCATACTGCATAGCTCCAAACCATAGTAGAAAAATAGTTCTCGTTGTTCTATATGATGGGCAAAAATGCTCCAGACGCATAGTTGTTTTTTTTTTGGGTTTGATCGGTTCGGCCCATGGAGCTTGATCATCATGATTAAGCATTTAAGCTCAGGAGAAAAACAAGTTCTTGACCCATGTCAATGAGACTTATGAGCTTCAAGGTCTATAAAACCAAGAAGATGCTTTGAAACTATTCAGAAAGTGTGCCTTTGCCCTTTGGTCAGAGAGTGTCCTCTTTCTTTTTTCATGTTTTTGTGAATACTATAGTTTAACAGGAGTAATAAGCTTTGGTTAATTTGGTTAATTTATGTTGGTTAATTTATGGTCTCAACTGATTTTATATGGTTTTTATATTCATATTGTCCCATAAAATATAACTTCATCAACTGATTTTATATGGTTTATATATGATCTGTTAAATCTGTTATAGGTTCACAGTGATCATAGGGAGGATGATGGTGCTACTAAAGATGGTGATGGTGATCACAATGAGGATGATGGTGCTAATAAAGATGGTGATGGTGATCACAATGAAGACCCCGATGTGGCAAGTACTCTTGATGATTCAATCCGTGATCCCAACACACAAGAGGGAGCTACGCTGGGGACGATGAAAACACCCAGACTGATGGAGATCAAGATAAAACAAAGGTTCTGTTTTAAACCTCAACTTTATCATTAGCCGATATTAAATAGCATTTGGTACTAATTTTGTTGTTGTTTTACATTTTGTAGGAGAAATCATCAACTATTGGTTTCTGCACACCAAACTTCAACCTCCTGTCTGAAGAAAGTGAACCTGACCCAGATTTTGAAGAAATTATTGCGATCATCCTTCAAGGATATAAGCTTAAGAAAAGCGATTGGATCAAGAAGAAGCTCGATGTTGTTTCTGCTTTGCAAGAAATTGGTGCAAAGAGAATCAGGATCTCAGACAGCGAGAAGCTGGACAAGATCCTGACTCGTCTTGAAGATTTAGACAGAAGACTGGAGGTGATAGAGCACGTTATGAAAATCAATGTGGATAAAAAGGAGAAAGGCCAGAGCAGTCAGGTATAACTTTTTTAATGCTTTTCTATGGTTTTTATAAAGGTTTTCACTGATTTTATATGGTTTTTATATGATCTGTTAAATCTGTTATATATAGGTTCACAGTGATCACAGTGATTTTGCATCGTAGATTGATTGGTTTGTAAGTATTCATGAGTGAGATTGCGGATTCTATGCGTGTGGAGATAGAAGATGTGGTGTCTACACTACTTTTTTGACTTGCATTTCCTAGGAACACAAAATGGCCCACTGGCTTTGTCCCTTTGTTTAATTGGGATCACGGATTGAATCCCAGTGGTTGATACATGGTTTTTACATGGTTTTTATATGGTTGATACATGGTTTTTACATGGTAAATGTAAGGTTTATAATGTTATAAAACCCTTTTTATATGGTTTTTATATAGTTTTTACATGGTTTTTATATGGTTGATACATGGTTTTTACATGGTTTTTATATGGTTTTTATATAGTAAATGTAACCCGTTTTTTATGGTTTTTATATGATATTATAAGGTTCATCCATGGTTTTTACATGGTTTTTATATGGTATCATATTGTTTTTTATAAGGTTTTAACAAGCATAACAAGCATCAACAAGTTAATACAAAAAACAAACAAACTGTTTAAACTAAATAAAATACCTGTCGTGAGGAAGAATTCTCTTTCTGAGAATCTTATAGGCTGTGCTGCAAAACTGAACCAAAGACTATCTCCTCTTGTAAACAACCTTCTTTGCAGCAAGAAGTGTAACATTTTCCCTGAAACTGTTATTCCAGTTCTTCTGGAAAGCTCAATGACGGGACGAAGAAATGAGCTTTCCAGGGGCTTGAATTTCTCCGCTCCTAATATAGACTCCACCTTCTGCACGTAGCTGAGTCTCGAATATTGTCTTACACCTGCTTCTAATTTCGGCTGTGAACCCGGATCATATGCTCGCAATGGCAACTTGAGGGTTGTGGATTCCATCTGCAAATCAAGGGTATCATATTAGTTTTTATAAGGTTTTTATAAACCTTAAAACAACTAAAGAATAAACTCAAGAACATTACAAGTAAAGCATCATGGACTTTAAACTTTTCAATCATTAAACAGACACTGGATATAAACAGACACTGGATATCCGAAACCCTTTGAAAACATTCACATTGGATATTATTTTCAAATCTAAAACACAATGGTATTCACACAGTAAAAATCTAAATCTAAAACATAAGATTAGTTTTTACAAGGTTTTTATAAACCTTAAAATAACTCAAGAACATTCTCTAGCAGTCAAAAGATCCCTCAATTGAATCAAATCACATTAAAACGACTCAAGAAGAAACTCAAGAACACTTAACACAGATAAAAATTAAAAAACCCCATGATTGCTGGAGAATGCAGTAAGAATCTAACTTTCTCCAGATTAATGTAGAATCTAAGTTCTATACGTAGTAGTTCGATTACTATCGGTTATGATTTTTTAACTTCGTGATGACATACGTTTGTTGTATGAAGATTCGACATCAATCTTTTTATTATATTTTATTACTTAAAGTGGGAATCTTCTGTAACTTAATATTGTAGTTAAGTCTTCTTCTTTCGTACCCACCAAAATAAAAAGAGTCTTCTTCTTTCGTTGTGTCAACGGTTAATTTGACTGAGCTTTGGTCCACACATATAACTTTTTGTTAAAAGTCATAATATCCACATATCAATATTTTATTAAATTTATAACTAATTTTTTAATTTTTTTTTTAATTTTCAGAATAGATATCATCAAACACAAGATGAGTCCACAAGTTGAAAACAACAACAAAGAATATATAACACTAGATTAACTAAACAAAAAACGTTCTTATCGTCGAACGATAGTACGTCTTGCAAGAAAGTGGGAAGCAATAAATCTGAAAAAAAATAATGAGCTTATAGGAATGAATTTTCTCCAATTCTGAAACTGAAATAGTACATACTAACTTAATATATGGAAACTTAATAATAAGTTAGAATATATGTAAGAATTAGATATAATAATACAATGAATAATACCTTAGAACTCCTACGGATTGTGATTTACCACATTTTTTGCAATTAAGCGATGATCCTGATTTTATCAGTTTCGTTGAGCAATTTGAACATGATATGTGAAGATGATAGCTTGAAGCACAAGCCAATATTAAGTGTAAAACTCACAACCGTTAAAGACTAACCAAAGGTGATATAAATCAAACCTTGGTTGAGTTACTTTTGGACTAGAGTCATGGGGAAACGGCTATGAAGGAAATTGCTTGGAAGTAGCCTCATTTCAGCCATAAGGACATTTTGTCTGTTTGTGTTCAAAGAGGGTTGCGGTTTGCTTTAGCTCAAGGAAGCCCTAGTTAGCTTTGTCTATATATAGGTGCTTATGTTCATTGAGAGAAGCCAAGGGAGAAGAGACAGAGGAGAGAGTGTAATAGCACAATGTAGATCTAAGAAGAAGAGTTAGTAAGGTATAGAGATGAGAGAAAACATGTATTAGTGTAAGCTTGTCATTGTTGTTCTCTGAGTTATACAGGAAGTGGTACAGAGTGAGTCTAAGTACTAGTGAAGGGTATTAGACGGGTCACTTGTAGCTTCTTGTTTGTAATACCTTCTTCTTCATAGTGGAGTTGTGGATCTATCGATCCTAACCGGACGTAGCGGCTCGTTAATGCCGTGAACCGGGTTAACAAATCCTTTGTGTGCTCCTCTTCTTCCTTCATCTTGCTCTGTTTTATCTTCCTCTTCTTCTCCATACTTTACTTGATTTGTTTCCGTAATATGGTGTTGATGACAAATGGGTTTAAGCTAGAGCCTTTGAGAGGCTAAAAACCTCTACAAGTGGTATCAGAGCACAGGTTAGTGCTGAAAGACTCAAGCTTTATCCAGAATCTTCAAGTCTCTTGAGAAAGATTCAAGCTTTACAAAGAAATTGTAAGCTTTGTCGAAAAAGGTCACACCTTTGTCAAGCAATGGCTTCGGGAAGTGCAGCTCTAGAGAAGAACGATGGGTTGGAGAGTATATCTCATAAAAGACGGCGTGTCTTGTCCATCTAAGAAGAACTAGACCTGCTGGAAGCATTGAGAGAAGAAGATAGAGGAAGACAGAAGATTTCGATAGAAATCTGGGTATTTAGCAGAGGAATCTTGTCGCGAGCTCTAGTAGTGTTCAGAGATCGACGACAAGGAAGTCGGAGAGATTCTCACCGGAGAAGGCTGGGATTTCGGCGGAGTGGCTCGAGTTTCCGACGACGTCGTGAAAGTGTAGACGGCGCCGTCACGAGCAGAACGAGTCGTAGAAGAAGCCTTGGGTTTTGCTGTCGAGGAAGAGATGCACGGTGAGAGAGAATCGCGTAGATGTGGTGGGCATAAAGTCACCGGATAACATCTGGATGTTGGCCGGGAAATCATGTTACGGTAGCCGACGGGTGAGGAAAAGAAAGGTCAAGGTACGACAAATATTTTTTCTTCAAGTTGGACCAAGATGGGCCTTGTCTCTCATTAGTAAATGTTTTAAGTGGGCTAAGATCTCTTGATGCCCACAAGTCAAAATAGAAACAAGTCACGTTTCTCTTGTTGCTTCTCCTTTGTTGACGTGTCGAGATTGAAGCTTTAGAGGATAGTCAACAACGACAGATGCCTAGCCAATTTTTTGTGGAAATTTCGGTTGATGGTGCATCAGTTCTTGTCTGTGTTGATATCAGAAAGAGGAGCTTCAATATATGAAAGAGATGTGAAAGTTGAAGCTTAAGTTGGATTTGCGAAGCTGGGAGACCTTCCGGTAAATCTAAAGTTTCTAATTTCTATAAAGAAATTGGAGGTTGTAGTGAGTAAAGAACGACGACAGTCACAAGTATGTGTCTTTGTTTACTCTTGATTGGAATGGAAGAAGAAATTCAGAGATGGAAGCAAGAAGAATATGATCGAAGATTGGATTCTTGATCATTGTTGAAGAAACCGGTTAGAGTTGATGTCGAAATTGAACATCAACTTCAAGACTCAAGTTTTGGGAAAAAGTTTGATTCCGCTGCAGTCACAAGGTATTTTGTGATGCTCTGTATTGAAGTTTCAGGTTGCTCAAGTTCTGCATATTTATTGGAAATGGAAGTTTGTTGGAACACAAGTGTTATGTACTGGTTTTACAAGAGTTAAGCCAAGATTCATTGATGGTTTTTTCATGTTATCTTCTGGTTGAATCAGTTTGGTAAAGTCAGTTTTCAGGTGGTGTTCTAACTATCGTGTTTCCAGCCCGGTAACTCATAAGATTCATGGAACTAGGGGATGCCTTAGAATCTTAAAGCTTATGGGCGTTTTATGGCTGTGTGTGTATCAGTAAGGGTACTCTTGGTTCAGCTTAAAGGAGGTTGCAGAATGGTTATGAAGCAAGTCATGTTATCTGTTTATTCAAGAAAGAAAAATGTTATGGAAACTTCATTGGTATTGGCTGAGTTTTTTGAAAGGGGTTTCGGTTGCAGGTTTATCTCTGTGTGTAGTTGTCAGTTCTTGTGAATGAGAGAATCTACAGGTTGTGGATCATCAGAGAACGTGAAGCTACAAGGCTGCTATTTTCAGAGGGAATGCAGCGTGGTTTGTAAGCATGTTGTTTGGTGTAAGCTGGACAGTTTGTGGTTGTTTGGTCATGAGAACGAATTCTCTTGACAAGGTAGTGGCAGCATAAAAGATTCATGTTCTGTGCAAATTTGTGTTTGGCGTAACACATGGTAATTTTGCTTAAGGAACAAGGAGTTCTTATCTCGGGTGGAGCAATATTTTCTCAGAGTGTATCTTGTGTTTTGTGTTTTTTGGATCAGATCTTCAAGTGTTAAAAGAAGCATCTGATGGTATGCAATTGGCTGTACTATTTTCTTGTGTCGAAAGTCTTCCTAGCCAAAGGGTGTTAGGCGGCGTGTCCTGTTCGTTTGAACAGCGGTGCAAGACAAGTATATAGTGGAATTGGCTACAGGAAAGTACAAGATTTTATTTATGGGATTGAGGTATGGTTTGATGGTGTATCAGCCTAAGTTGTTTCACAATTAGATCATGAAGAATGTTCCAAGTAGAGAGAAGACAAGGCTGCAGAAATTAAAGACAAGTTCTTAGTGGTTTTCTGGTTGCAAATGGATCATTTGAGGTGGCTGAAGGAAGAAAGAAGATGTGTCTCATGTTTTGACACACTTTCTCAAGCAAGTAATCATGGTGATTCATAAGAACGTGGAAATGAATCCAAGATACAGTGAAAAGTGGCTTTAACTCAGATTGGTGAAGCTCAGCTTATAGAGACAAAGTGCATCCAAGGGTTATAGTTTCAGGTGGAGTATTGTTGCTACAAAAGGAGCAATGCATATCTAAGGATATTTTTTCTTCATGGTGGAGCTATGTTTGTGGATGGTGTCTCGGAAGGTTAGCTGAAGATAAAAGAGTTAAATGGCTGTGTAACTCACTAGTTTATCAGATTCATGGAAGTTCAGTATGCTAATAAGAAAACAAGTCAAGAACAGTTTATTATCAACGAGTTTTCAGCTCAAAGAAGGTTATAGTCTGAGGGTACAAGGCTGGTTACAGTTTTTTGGTTTGAAGCTGATTGTTGGTGATGATATTCAGAAGCAGAGCTGCAGGTTTCTATGATGGAGTTGCAGGTTTCTGAAAGCTTTTTTCAGAAGACCCTAATATGTAAACAGAGATGAAGACATTGAAGTGGTTAAGTGAGTTCTCTAAAGGAGAAACTGAAAGGAGACAAGCACGAGTGTTGCAGGAGTTGTCTCAAGGCTGTTCACTTCGGGAATGTGAAAGTGTTGTGTATCAAGTTTGATAACAACCCATCTCAAAGCTGGTCTTGGTAACTGAAAAAGGAATCCTAGGAAGGATGTAAATGCAGAGAATGCATTTGGAAGACAACAACTAAGGAGTTTTTTAGTTGTGGTTGTCTGCATCAAAAGGGAGTATATGTAAGTATCCTCTCAGGGAAAGACACTTGCAGGTCATTCAAGTGAAGTATCTTCAAGTATCATATGATGATAAAGAAGAAAAAGACTTTGGTTAAGTCTGAAAATTGGATGGTGCAAGGTTCAAGTCGTTTGGTGGAGGTCCGCAGGTTTTGGAGGACTGTACTACAGCAGAAAGTGCATCAGATTTCTAGAATGGATGTGAAAGGTGCTGTAAGGATTGTCTCAGGGTTATCACAAGGTCTTGTTGATGTGAGACAGGTTTAAAGATTGCTGGTAGTGGTTAAAATCTGCTGGTAAAGGCTCTGTTTAAACAGAACAGTTGAACAAAGGATGTGTTCTGGATTGGTTTTGTTAAACAGGTTTGTAAAGGTTATCTAAAGCTGTTGTGGTACTAAACAGGCTGTTTAGATGGTTTACATGGTGAATCAAAGAAGCTTCAGGTTTGAGCTTAAAAATGATTCTGGTTTTCTGCATTTGATTCAAGTAATTCTGAGGATTTGGATCTCAGTGCACATGAGAAAATCCTAGAAGCTATAGCAAGGGAATCAAGATTTGCAGAGGGTTATTTGGTACTTCAATCACTGGTACAAGCTCATGGCCTTAACAGAAGCCATGGTGGAGAATATGTGATTGGACATCTTATAAGCGGTGAAGCTTATGGAATTTTTTTTTTTGTTGTGATTAACAAGCTGGAAGTGTTTTCTTGACTTGTTAAATGGAGTTTTTCTGAGTGGTTACATCATGAAGTGATCGTTGAAGAGTTGAGCTTTATACAAGTTTGTATAGGAGCTGGTTTTCACAACTCTGGTGAACTAAAGATGTGTTGATGGCTCAGGTTTAGCAGTGTGAATAGTCACATCTGAAGTGCATTGAACATAAGTTAAATGCTGAAGGGTAGAGCAAGTTTATGGTATTTTAAACTGCTAAGTATCAAGGATAAGTGCAGATTCTAAGAAGCCTAAAAGAAAGTAGAATCAGGTACTCTCTATCTCTCAAACTATATGCTGGTGATTGTTTGTTGCTTATGCTATCAGGTGGAGATTTGTGAAGATGATAGCTTGAAGCACAAGCCAATATTAAGTGTAAAACTCACAACCGTTAAAGACTAACCAAAGGTGATATAAATCAAACCTTGGTTGAGTTACTTTTGGACTAGAGTCATGGGGAAACGGCTATGAAGGAAATTGCTTGGAAGTAGCCTCATTTCAGCCATAAGGACATTTTGTCTGTTTGTGTTCAAAGAGGGTTGCGGTTTGCTTTAGCTCAAGGAAGCCCTAGTTAGCTTTGTCTATATATAGGTGCTTATGTTCATTGAGAGAAGCCAAGGGAGAAGAGACAGAGGAGAGAGTGTAATAGCACAATGTAGATCTAAGAAGAAGAGTTAGTAAGGTATAGAGATGAGAGAAAACATGTATTAGTGTAAGCTTGTCATTGTTGTTCTCTGAGTTATACAGGAAGTGGTACAGAGTGAGTCTAAGTACTAGTGAAGGGTATTAGACGGGTCACTTGTAGCTTCTTGTTTGTAATACCTTCTTCTTCATAGTGGAGTTGTGGATCTATCGATCCTAACCGGACGTAGCGGCTCGTTAATGCCGTGAACCGGGTTAACAAATCCTTTGTGTGCTCCTCTTCTTCCTTCATCTTGCTCTGTTTTATCTTCCTCTTCTTCTCCATACTTTACTTGATTTGTTTCCGTAATATGGTGTTGATGACAAATGGGTTTAAGCTAGAGCCTTTGAGAGGCTAAAAACCTCTACATGATATGTAATTCCAACCCTTATGTGTCACAATTTCAGTAATAATTGCTTTACACACAAAAGTCTTTTTCTGCAATTAAAAAGTGTGCAAATATGTTAGAAATACTTAAGTATCGTAAAGATTAAATACAAAAATTTCACATCCAATAAATTATTATTTGAATGTAGTTTTACTGCCTCGGAAACGTCAGCTGAGATAAATTCCCAAATATCATTTATTGAATGTAGCGGTTCAGAAATTGTATTATTTTTTTAAGGTTGTTCAATCATGCCGCCAAGGTTGACAAAACAACCACCATCGTAGCTGAAACTAATAGAATATAGTAGATATTAGTTTCTGAAATTTATTTTCCAAAAAATATATTTAACTACTTAAATAAATTTTAAAAAATTAGTAACATACCTTTTTCGAAAGGCGGCAACATAATCAAAGTCATGATTCAAATAGAATTTGGTTGCAGAAGATGCCGATAAACAAATTTGACCTTGATACATCTTGATAAGAACACTTGTCATGATAAGAACAATGTTATCATTTTCAACCCCACGGTATTTATCTTCTAATTGTTCTGCTTGTTCTGCCCATATTGTTGCTGGTATTTCAAATCCACTTCATATAAGAAACAAAAGATTGGTTGTTAGCCAAATAAAAACAAAATAAAGGTATCTATAATACAATTATTCTCATCATTAAAGTAAGGAGAGCAAAAATCTATAGTAAAAAACATACCCTTCTAACAATAAAGTTAAAGTGACTCTTCTTAAAGTGGGTGTTGTTTGAGTACGAACATCTGATTTTTCAATATTTTTGATATATCCAATTATATCTGTATGAAAAAAATGTGACACATAAGTATAAAAATTTAAAACTAAAAATATTACCATATAAATCTTGTGTCATATTTTTCAGTTTAGCCAAATCTCCGTGATTTCGAAATCGGAAATTTTCCAGAGGTATTTTGCAAAATTGTTGATCCACATTTGCAATTGTTGTTCTCTCTGTTAATATCATCTGAAATTTATGATCAGAGACTTTGTAGTGCTTATTGCAATCTTGCACATTAAAGTTACAAATTTCGATAAGACTTCCTTCACATAATTGATCTCCAAACTTTTCAATAAGGAAATGATGCACAAAGCCTTGAATAGTATTTTCCTATTTTTAAAATATATAAAAATTTAGATAAATAATTTAATAATAATTTGACGAATATTTTAGTTTAAAGAAAAATATTAAAAGAATTACCTTCTCGTCGAGTAGGAGAAAATTCATTCCTATAAGCTCATTATTTTTTTTCAGATTTATTGCTTCCCACTTTCTTGCAAGACGTACTATCGTTCGACGATAAGAACGTTTTTTGTTTAGTTAATCTAGTGTTATATATTCTTTGTTGTTGTTTTCAACTTGTGGGCTCATCTTGTGTTTGATGATATCTATTCTGAAAATTAAAAAAAAAATTAAAAAATTAGTTATAAATTTAATAAAATATTGATATGTGGATATTATGACTTTTAACAAAAAAATTATATGTGTGGACCAAAGCTCAGTCAAATTAACCGTTGACGCAACGAAAGAAGAAGACTCTTTTTATTTTGGTGGGTACGAAAGAAGAAGACTTAACTACAATATTAAGTTACAGAAGATTCCCAATTTAAGTAATAAAATAAAATAAAAAGATTGATGTCGAATCTTCATACAACAAACGTATGTCATCACGAAATTAAAAAATCATAACCGATAGTAATCGAACTACTACGTATAGGATTGATTCCTTCATGGGTATGTACGTAGGCAACTCAAACAACAAAATACGACATCGACATCGACATACGTACCTCACGTTCTCACGTCCTCAACGATAGGTAAAAGCAAAAACTTCTCAACAGAACAAAATTCAATTAAAGATGGTGTTTTGAAGAAAGTATTTTCTTTGGTAAGAAATATATGAGACCATCTACTTATTATATAGAGGTGAGTATTTACAATTCTTTTTTTTCTTTTAGGAATAGTATTTAAAAATTTATAATGGAACATATACATATAATTTACTTATGATTATCTTTTTATATTTTTGAAAATATTACAATATATAATTCATAATTATCTTTTTATATTTTTAAAATTATTTCAATTTATAATTTATCTTATAATTATCATTATAAATTTTAAAATTGTTTTAAACATAATTCATAATTATAGAATACTTTTCTTTTTGAATTTGTAATCTATTTATTATTTCCTTATTATTATCTTTATATTTTAAAAATTATTTAAATTATTTAAATTTTAAATTAATAAATTATATGTTTATATATTTATCTTGCTTATAATAAATTATTTAAATTTTAAGTTAATAAATTATATGTTTATATATTTATCTTCCTTATAATTATCTTTTTAAACTTTTAAAATTATTAAAAATTATATAACTTTCTTAAGATTATCTATAAAATTATAATTGTTTTTCTTTTATAATTAGTAATAGACACGTGTCAAAATCTCAAAACGTTAAAATCGACATGTGTCGCAATCTAGCGAGTTAGTAACTTCGAAAACCCAACTTTATATAATAAGATAGATTAATAAACCTAAATATTATTATTATTATTATTATTATTATTATTATTATTATTATTTTAACAAACGCCTAAATATTATTACTATTATTTCATTTTAACCATTTAAATCCATCCATCATCTATTGACCATTTGTTTGATGTTAATTGGACACACAAGTTAACTTGTTTTACATTTTGTTACCAATCTATATCAATTATCTATATTTTTTTTTACTTGTTTTAGTTTTGAATCTTAGAGACAACGTAAGAAGATCAAATTATACTATTACACATTCAATAGCTGATTGAAAGTGTACATCATACACTATATAACCGGTTATTATGGACATATATGTCCACGATAGCATTATCCACGTATAAATAACTGAGTTATAAAATGAAAAAGTAGGGAAAAAAAATGAGATAAGCTTTGAAAACATACATTTATGTTTCATATGCATTCCTTCCAAGTAAAAAGAGATACAATTAATGTAGATACCATCGAACAAATGTTCAATAAGTGATGGATGGATTCAAATGGTCAAAATGAGATAATAATAAGTTTTTTTTTTTTTTTTTTTGTAGATCCATATGGAATAGAAACGCAAGTTTGTTGGTTGTTTGTGGAGTTTTCGTAACAAAAGTGTTTACTTTGCATAATATAAAATGCCTCTCATGTGTTCGACAAAAAATACTTCATAAAAAACTTGTTTGTCCATTTACCATGTTCGACATACAATGGAATGGACAATTAGAGTAACAAATCCAGCGTCCGACCAAGGAGACGCACGAGTCGTCGTCTGAGAAAATAGCAAAGGAAAGCATTAGTTGAAATGAATAGAATACAACCATTTGAGAGTTTTATAGTGAACCTTCCATATTGACGCCAATTTCACAATCGTTTATTGCAATTTTACTCTGGTTTCTTTCTAGGAAACAACTATGGTTTTACTAGGGTTTATGGTACAAAAAATAGAAATGAAGAATAAGTTTCCAAATTGCATAGATTTAATAAATAAATTCTATTTGTATATTGAGATTGTTAAGCCCAAAAAATATATGCCATATTGGGTTGAATTTCCAGGCCCATGATTTTGAGTAGAAATTGTTTTAAGGGTAATTAAATAGGTAATTGCAAATAATAGTCTATTAGAGAGTAGAGATGTATTTCTACCAAAAAAAAAAAAAAAGAGAGTAGAGATGTATTAGAGGAAGAGAGAGAAATGTGTCTATTATACAAAATATGTTGAAAACTACCTATTTTGCAAAATATTTGTTTGGAAAGTGTCTAGTTAGCAAATATTTTCAATCCAAAATACTTAAACATAACACACAAACTAAGAAGACACCTGATATATCCCATATTTTACCCTCCATCTATATGTTTTAGGATTCGTTTTTAGAGTCTTTCTAGTGTTTTTGTAGTGTTTTAGTGTGATTACAGGTTAATGTACGTTTGGAGCTTACATGGAGCAAAAGGAACCAAAAGGATTCAAATTGGAGCTAAAAGATGAAGTTTGAAGATCAATGCAGATTTGTAGCCTTCTCTGTCCAGAAATACGAGGTGTGTCGATCGACACAACTTATGTGTGTCGTTCGACAGGAGATCTGAAAACAGAAGTTGTGCGAGTTTGAAGCCCAATTTGATTTCTACTCAAGATGGAAATCCTTAGACCGACTTAATCAAGCCCTAGACGTTCAGAGACTTGTATATATAGTGTTTTTCGAGTTTTAAAAGAGATATCCAGACTTTGTCTAAGCTTTAGAGAGATATCTTGTTTTCTGTTCTAGGTTTTGAGAAGAGAGCTTTGGGGAGATCTTTCTTGTTCCTGATTCCTTCAAGTCCTGATTGTGAACCCCTGTTATTTCTTACTCTTAATCTTAATGATGATTTCGTTTCTTATCTCCTGTGTTATTGCTTTGATTATGTCTGAGTAATTCACCTGTTAGATTTAGGGTTTCTCATAAGGGTTTGATGGTTTGATTGAATGAATTGATTAGTTAAGGATTATCTATCTTATTGTTCTTAATCTGAGATTGTTCTTAATGCTTATTCTTGATTGATCACCTTGAATTTGAACTTAGGTTGTTAGTCTCTGCGGAAGTAGGATTGATAGCTTGAACCTATCTCTGATTAGCAACACTCCTATTCACAAAGGAATTTGGTTTAGGGTCTTGTGAACATATTGAACTTGATTTTAATGCAAACTTAGATTCTTTAGAATTCACAAAGGGATTTGGGATTCTGTTTCTAGGTTTAGAAGTTTTCACAACGGGAGTTGGTTAGCTTTACATTCGTGTTTGAGTTCTAGAACACTGATTAATTAATCCTGACTGATCATACATTTATCATTCCTGATTTCCTGAGAATTCCCTGAGTCTAACGCTTTCTCTAATTGTTTCCAACTTTGATTTACTTTTCTGCAATTGCTTTCTTTTATTTTACTTATATTTGGTTTAGCATAATCCAACAATTGAACACTTATTGTGTAACACAGTCCCTGTGGATTCGACCCCTAAGTACTACAGTGATCTCTTAATTTGAGAGAGTAGCTCTAGGGATAATTTGAGCATATCAAATTTTGGCGCCGTTGCCGGGGACTGTTTGTCTACCATTAGGTTCCAGTTTAGGATTTTGTCTAAACTCTTTTATTTTCAGTTTAACTACTTTTGTTTTCTTCTTTTTCTGGTGTGTTTCAGGTGACAGCTAATCACACAACCAGGAACTAGTAGGAAAACATGAATCAGCATATTGCATATCAACAAGACTACTACCATTTCACAAGGAACTATGATGTTAGTTTCTACCAAGCCCCTCGCCCATACCAGAGAATGTTGTGGAGTCAATGTTCGAAAAACTCCTTGAAGATCAGCGACAGATCTGCAACGAGGCCAGCAAAGTCTGGATACCACTAGATAAACGAGGCGAGAACAATTGCAATGCAGTTTCGGTTCATGAAAGTGAAACTGCACAGATCGAAGCCATGTTTCGAACACTTCTGGAAGGTCAGCAACAACTCACAACGGACATTACAAACAAGATTGATGCAGTGTCCTCAGATCTAAATGGGAAGATTGAAGCGGTGTACAACCATGTCAAGAAGCTTGAAGCTCGAATTTCTCAGGTTGCTGCATCTGTGCAAAACCACGCTGTGTGTCGATCGACACCAACCATCTGTGTCGATCGACAGCACTCGGGGAATCAGGCTGTAAATAGAACCCAACCTTCTGTTCAACCATCGACTATTGAGAAGAGTGTCGATCGACACACTCCTATCAGTGTCGATCGAAATGACCCGAGAGCACAGCTGCCATATGTTGTGATTCCACCATCCGTGAAATCCGACATCTATGCTCCTAAGGTACCATATCCTAGACCCAAAAGATCTAAGCAGGAGATTGAAGATGAGAAGTGTGAAGCTATGCTTGACAAGATCAAGACCGAAATTTCTACAAGTGACGACGAAGACACTTCATCTACAATGAAGCGTCTGGTCAAGCGAATGGTCTTGAATGGTCTTACTCCTGAGGAAGGAGCTTTGCTTACACGCGATACCAGTGCGGTTTTCTCAGCTAAGGCACCTAAGAAGACGAAGGAGAAGAAAGAGAAGGTGATTGTGTCAAAACAATCTAGCGCGGTAATTCAGAAAAAGCTTCCAAAAAAGTTACCTGATCCAGGACGTTTTGTACTCGATTGCTCTATCTCTACACAGAGGTTTTCACATTCTCTTTGTGATCTTGGATCCGGTATCAACCTGATGCCTCTCTCTGTTGCTTTGAGACTCAGGATGACTGTTTTCAAGCCATCCACGATCTCCATTTCCTTCGCTGATCAATCTAAAAGACTTCCTGAGGGTATTTTGGAGGATGTTTCGGTGAAAGTTGGCGGCTGCGTGATTCCAACAAACTTTGTGGTTTTAAGATATGCTACAGAACCCAAGGATCCTTTGATTTTAGGACGCCCCTTCTTGGCTACAGCTGGTGCCAAGATAGATGTGAAAAAAGGGACAATGAAACTTGATTTGGGTGATGTGGTCATGGATTTTGACATGGACAAGTTGAGGAAGGCACCTACCATTGATGGTATGGCTTTCTTTGTAGTGACTTATGACGACATTACTGCTGGGTATGTCGACATGTTGAGTTCTAGTGATCAAGCATCAAGGCCTGAAGATTCTAGTGAGCTGTGCTGTAGAGAACGTTCTGATACTGAGATTTCAGAAACAGTGTGTCGATCGACACACATTCCTTGTGTCGATCGACACTCCTGGCGAGTTGAACCAAATTTGCTTGAAAAGGCTGTTTCACAGGATGTTCTCAAAGATGCAAGTCTGAGGTCTGTTCCACAACAGAGAGCTACACATCTTCCACCCCCTACACCTCGAAGAAAGCAAAGGTACGCATCTTCTAACCCTCCACCTCCTAAATTCATCAATAAGAATTTCAAAGGTTCAAAAACTGCTTTGCCGTTAACCAAGCCACGAGATTCTCGTAGAGAGCTTGTTTCTTCTTTTGATGATGTTGCAGGAAAACGAAGTGTCCCACCCATAGCTACAGCCCACCCTTCTCCTATTCATCACTTTCTTGGTAGATCTCCTACACCTAATGCTTATAAGCCACTATGGATGAGGAGACATCTTTCTCAGAGGCATTCATTGCCATCTGATCCACCTGACCTCTGAGAACCCGACACAGTCAAGCTAAAGACTCAAAACAAGCGCTGAGTGGGAGGCAACCCACTGGTTTGATTTTTCTATCTTTTTATTTTTCACTTTTTAGGATTTTGTGTTTTGATTTTGACTAACTTGGTTTGATTATTGATGGAACTAATGCTTTATCTTTTGAGATTATGTTTTGCTTTGATATTTGATTGTCTTTCCACAGCTTAGGCAGGGAATTCATGTGTGAAAACTTCATCCAATTCATCAATCATGCAGAAATTTGCCTCAGCCTCTGTCTGATTTTGGACAGTGTGTCGATCGACACACTCCATTCCTGTCGTTCGACAGCACACGGGGTAACTAGTTCTAACTTAGCAAAAAAATCCTCAAATTTCAATTCAAGTTATTTTTCTTTATCTCCGATCCTAAGACTTTTTACCACTGGGGACAGTGTTACTTAAGTCTGGGGGAGGAAAATACTGACGTATTTTTCTTTGTTTTGATTTTTGATTTCTTTCTAACCATCTATATCTAACCATTTGAGTCATTTTTGTTTTATCGAGTCAAAATTTTGTTGAAAACTATGATCCTTTTTCTTTCGTGTTTTACCTGGTTGATTAATACTACAGATTAAGTCTGATTCCGACTAATGAAAAATCCAAAGATTGAGCGGTGAACCAGAGACAAACAAATTTCCATCAAGATTCACTAAGGCTGGAACCAAGATTTATGTGGTTAGTGTTTCTAAGAGCTTGACTCTTTGTTCATACATGATTGCTTACGTTGAAAACAATGGTACCCCTTTCCCCTAGTCTAAGAAAAAAAAAATATATTGGTATTGCTTATAAAAGACGAGATGATTTCCTGCGAGTTAGAGAGTAGATGAGAATCTATGATACCGTTATTCTGCTCTAGTCAGGAATGATCGCGTAGGGTTGTTAGAAAGGTAGATAATTTATTATCGATGATCCGATTATTTCACCCTGAAGTGTTAAAAAAAAAAGAGAAAGAAAAGAATAAAGTACAAGTGTGTAAAAGAATAAGTCTGGGGGAGAGTAAGGTTATTCAGCGTTGGATATGTTGAGTTTTTCATGGTAGAGTACAATGAATGAGTCTAGAAGGTTCTGGTACATTGGCTACATTGATTGTAATCTAGGTGATGAAGGCTTTCTTGATGAATGTGTGGAGAATTTTGGGAGTTTCTTGGTTTCATTGTGATTTCGGCGGAGAAGTACATGGTGGTTCGTTTTAGACTTGTTTGTTAGGCATATGGATTTGGTTCGAATGACTAAGGCAAGGCATTAAAGGCAAAGGTGAGTTTTCGCGTTTTCAAACCTCTTTCCACAGGTTTAGTTTCTGTTTTGCTTGAGGGCAAGCAAAAGCTAAGTCTGGGAGAGTTGATATATCCCATATTTTACCCTCCATCTATATATTTTAGGATTCGTTTTTAGAGTCTTTCTAGTGTTTTTGTAGTGTTTTAGTGTGATTACAGGTTAATGTACGTTTGGAGCTTACATGGAGCAAAAGGAACCAAAAGGATTCAAATTGGAGCTAAAAGATGAAGTTTGAAGATCAATGCAGATTTGCAGCCTTCTCTGTCCAGAAATACGAGGTGTGTCGTTCGACAGGAGATCTGAAAACAGAAGCTGTGCGAGTTTGAAGCCCAATTCGATTTCTACTCAAGATGGAAATCCTTAGACCGACTTAATCAAGCCCTAGACGTCCAGAGACTTGTATATATAGTGTTTTTCGAGTTTTAAAAGAGATATCCAGACTTTGTCTAAGCTTTAGAGAGATATCTTGTTTTCTGTTCTAGGTTTTGAGAAGAGAGCTTTGGGGAGATCTTTCTTGTTCCTGATTCCTTCAAACCTGATTGTGAACCCCTGTTATTTCTTACTCTTAATCTTAATGATGATTTCGTTTCTTATCTCTTGTGTTATTGCTTTGATTATGTCTGAGTAATTCACCTGTTAGATTTAGGGTTTCTCATAAGGGTTTGATGGTTTGATTGAATGAATTGATTAGTTAAGGATTATCTATCTTATTGTTCTTAATCTGAGATTGTTCTTAATGCTTATTCTTGATTGATCACCTTGAATTTGAACTTAGGTTGTTAGTCTCTGCGGAAGTAGGATTGATAGCTTGAACCTATCTCTGATTAGCAACACTCCTATTCACAAAGGAATTTGGTTTAGGGTCTTGTGAACATATTGAACTTGATTTTAATGCAAACTTAGATTCTTTAGAATTCACAAAGGGATTTGGGATTCTGTTTCTAGGTTTAGAAGTTTTCACAACGGGAGTTGGTTAGCTTTACATTCGTGTTTGAGTTCTAGAACACTGATTAATTAATCCTGACTGATCATACATTTATCATTCCTGATTTCCTGAGAATTCCCTGAGTCTAACGCTTTCTCTAATTGTTTACAACTTTGATTTACTTTTCTGCAATTGCTTTCTTTTATTTTACTTATATTTGGTTTAGCATAATCCAACAATTGAACACTTATTGTGTAACACAGTCCCTGTGGATTCGACCCCTAAGTACTACAGTGATCTCTTAATTTGAGAGAGTAGCTCTAGGGATAATTTGAGCATATCAACACCAAGTTCAGATCATATGACAACAAGTTCTTAGTTCCATTTGCTCTTCACTGTCCTCAACTCCTCCTTATAAACATGAACACATGAAATTGCATATCTTAGATTTAAGACAAAAACAATAAAGATAGATCAACTCTCAATGACTCAATCATATAAAGAAGTGAAGTATAGAATTATTTACCTCACTCTTACGATCTCTTACGCTCATTGTCCTTGTGAGTTAAAATCAGGATCATGCTGTAAAAGAAAACGTCCAAACATAAGATCACAATTCAAACTCACCAAAATCGTATTAAATAGAGTTCCAAAGAAAGAAAATACCTCTCATAAGATCATCTTGTAACTCAATATCTGAAAGCATTTGTTGAATTGTAAACACACCTTTTTCATTCATATGAATTTCACACTTCAACCATTGCTTTGTGCACATGAGTACTTCAACCATGTAGTGTGTCAAACAGCTCCTCTGTGGATCTAATACTCTTCTACTGGTGCTAAATGCAGATTCTGATGCGACTGAGCTCAGTTGAATTGTAAGTATGTCCCGAGCTACTTGTGATAGAACAGGAAACTTTACACTGTTTCTCCTCCACCATGATAACACATCATAATCTGAACCTAAAATACCTTTTGAGGTCTCCACTTTCTCTTCCAAATATACCTCCAGCTCATTAGTTGAATCTTGAGATGTTGTTTCTTGTATAAGCTCTTCGTGCAGATTATCCATTCGTTCATAACCAAAACCATTACCGAAAACCCTTGTTTCATAAACTACAGCTCTAACTTGCTCCTGTGACTGTGAAGATGATGTTCCTTGTGATTGCGAAGAGCTACCAGACCCACCACTACCACTATTATTGCTAGCAAAACCATTGTACTCTTCATATAAACTCTTCAAGATATCAGAGATCGATTCAGAAAGAAGACCAAACTCAAGGTTGTCTTTGCCATAAAGCTTTTCAAAACAGAGTTTAGCAAATTGCATTTTCTTCCTAGTGTCAAAAACACTTGCTACGATCAACAACTTGTTCATTACACGGGTTTGACTATAATCATTCTCACTCCCATCCCAAAATGGATTCCAGTACTTGCGTAACTTTCCCATCATAATTCATAATGATATGGCTTTGGTCCTTAAATACTCATCAGGACGTGGAGCCGAGGTTAGCTTACTAATAGTTCTAGTAATGGTGACAATCTCATTATAGATCTTGCATGTGTGAGGTGATGGAAGTTGAAGCTGAGAGAATCAATGTGGAATTGTAAAAAATGACAAGAAATTGAACCAACCTATCAACTGCTTCCCAATCACGTCTTACTGGTGGTCCAATCCTCTTTTTCCCATTGACTGATTCCATAAAGTAGTCATAATCGTATGGTTTATATTCAGCCTCCATCTTCTCAAAAGCGACTTTGAACTTCAGAGCTTGGTCTAACATGAGATATGTTGAATTCCATCTCATGTTAAAAGCATCGCACGGGTCCTTACCTATAAAAGTTGAGGCTAAATGCTTCTAACGCCGTCCACATAGGCTTTTAGATGGCCAATCACATAGCGCCATGTCACCGTTTCTTTAAATTTAATTAGTCGAAATCATATATATGAAAGGAGGCTATCTCTCTCCATCCTTCCGCCACATCAGCATTTTAGGCTATTCTGGAGCTGACACATCAGCTTTCTATCTTCCAATCAAAACATTTCATTAATATGATTTAACTTTTATTTTTTACACATCATCTTTTAATTAGAATTATCAAATGGGAAAAACACAATAGCCCATGAGGGATGGGCCATATGGATTTGAAAATCTATTTCACAAGTTAATAATATATTTATTATTTAATTATATATATTATTTAATTTTACATATTGATTTCTACTAATACTAACTTATTTTGTTATTTTATGTTTTTTTTCAATGAAATTATTTTATTGGTTTAATAACTCCAAAGTTTTTTTCGCTAATTTTTGTAATCTTAACTCAAAATATGAGTGGATAATAGTATAGTGGATTAGCTAATGGTTTGAGTAAGTTTTTCTCTTAATTTTTTTTATCTATATATGACACTAGGGTGGAGAGTACGTAAGGTCATCAAATTTTTGAGGTTCTATAATGCCAACATTACCATCTATAAAATTGGTTTAGGACAAAGATTGTTTACGGATTGTGTGAGTGATGCATTGTTGAGTATGTTGGTAGAAAATATATTTTAATACTAAGAGTAGTTGTTCATTGCATGAGTAAATGATTAGATAATTAAAAATTATATTTCTCAAAATATAACATCAAATAAATCAAAATAAAAAAAAAAACGGAAAAAAACCCACGGCGTAAAGCAGGTGATCAACTAGCAACAAGAACAATCAAAATAATTTGTTATTAAGAATTTTTAAAACAAACCCACGCTACGCGTGGGTATTTATCTAGTTTTCTTAAATTGTGAAAAGGAAAGTTCTACTTATCAAAAAAGTAAAAACAAAATTTTCTTAAATCGTAAAAAGAAAACCGTCCACATAGGATTTTAGACGGCCAATCGCATAGCGCAATGTCACTGTTTCTTTAAATTTAGTTAGTCAAAAAAAATTTAAAGGAATATATGCAATATGTTAAATCGTAAAAAGAAAATTTTACTTAACAAATATAAATAAATATCAAATATAATTGTAAATCTAAAATACTTATGTTATTTTTCCATTATGAAGATTAAAGGAAATGTTCTTTAAAATTAAAATGGATAAAAATAAATAATGAATTTTTTAAAAGGAATATATGTAATCATAAAAAGAAAAATTTACTTAAAAAATATAAATAAATGTCAAATATAATTGTAAATCTAAAATACTTATGTTATTTTTCCATTAAGAAGATTAAAGGAAATGTTCTTTAAATTTTAAATGGATAAAAAAATAATGATTTTTTTTAAAGGATTATATGCAATATGTTAAATCGTAAAAATAAAATTTTACTTAACAAATATAAGTAAATGTCAAATATAATTGTAGATCTAAAATACTTATGTTATTTTTCCATTACGAAGATTAAAGGAAATGTTCTTTAAAATTAAAATAGATAAAAATAAATAATGGTAATTTTATAATAATTAATTGTTATGATAATGATTTGCTTCTTAAAATATGTAAGTTTTCTTATTTTGTTTTGTTTGGTAGATCTCGTCAAACAAAAGGAAAACCTAATTCTATACCGCCTCTTCATTTGCTATAAACTAGATCATAACCCGTACTGGAACAGCACGGATGAAATTTTAATTTTTAAATATTTATATAAAGTTGGATTATTGTTTGTTTTATTGTACAATTTTAATAATTCTTTACATAATACAATGACATATAAGGATTTTTTATTTTATTTTATTTTGATGAGAAAATATTAGGGGTGGGGTACGGTTTTTCGGTTTAGTATCGTTTTTTTCGTTTTGTAGAAAGTGAAACCATATAGAAACCGTATGTAATTCGGTTTAGTTACAGTTCGATTTTTACGGTTTTTTACGTTTTTTTGGTTAAAAATAAAACGTATGTATTTGATATATGCTAGTAGTAAGTGGAAAAAATTGTGTATATAATAAACATATTTTGGTATATAATAAGATTAAATTCAACCCGTGCGTACCTATATTTTTATTTTAGAATCCCAATAAAAAATTGTGTGCACGATCCATCATTCATTATTTTCATATATACTTATAGAATCAAAATTTTAAATATTTAGAGGTGTCAAACCTTATTTAACTCATCTCATCAGATAATCTTAACATGGTTTCGGTTATAAAGATCATACCTCTTTTTATCATATAATACATTACATTTAACCTGCTGCTTGTTATAAATATTTTAAATATTTATGCTTTGAAAAATAAAATTAGAGTATTTATAACTTTTATCTTTTGATTTATTAAATATTTATGATATTCTTAAAAATATTATATTAAACTATTTAAAAAAATTTCCAAATTAAAATATTTTTTTATTTTTTATTGTAGAATATAAAATTAAGAATTTTTAAAAAATAATTGTAAGAACTTAAATATAAATATTCAAATAGTTATAAGGATCATAACTCATTCCATCATATAATACATTATATTTAACCCACCGTCTATTATAAATAGTTTTTAAATATATTTGTTTTAGGAAAACCAAATTAGTGTATGTCTAATTTTTAAATTTTTTATTTATTAAGTATTGTTGATATTTGTTTTTAAATATCAAGTCAAACTATTTTTAAATATTCCAAATTAAAATATTTAAAATTTTATCGTAGTATATAAAATTATATATTTAAAAAAAAATATATGAAATTGAATATAATTACTCAAATTATGACCCGTTATTCAGGCGGAATTTTTGTTGAATTTATTTTTGTTTAAAAGAAATATATTATCCAAGTCTAAATTTTGATTCGTTAATTTTTGTTTTCTTCATAAATTGAATAATTTATATTCGTTTTTAAAAATTCAAATCATGGCATATGCGGAAATAAAAACTATTTTTTATTATTATATGGATGATATGATGATTTATTTGTTTCACAATAATATAATCATATAAAGATGAGAGGTGAAATATAATGATTAATAACAAATTAATAAGGTAAGTTAGATATCAAATCTTATATATTCATTTTGATTGGTCATTTAAAAATAATAATAATGTATTTTTCGTTTTTATAATTAAATTAAATTAATTAAATTGTATAAATTGACTTGTTTATCCTTAATGAGATGAATTAATTTACTCTTTGAAATTTTATCTCTAATGGCATTCTTAAGTAAATTTTTACAAAAGGGAAGGTTAGTTAAGGGTATCTTATAAAGTGTACTCCCCAAATAATAGTATAGGATAGATTCCTTGATATTCACTTTCACATCATAACTAATACCTATATGTTTTTGTTTGATACTACGTTTTTATTATAACATGATAGTTTTATTAAAATATTAATGATGTTTAGTTTTATGTCTCGCAGGTGGGATTTGTAGAAAAAATGACGTGAATCGATCAAATTTTTTGGATATTGTTTCAATTGATCAACATGCCCTAATATATATTGTAAGTATAATATTTTTTTGTTATAAATTTATGAGTTTTTTTGTATTTCAATTTTTACGTCGATAATCTGTAAGAAAATATTGAAAAGTTTAATTTGATATTTTAGTTTATAAATTCTCATTGAATCTTGGTATATCAATTGTTACTAATGATCAACATGTACATCAACATAGTTTATATTGTGAACGTTTGATGGTTAGTATTGACGCTTCTAAACCATGAATCAGGTACTATCGATGTTTTTTTTTTGTTATTTGTTCTTTTTATTTGTGGTGGCTTTTAGCTACTACCGACTGATAATTTCTCTTCCTATTCGATTATTTTTATGTGTTTTTTTTGGTGGAAGATTATTTTTATGTGTTTTTTTTTGTAGAAGATTATTTTTATGTGTTGAAACCATCAATTTCTTTTCTTCTATTTTTCTTTAATTTTTTAAAAAATATTATTAATCATAAAAAAAATTAGACTAAATTTTTTTCCTTAAAATATCCCGCGCGTAGCGCGGGTTTAAAACCGATAATGTGTTATTTAGTTTAGTGTTAAAATCCTTTAATGTGCGCATCTATACTATATAAAAGTTGAGGCTAAATGCTTCTAAGGCCGTCCACATAGGATTTTAGACGACCAATCACGATTAGCCACCTCATTAATTAACATTTTAAATAAGAAGAAAATAATTTGGAAATAAAAGAAATGTAAATTTTTTAAAATATTACGTAGTAGGGAAATGTAAAATAAGAGAAATATATTTTTTTACGTATTAGAGAAATGTAAGCTTAAGAAAAATGTAAATTTTCTAAAATATTATGTAATAGATTGTAAGCTTCCTAAAATATTACGTAGTAGACAAAAAGAAATGTATTTTTTTCTAAAATATTACATAGTAGAGAAATGTAAGGTTAAGAAAAATGTAATTTTTCTAAAATATTATGTAATAGAGAAATGTAAGCTTCCTAAAATATTATGTAGTAGACAAAAAGAAATGTAATTTTTCTAAAATGCTAAATGCTTCTAAGGCCATCCAAATAGGATTTTAGACGACCAATCGCGATTAGCCACTTCATTAATTAACATTTTACGTAGTAGAGAAATGTAAAATAAGAGAAATGTATTTTTCTAAAATATTACGTAGTAGAGAAATGTAAGCTTAAGAAAAATGGAAATTTTCTAAAATATTATGTAATAGAGAAATGTAAGCTTCCAAAAAATTACGTAGTAGACAAAAAGAAATGTAATTTTTCTAAACTATTACGTAGTAGAGAAATATAAGATTAAGAAAAAATACATTTTTCTAAAATATTATGTACATGTAAGCTTCCTAAAATATTTTGTAGTAAACAAATTAAAAAAGTTAATTGAAGAAAATAATATGGAAATAAGAGAAATATAAACTTCCTAAAATATTACGTAGTAGAGAAAACTATATTACATAGTAGAGAAATGTAAGCTTAAGAAAAATGTAAATTTTCTAAAATATTATGTAATAGAGAAATGTAAGCTTCCTAAAATATTACGTAGTAGACAAATTAAAAAAAATTAGTTGAAGAAAATAATAAGAGAAATATAAACTTCTTAAAATTACGTAGTAGAGACAACTATATTACGTAGTAAACAAATATAAAAGTTGAGGCTTATACATAGGATTTTAGACGGCCAATCGCGATCAGCCACATCATTAATTAACATTTTAAATTTTTTATAGTAAAATATTTACAAAATAGAGTATTAACATATAGAAATAAAAAAATGTAAATTTGCTAAATTTCAAATGTCAATATATGTTAAATCGCCTAAAATATTTTAGAAATAAAAATAATAACATATGAAAATAAGATAAACGTAAATTTGCTAAAATTTGAAAGTCAATATATGAATTTCTTAAATTTTAAATAAAAATATCCAAATTTTCATAGGAGTAAAAAGGAATCTATACTATATAAAAGTCGAAGCTATAAGCTTCTAAAGCCGTCCACATAGGATTTTAGACGGTCATTCGCGATCAGCCACATCATTAATTAACATTATAAATTTTTTATAGTAAAATATTTACAAAATCGAGGTATTAACATATAGAAATAAAAAAATGTAAATTTGCTAAATTTCAAATGTCAATATATGTTAAATCTCCTAAAATATTTTAGAAATAAAAATAATAACATATGAAAATAAGATAAACGTAAATTTGCTAAAATTTTAAAGTCAATATATGTTAAATTTCTTAAATTTTAAAGAAAAATATCCAAATTTTCATAGGAGTAAAAAGGAAAATAAAAAATTTTCTAAATTCTAAAGTACTAACTATATGTATAAATAGCCATCTAAAACTGAGAATAGAACATTGATATTTGAATCTATATTTTCATTTTATTCACTATAAGATCATACCTACCTATTGTTGTTTTTTTTTTACCATGCCAATTTTTTTGTTTGAATATCATATTGTATTTAATTGTAGGTTGTGTGGAAGCAAGTCGTAAATCAATGCACGAAATCTAGAAACCGCTTCAACCGATGAATTTTAACTTTAATTCGTTAACGTTTGATTTTATGTTTGATTGATAGTGTTTTCTTATTTTAATTGTTGGCAAAAATAATTTTTTTGAGTTTCTATAGATCTGCAGGAGGTACTCTTATTGGCTTTTTCCTTATAGCGATAAACAGACATTGATGGAGCTTACTTTGGGACAACATTTCCCCATCTGTTCCTGATGAGTTATGGGCATCTCAAGCCACCAAAGGCAACACAAAACTATGTTCAAAGAGTGTTCGGGTTCAAATTGCACAAATCGTGAAGGAAATTTGAAGACAAAAACCCAAGAATATATCAAGATCGTGGCTTAGGTTTGGAAAAGAGAAAAGAAGAGACGTGTGTGGTAAACAGAAACAACAAAAAGCATTGTACGTAATCCTTTTAAAGTTGAAGAGAGCATTCATGTCTCTATTTGTCTTCTGGTACATACACATTATAAGAAGTGTTAATCCAACCACTTTTAATCATTAGTGTGGCTTCTCTCTCCTTCATGCATGAAGTCCTTTCTCTCTCCTTCATGCAGCCCCCCTTTTGTAATAGCTAGTTTCTTCTTCTCCTTCTATATATTTGTATCTCTTTGTACTATTCAGATCTAAGTGAAATATACAGATTCTCTCTGTTCACTATTCTCTCTATTCTCTATTCTCTTCCGCTTATACTTTTCTACATGGTATCAGAGAATTAGATCCTTATTTTCTCGCTTTTTAATCTTCCAATTTCGTTTTTTATTTCTCTGGATATGAAAAACTCAAAACAGATTATCCTTCCTGTTATCCTTAAAGAGGATAATTACTTACTTTGGTCCAGAACTACTAGAACTGTTCTTTGCAGCCGTGGTTTATGGAATCATATTATAAGCACCCAAGAGGTGACTGTTGACATTCAAGAGAAGAGCCAAGATGTGATGGATGACAACCCCTTTGGTGTTTCTGAATCATCCAAATGGTTTCAGGAAGACCAGACGGTTCTTGCTACCCTCCAGTGCTCTCTAGAGCAGTCTATTCTTACTGCCTATTCCTATTGTGAGACAGCCAAGGAGTTGTGGGATACCTTAAAAGGTGTCTATGGAAACGTTTCAAATCTCAGCCGGATCTTTGAAGTGAAGAAGGCGTTGAACACTCTTCATCAGGAAGAAAAGTCTTTCACCCAACATTTTGGAGAGTATCGATCTTTGTGGGCTGAGTTGGAAACTCTTCGTCCTCCAACTGCAGACCTTGCGGTGATTAATGAAAGGCGCATTCAAGATCAAGTTTTTGGGCTTCTTTTAACTCTTAACCCTTCTTTCAATGGTCTTATTCGTCATATCCTTCGATCTGACAAGCTTCCAAACTTGAATGAAGTATGTATGCAGATTCAAAAGGAAGAAGGATCCACGAGTTTGTTTTGTCAAAAGAGTGAGCTTGCCTTCGTTAACAAAGGTGCCTACAAAAAGGGTGATTACAACAAATTCATCTGTGATCATTGCAAAAGAAAAGGGCACACCAAGGATAAATGTTGGGTTCTTCATCCACACCTAAAGCCTGCTAAGATGAATGAATCTAGGAAGGCTTTATCTGCTTCCGCCTCTGAAGATGATGTGGTTAGGAAATCGGATTTGGATGCCCTTATCAAAAGCATTGCATCTCTAAAAGAATCTGGTAATGCTTTACTTACTCTTAAAACTGATAAACCAATTATTGTTGATTCCGGTGCTTCCCATCATATGATTAGTGACATTAATCTTATTAATAACATTAAACCTGCTACTGGAAATGTTATCATTGCTAATGGTCATGGTGTCCCTGTTAAAGGAGTAGGAAATCTGAAATTATTTAATAAGGACTCTAAAGCGTTTTATATGCCTGAATTTGCTTCAAATCTTCTCTCTGTCCAAAAGGCTACAAAAGATCTTGATTGCTTGGCTATTTTCAGTCCTAATGATATTTGGTTTCAGGATATTAAGACGGGGATGACTATTGGTGAAGGTTCAACAAAGAATGGTCTCTATGTTATTGAAGATCTCAATCCTATTTCTGTTTTTGCTAATAATTCTGTTTGGCATGCTAGACTTGGACATCCTCATATTAAAGCTCTTAAGATGTTACTTCCTGAAATGTCTTTTGATCATGAGAAGTGTGAGGCATGTATCTTAGGAAAGCATTGTAAAACTGTGTTTCCAAACTCTTCTACTATCTATGAAAATTGTTTTGATCTCATTCATTCTGATGTGTGGACTGCTCCTTGTGCTACAAGAGATCAGTACAAGTATTTTGTTACTTTTATTGATGAAAAATCCAAATACACATGGCTAACTCTTTTACCTTCTAAAGGCCGTGTTTTCGAAGCTTTTTCCAACTTTCACAGCTATGTCTCAACTCAGTACAATGCTAAGATCAAAACCTTGAGAACTGATAACGGTGGTGAATACACAAGCAATGAGTTCAAAGCGTTTACCTCTAAGCATGGAATAGTTCATCAAACTACAAGTCCGTACACTCCCCAACAAAATGGTGTCGCAGAACGTAAAAATCGCCACCTTATGGAGGTTGCAAGAACTATGATGTTCTATAAAAATGTTCCAAAGCACTTCTGGGGTGATGCTGTCATGACTGCTTGCTATCTCATCAACCGTCTTCCAACCAAATGTCTAAAAGACATTTCTCCATATGAGGTACTAAACAAAATTAAACCTACTGTGGATTTTCTAAAAGTTTTTGGTTGTGTTTGCTATGTGCATGTCCCAGATGACAATAGAAACAAGCTTCAACCAAAGAGCATCAAGTGCATATTTATTGGTTACTCCACGACTCAAAAGGGATACAAATGCTACAATCCTACAAACAAAAGAATGTATGTGTCTCGGGATGTCAAGTTTGATGAGGAAAAAGGCTTCTATGAAGAAAAAGATTGGGACAACTTAAAGGACTTGACAAATTCTGAATCTGATCGTGCTCAAAGCCTCAAGTTCCTCTTGGAAAACCTCAACTTCTCCAATAGCAGTAAAAGAAGTGAAAACGTCCGGCAGACTTCTGAAAACGTCCAGCAGACTTCATCAGACTTACAGCAGACTTCACCTGAAATTATTTAATAAGGACTCTAAAGCGTTTTATATGCCTGAATTTGCTTCAAATCTTCTCTCTGTCCAAAAGGCTACAAAAGATCTTGATTGCTTGGCTATTTTCAGTCCTAATGATATTTGGTTTCAGGATATTAAGACGGGGATGACTATTGGTGAAGGTTCAACAAAGAATGGTCTCTATGTTATTGAAGATCTCAATCCTATTTCTGTTTTTGCTAATAATTCTGTTTGGCATGCTAGACTTGGACATCCTCATATTAAAGCTCTTAAGATGTTACTTCCTGAAATGTCTTTTGATCATGAGAAGTGTGAGGCATGTATCTTAGGAAAGCATTGTAAAACTGTGTTTCCAAACTCTTCTACTATCTATGAAAATTGTTTTGATCTCATTCATTCTGATGTGTGGACTGCTCCTTGTGCTACAAGAGATCAGTACAAGTATTTTGTTACTTTTATTGATGAAAAATCCAAATACACATGGCTAACTCTTTTACCTTCTAAAGGCCGTGTTTTCGAAGCTTTTTCCAACTTTCACAGCTATGTCTCAACTCAGTACAATGCTAAGATCAAAACCTTGAGAACTGATAACGGTGGTGAATACACAAGCAATGAGTTCAAAGCGTTTACCTCTAAGCATGGAATAGTTCATCAAACTACATGTCCGTACACTCCCCAACAAAATGGTGTCGCAGAACGTAAAAATCGCCACCTTATGGAGGTTGCAAGAACTATGATGTTCTATAAAAATGTTCCAAAGCACTTCTGGGGTGATGCTGTCATGACTGCTTGCTATCTCATCAACCGTCTTCCAACCAAATGTCTAAAAGACATTTCTCCATATGAGGTACTAAACAAAATTAAACCTACTGTGGATTTTCTAAAAGTTTTTGGTTGTGTTTGCTATGTGCATGTCCCAGATGACAATAGAAACAAGCTTCAACCAAAGAGCATCAAGTGCATATTTATTGGTTACTCCACGACTCAAAAGGGATACAAATGCTACAATCCTACAAACAAAAGAATGTATGTGTCTCGGGATGTCAAGTTTGATGAGGAAAAAGGCTTCTATGAAGAAAAAGATTGGGACAACTTAAAGGACTTGACAAATTCTGAATCTGATCGTGCTCAAAGCCTCAAGTTCCTCTTGGAAAACCTCAACTTCTCCAATAGCAGTAAAAGAAGTGAAAACGTCCGGCAGACTTCTGAAAACGTCTAGCAGACTTCATCAGACTTACAGCAGACTTCACCTGACTTGCAGCAGACTTCACCTGACTTGCAGCAGACTTCACCTGACTTGCAGCAGACTTCTGAAAATGTTCAGCAGACTTCACCAGACTTACAACAGACTTCAGAAAACGTCCAGCAGACTTCAGAAATCGTCCTGCAGACTTCTGAAAACCTGCAGCAGACTTCTCAAGATTCAGATACAAACACCACTAACACTGATTCCTCTGATGAAGATTTAGAGACAGCCATTCACGAAGATGATTCTCCTGTGCCTCTTAGAAGAAGTACTAGACAAAAGACTGATCCTGCTACAATGATCAAAAAGCGGTTTTGTAACTCTGTCATTGCTCATCCTATTCAAGCTTATTGTTCGTTAACTAACCTTCCTACTGATCATCAGGCTTTTCTTAGCAAAATTGACCAGGAAACTGTGCCAAAGACTTATGAAGAAGCAAAGGACAGTGAGGTTTGGATTGTAGCTATTGATGAAGAACATGGAGCCATGAAAAGAAACAACACTTGGGATGTGGTGGAACTTCCTAAGGGCAAGAAACCAGTTGGATCCAAATGGATTTTCACAATCAAATATCATAGCAATGGTGAAATCGAAAGGCACAAAGCTAGATTAGTCGCTAAAGGCTTCACTCAAACCTATGGAGAAGACTATAAAGACACGTTTGCTCCTGTTGCCAAACTTCATACGGTACGCGTTGTCCTTTCTCTTGCCACTAACCTCTCTTGGGATTTATGGCAGATGGATGTTAAGAATGCTTTCCTTCAAGGAGAGCTTGAAGAAGAAGTCTATATGTTACCACCTCCTGGCATTGACGTTGAAGATGGCAAAGTCTTAAAATTAAAGAAGGCTATTTATGGTCTAAAACAATCTCCATGTGCTTGGTATCACAAACTGAGTAAAACCCTTCTTGATCATGGTTTTAGAAAGTCAGAAGCAGATCATTCGCTATTCACAATTCAGGGGGAAACAGGTATTGTTGTTGTTCTTATCTATGTTGATGATATTATCATCTCTGGTGATGATAAAGAAGGTATTCAAAATACTAAGTCTCTTCTTAAATCTACTTTTGATATTAAAGATTTAGGTGAACTAAAGTACTTTCTTGGCATAGAAGTATGTCGTTCTCCGGAAGGACTATTCTTATCCCAAAGAAAGTACACACTTGATCTTCTTAGTGAAACAGGAAAGCTTGGAGCTAAACCAGCAAAGACTCCTCTTGAAGAAAGCTACAAGGATTGCCGTAAGGGGGAACCTGAGGGGGAACCATACGAAAACATTGGACAATACCAAAGAATTGTGGGTAAGCTCATTTATCTCACAATTACTCGTCCTGACTTATGCTTTGCTGTGAACCAGGTCAGTCAACACATGCAAGCACCAACCATTCATCACTGGAATATGGTGGAAAGAATCCTTAAGTACCTAAAGGGAACCCCAGGCAAAGGAATTTGGATGCAGAAGAATGGTCACACCGAGATCGTTGGCTATTGTGATGCAGATTGGGCTGGAGATCGTACAGACAGGAAATCAACTTCAGGCTATTGTACATTTGTTGGTGGGAACCTTGTCACATGGAAAAGCAAGAAGCAAAAAGTGGTTTCAAGGTCAAGTGCAGAAGCCGAATATAGAGCTATGGCGAATACAACTGATGAACTTATCTGGCTAAAGGCATTACTTTTGGATTTAGGAATCAAGACTCCTCAACCAATCACCATGCATTGTGATAATCAAGCTGCAATTCACATTGCCTCCAACTCTGTCTTCCATGAACGCACCAAACATATTGAAGTGGATTGTCATCACATCCGGGAGAAAGTTGAACTTGGAGTTATCATTCCTACTTACACAAGAAGTTCAGATCAGCTCGCTGACATCTTCACTAAAGCTGCAAATTCAAAGGTCTGCAACTTCATTCATGGCAAGCTTGGCTTAGTCGATCTTCACCAATCAAGAAGATGATTGTTGCACTCTTTTTCCCTTTACCATGGTTTTTCCCATTGGGTTTTCCTGGTAAGGTTTTTAATGAGGCAACTCCGTTCTTGGCAAGCTTGGCTTGATTAACATCTCCCAGCCAACCTTGAGGGGGAATGTTAATCCAACCACTTTTAATCATTAGTGTGGCTTCTCTCTCCTTCATGCATGAAGTCCTTTCTCTCTCCTTCATGCAGCCCCCCTTTTGTAACAGCTAGTTTCTTCTTCTCCTTCTATATATTTGTATCTCTTTGTACTATTCAGATCTAAGTGAAATATACAGATTCTCTCTGTTCACTATTCTCTCTATTCTCTATTCTCTTCCGCTTATACTTTTCTACAAGAAGCAACTAAAAAGCATATGGTTAGAAGAAAGAAAAACGAAAATCCTTTTGATGAGTTTGTTAAAACTTGAAACTGTATTTTCCTACGTTTTGTAATCTTTTCACTTTATCTCTATCTCAGATTTGTTCTCATGGTTGCAGAGCGTTTAATCAGAATATTACATATCAAAACAGGTAATATATATAAAGAGGCAAGAATGTACGCGTAATTTACCATAGTGTTTATGACGAAGATTTTGGTTCCAATGGAGCTTATTTCTCAAGAAAAATCCTTTAGTAATCTCCTCACAACTCGTCTTTTCATGGATTGTCTGAAAAGTGTTTGTCCTCTTATAACTAAGGTATTACAAAAACCATGTATAAATAGCATAGACGTGAGTTATTACAAACTTAATTATGGTTAGGTGGTCCTTATTGTAAAATAATGGGCCTTAATGGATCTCGATATGTATATCTACTATAGATTTGGGTTTATCTTATGTACAAGGGAAAGCCCTTAGACTTTGTGTATAAATACCAACATTATGAGAATGAATACGACACCTTTTGCCAAATATTTCATGGTAGCAGAGCAATAAAAATTCTGTGACCTAATTCTCTTTTCTACCTCTTAAAATAAGCCGCCGCCGTTGTTGTTCTTCACAACCACCGCCGCCGCAATCATCTCTTTCGTTTCTATCTCTTCTACACATCATCTTCTATGGCAGAAATTGTCACCGTACCAAAACCAAACCCAAATCCGTATCACCTTCATGCTTCTGATAATCCAGGAGCGTTGATTTCTTCAGTTATCTTACAAGAAGATAACTATTCTGAATGGGCAACAGAGTTACAAAACTCACTTCTAGCCAAGCATAAACTTGGATTCATTGATGGATCCACTCCGAAGCCAACAACCGAACCTGACTTGTCATCATGGAAAGCTGCAAATTCTATGATCATAGGGTGGATCAGAACATCAATTGATCCAACCATCCGATCCACTGTTGCTTTTGTTTCAGATGCAAAAGACCTTTGGGATAGTCTCAAACAACGATTCTCCACTGGGAATGGCGTTCGTAAACAATTGTTGAAAGATGAAATTTCGGCTTGTAAACAAGATGGCCAATCAGTCCTTGCTTATTACGGGAGACTCACTAAGCTTTGGGAAGAGCTGCAAAATTACAAGACCAGTAGGACGTGTACGTGTGCAGCTGCTCCAGACATCGCCAAAGAACGTGAAGACGATAAGGTTCACCAATTCTTACTAAACTTAGATGAACGCTTTAGGCCAATTCGCTCCACTATTACCGATCAAGATCCTTTGCCGGCTCTTAATCAAGTGTACTCACGGGTGATTCGTGAAGAACAGAATCTCAATGCTTGTCGCCTCAAGGATGCCATCAAAACAGAGGCTGTTGGTTTTACAGCTCAAGCCGCACCGCTTCCGCCTATACCTCAAGTCGCAGCAGTCTCTGCTCCTCGCTTTCGTGATCGTTCTTTGTTGACTTGCACTCACTGTCATCGTCAAGGACATGAGGTTACAGAATGTTTTTTGGTTCATGGCTATCCGGACTGGTGGTTAGAACAAAATGCTTCTCACAGCTCCGTGGGTCGTGGATCTACTGGCCGTGGCAACTCTGGTCGTGGCAACAATAACAGGGGCGGACGATCTTCTGGATCCCGTGGAAGAGGCCGTGCCAATGCTGCCACTGCCCGCTCCTCCTCTACAACTACCGTTGCAAACACCGACCAGATCACTCAACTGCTCTCTCTACTTCAAGCTCAAAACCCAAACACATCTGCACAAAAGTTGTCGGGTAAAACTCTTACTACTGATGTTATCATTGACACTGGTGCTTCGCACCATATGACCTGGTGACGTCACACTTCTCACTGATGTTCACGACATCCTACCCTCGCCTGTCACCAAACCCGACGGGACTGCCTCTCGTGCCACTAAACGTGGAACACTTGCGTTAAATAACAAATATGCACTTCCGGATGTGCTATTTGTGCCTGATTTTAATTGCACATTAATCTCTGTTGCAAAGTTACTAAAGCATACAGGATGTATAGCGATCTTTACTGATGCCTTATGTTTCTTGCAGGACCGTTTTACGAGGACTTTGATTGGTGCGGGTGAAGAGCGTGAGGGGGTGTATTATTTTACGGGTGTTCTTGCTGCTCGTGCTAACAAGGTTGTCAAAGAATCATCATCGGCAACATTGTGGCATCACAGACTAGGTCACCCGTCGTCCGGTGTTTTGCTTTCATTACCCGAATTTGATTTTTCTAGTAGTACTTTAGAGGCTATCAAGAGTTGTGACATTTGTTATCGTGCTAAACAAACACGTGAAGTATTTTCTCCAAGTCTAAATAAAACTACGGGTTGTTTTGAACTTATTCATTGCGATGTTTGGGGGCCTTACCGCACACCAGCTTCATGTGGCTCTGTTTATTTTCTTACTATAGTTGATGACTTCTCTCGCTCTGTCTGGACATTTCTCATGGCCCAGAAATCAGAAGTTTCTCGCCTAATTCGCAACTTCTGTGCAATGAGTGAACGACAATTTAGTACGCCTGTCAAAACAATCCGCAGTGATAATGGGACGGAATTCATGTCTCTCACATCGTTTTTTCAAGAACAAGGTATTATGCATCAAACTTCGTGTGTAGATACACCGCAACAAAACGGTCGTGTTGAGCGCAAGCACCGTCACATTTTGAATGTCGCTCGTGCGTGTCTCTTTCACAGTCATCTTCCTCGCAAATTTTGGGGAGAAAGTATCCTTACCGCTACTCATCTCATTAATCGAACACCGACCAAAATTCTTAATGGTAAATCTCCTTATGAAGTTTTACATGGATCTCGTCCCTCTTACTCTTCGCTACGGATTTTTGGCTGCCTGTGCTATGCTCATTATAGAGCTCGTGACAAAGATAAATTCAGTGAACGGAGTCGACGATGCGTATTTGTAGGTTACCCCTATGGCAAGAAAGGTTGGCGTCTTTATGATTTAGAGAAAAATAAATTCTTTGTAAGTCGTGATGTTGTGTTTCAGGAAACTGTTTTCCCTTTTGCTAATGACGACACTACTTCACCAAACGTGTCTCCATCAATACTGCCTCCCTCCATTATTTTTCAAGACGAGGATTGGATACCGCCGCAGCCGGCGGTCTCTCTCCCATCACCTGTTGATACTCCGGTATCTACTTCACCAACTTCGTTGTCTCCGTTGCCTTTGACACGAACTCCGGCTCCAATATCGACTTCGCCGCCGGTATCATTGATCACATCATCAGATTCTTCGCCATCTTCACCTACTACGCCTATCCCTTCCAGCTCATCTAGCTCGAAAACAACGCCTCCATCATCACCTGAATGTTCTCCGGGTTTACCGGAATTACTTGGCAAGGGACACCGTGTGAAACAACGATCTGTTCTTCTCAAAGATTATGTTGCTCGTCATGTTGCAGCTCCCTCTACTACTACTACTACTAATAATACTACACCCCCTAATGCTTCCTCTCCTCCTCTCACTGATCCTAGTCTCTCTAAAACGGTCTGTGGTAAGATACTTGACTCCATTCCTATATCAATTTCTGACGATAAATTTTCGGAGTTGCATAAAGTTTTTATGGCAGCAATCACTTCGGACACAGAACCAACAAGCTATCACCAAGCCTCGCAGATCAAAGAATGGTGTGATGCTATGGGTTTAGAAATCACTGCTCTTGAAGAAAATCATACTTGGGATATCACTACTTTACCTCCAGGGAAGAAAGCTATTGGTAGTAAGTGGGTCTATAAACTGAAATACAATTCTGATGGTACACTTGAACGTCACAAGGCTCGTCTAGTGGCTCTTGGAAACCGACAAGTTGAAGGCTCCGATTTTACCGAAACCTTTGCGCCGGTTGCCAAGATGACAACGGTACGCTTTCTTCTTGCTGTTGCGTCTGCAAAACATTGGGAAGTTCATCAAATGGATGTTCATAATGCATTTCTTCACGGTGATTTAGAAGAAGAAGTTTATATGAAACTCCCTCCCGGTTTTCACACTAACGGTTCTAATCAAGTTTGTCGCCTTCGGAAATCACTGTATGGGCTTCGTCAGGCTCCTCGTTGCTGGTTTGAAAAACTCGCTAAAGCCTTATGCACATTCGGATTCAAGCAAAGCTATCCTGACTATTCACTTTTCTCCTTTGTTCAAAACGGAGTCATTCTACACGTTCTAGTCTACGTCGATGATTTTATTGTTGCGGGAAATGATTTATCTGAGATTGAACGTTTCAAGGCATACATGCATAAGTGTTTTCACATGAAAGATCTAGGCAAGCTGAAGTATTTCTTGGGCATTGAGGTTTCTCGTGGCCCCGACGGCATTTTTCTTTCTCAACGAAAATATGCTCTCGATATTATTACCGAAGCTAATCTTCTTGGTGCTAAGACATACTCTACTCCGGTTGAACCTAACCACAAGCTTGCCTCCGCCAAAGGTCCTGTTCTCAAGCGTCCCGAAGAGTATCGTCGACTTGTTGGCCGTCTAATATATCTCAGCATCACCCGTCCGGAACTGAGTTATATTGTTCATATTCTGTCCCAGTTTATGAACACTCCTCTTCTCCCGCATTGGGAAGCTGCCATTCGTGTTGTTCGCTATCTTAAAGGATGTCCTGCTCAAGGAATCATGCTTCGGTCCGATAGTGAGATCTCTTTAATCGCTTATTGTGATTCGGATTGGTCTGCTTGTCCTCTTACACGACGGTCTCTTAGTGCATATGCAGTGTTTCTTGGCTCTTCTCCTATCTCCTGGAAGACTAAAAAGCAACACACTGTTTCTAATTCTTCGGCTGAAGCTGAATATCGCTCTATGGCATACACACTTCGCGAAATCAAGTGGCTCCGGGAACTTCTTCATACTTTTGGCTTTCATCATACACGACCCATCCAACTCTTTTGTGACAGTCAAGCGGCCATTCATATTGCTTCCAATCCTGTCTTTCACGAACGAACAAAGCATATTGAATCCGATTGTCATCAAGTTCGTGATGCTGTTCAAGATAAACTCATCTCCATGGAACATATTTCTACCAAGGAACAGGTTGCAGACATTCTTACTAAAGCTCTACCGCGACCTGCGTTTGATAAGCTACTGTCCAAGTTCGGCGTTCGTCAAACTCACCGCCAACTTGAGGGGGGGTAATGGGCCTTAATGGATCTCGATATGTATATCTACTATAGATTTGGGTTTATCTTATGTACAAGGGAAAGCCCTTAGACTTTGTGTATAAATACCAACATTATGAGAATGAATACGACACCTTTTGCCAAATATTTCATAAAACGCTAACGAAACATTCATTGATGGAAATTTTTTGTGATGTTGCGACGTAAGAGGACGTGTGAAGGATGACGTATTGTTCGTGATGTATTATTATCTTTGAACAAACTAGCCAACGTTATATAATTAGATAAATGGTGTGCATAAAGCTTTGTTAACGCAATAAGCTACGTACAAGATGCTGAATCAAAAGCACAAACAAAGATCAATGATTTATTTGAAGAACGAGAAACAATAATCAAGAAGCTAATAGATGATTATAAATAAGTCCGAGAGATGTTGGAAGAGTACAAGACGGAGGTGACAGAGAAGTGATGCAAGAGACCAGTAAAGATGTTGCATCGAGGGAATCCGGGATTGTAGATCCGAAAGAAACGGTAAAGAATCTACGTAATGAATTAGAGTTATGTGGAAGCGGTGGTTGATAAGACGAAGATGCTTTTGACGGCGAAGAAGTGTGTGGTGGAGATAAAAGAGTTTTAAAATAGGGTCAGTTCGACTAAGAATCAACATTGATCATAGCAAAAAAGAAGACAATGGAGTTAGTTAGGCCAAATACAATATAGTTTGAAAGACCAAAATACTATATGAAGTTTTAGCGTTAAGTTTGAGATTATTTTTGTTTAGATGAATATTATCATCAATATCTATATGTTAAAAATAATAGTTTAATAATTATCATTATGCGTATATGCTTTTTACTTGTCTAATTGTTTTTGTGAAAAAAAAACATAAATGATATACTTAGATATATGATATCTAAGTATACGGTTGCATATTATATATCACTATATACCTACTTCAAAACAATCAATAAACATACCCTATCAGGAATAAGAAAAAGTATAAAATTTTTGGTTATTTATTGTGTTTAAATTACTTTTTGTGGTTTTTATCTACTATCGACTAATTACTATCCTCATGTTCAATATTTTTTATGTGTTGAAACCAATAATTTCTTTTCTTCCTTTTTTCTTCAAATTTTTTGGTAAATATTATTAGTAAAACAACAGTTTCACTAAAAATTTTGCAAATACCCCGCGCTTACCTACCAAACAAATAAGATGGAATTTGGATAATAATAAAATAAAAAGTAGAAAAAAGGCTTAAAAAAACGTGAAAACATCTTTTTAATTGATTTAAATTATTTTGATCTCTACTTTTCCTAAATAAACTATAATGTCTATTATTTTTCTTAAATAACTAATTATCTTTTTTTCAATATTTCTGGCTAAACCAGACTTTAACCTTATAGAAAGTGTGTTTAGGGGTTATAATTTAGTTGTCTAGGTGACAAAAATGGGCTTGGGCATGAATGGGCCTCCTTATTTGGGTAATTTGAGTCGGTCGAATTCATTGTTGGATTATAAAAGATGAAACGAAAAGAGGGTAGGAGGAGTCGTGTCAGTTGTTTTTTTTTTTCTTTTGTTTTCTATATCTTGTGCTCTTGCTCCGCAATCTCCTCATCACGCGACCGCTGCGTAAAGGTATCTCCTCCACACAGTATGATTTCCTTTTGATTCGTTGGATTAGGTTTCGATTTCTAATCTGTGAACAGATCCTTGTGATTTCTAGGGTTTTTAGTCATATCCGCAATCTCCTCATCACGCGACCGCTGCCTTAAGGTATCTCCTCCACCACAATATGATTTCCTTTTGATTCGTTGGATTAGGTTTCGATTTCCAATCTGTGAACAGATCCGTGTGGTTTTTGTGATTTCTAGGTCATATCCGATGGGTACAAATTCAGAGAAAACTCTTGCTCTTTCAGGTATTGTGACCTTTACGGTTGTTTATCTCAATTTTTAGTGTTTGAATTATTTAAGACTCAGTGTTTTCATATTTCCGCAGAACCGGAATCAGGCTTACGAATTCCTGCGCTCAACATGAATTTCAATTTTAATCCCTCAATTAATCCCTCAGACGTGGAGGACCTTGCCAAAGTAAATACCCTTTCTTTTTTTGTTTTAGGCTATGATAATTGAATTTCTGTGGAATAAGGTTGGATTTTGTTTTTTTTTAGAAACCAAAGTTCCAGAAATTGCTGAAATTACTGGCTAAAGAGCCTGATAATGACGACGAGTGGCAGAGATCTATTCCAGTTAAACTGTTAAAAGAACATATACCTGGGTTCGACCTAGAACATTTCATTGACGAAATTCGTGAGATGGAGAGGGAACCTGGATATATCAAAGGGAAGGAGAAGTTTTTTAACCGCTTACAGGTGGTAGCTCTTTCGGTCTTTCCTTTGTTATTATTTATCCTTTACATTCACTGATTGCTTTTTTATTTCCTTGTTCCAGGATCCACCAATGTCTGTTTGTCCCGTTGACGTGAACAATCCAGCAGCACCGGACGCTTAGAGCTTTTACCGAGCTCATGATATCAATCACTGTTACAATTCTGGTTTCATGTTTTTCTCATGGTTGTAATAAATATTACTATCTTCTCTGTAAAAGATATATAATCTTCCACCTTTCCATTCGTTGGGGTCTCCGTCACTTTTCTTACAACCATTCTCTATCACCATCATCCTTCGTTTTTGTTATCCTTCTCTCCAAAACCATCCATCACTTTTTGCGAACCAGGACCAAACAAAAGAATTTTAAGTTATCAAAGCATATTTTTTGCTTCAGCAACCAATAAGTAGATCCCAATTGCCTTTCACGATTTCCATCTCTGTTGTTAAACAAACCTCTCCAAATACAAATATCATCATATTCCACAAAGGCAGAAGTATTATCATGATATACACTGTTGTTGATGTCAATGCAAGCAAAGTAACAAAGATGAAGAAGATGCAAACACATGAAGTCTCGATGTTCTCTACTACGCGACCAACCAAAAGAGATCTCTCTTAAGGTACGAAACTAAGCACAACACGATGAACTCACTGCCGTAGCCCCTGGCCCGTTTGGGAGAACCATTCCTGTCGGGTTTTCTGCTGGCTGTACACGTGGTAGCCTTTTCGCTGTAGCGGTTTGAACAAGAGGAACATAAGTGAAAAGTGATTTAATGGAAAACAATAATTTGTTGGAAATAGCTTTGAAAGAATGACTCACCAATTTCGTAGAATATGTCTTTGACATTTGTTGCGGTTTTCGCAGAGGTTTCCATGAAGAAAAGGCTGTTCTCTTGAGCATATATCTCTGCCTCCTGCAAATAACAATATCAAGAACTACTTCATAACACAACTTAGTAATGACAAAACCAAGTCTGTAGGGATCGTAATAGAAGATTTCACGGGCACCAGTCGAATTGTTAATTAACATTGGAGCCAGGCTGCACCCCAGAGTATTAGTTAACATTTTCTCCCCGTACTTTCGAATTTAATCTCAAAGATTTTTGGCATTAGCAAAGCAATATCAGATAGAACAGGAAAGGAAGATTTGGTTTACCTCTGCAGACACCTTCCTTGCATCTAATAAATCAGCTTTGTTTCCAGCAAGAGCCATCACCATATTAGGGTTACCTATTCACATGAGAACAAAATCCGCATTAACATATAATGATACAAAATAAACCACACCAACTATCAGAAAGTAGGAATCATAAACTAGCTAAAACCAAAGTCAGCTATTCCATACCTTGCGCCTGCAGTTCCTGAACCCATTTCTTCGCCCTCTCGAATGACGTCTGTAGCAATAGAAAAACAAAAGTTAAGAATACCTAACTTTGAAAGACCAAAATACTATATGAAGTTTTAGTGTTAAGTTTGAGATTATTTTTGTTTAGATGAATATTATCATCAATATCTATATGTTAAAAATAATAGTTTAATAATTATCATTATGCGTATATGCTTTTTACTTGTCTAATTGTTTTTGTGAAAAAAAAACATAAATGATATACTTAGATATATGATATCTAAGTATACGGTTGCATATTATATATCACTATATACCTACTTCAAAACAATCAATAAACATACCCTATCAGGAATAAGAAAAAGTATAAAATTTTTGGTTATTTATTGTGTTTAAATTACTTTTTGTGGTTTTTATCTACTATCGACTAATTACTATCCTCATGTTCAATATTTTTTATGTGTTGAAACCAATAATTTCTTTTCTTCCTTTTTTCTTCAAATTTTTTGGTAAATATTATTAGTAAAACAACAGTTTCACTAAAAATTTTGCAAATACCCCGCGCTTACCTACCAAACAAATAAGATGGAATTTGGATAATAATAAAATAAAAAGTAGAAAAAAGGCTTAAAAAAACGTGAAAACATCTTTTTAATTGATTTAAATTATTTTGATCTCTACTTTTCCTAAATAAACTATAATGTCTATTATTTTTCTTAAATAACTAATTATCTTTTTTTCAATATTTCTGGCTAAACCAGACTTTAACCTTATAGAAAGTGTGTTTAGGGGTTATAATTTAGTTGTCTAGGTGACAAAAATGGGCTTGGGCATGAATGGGCCTCCTTATTTGGGTAATTTGAGTCGGTCGAATTCATTGTTGGATTATAAAAGATGAAACGAAAAGAGGGTAGGAGGAGTCGTGTCAGTTGTTTTTTTTTTTCTTTTGTTTTCTATATCTTGTGCTCTTGCTCCGCAATCTCCTCATCACGCGACCGCTGCGTAAAGGTATCTCCTCCACACAGTATGATTTCCTTTTGATTCGTTGGATTAGGTTTCGATTTCTAATCTGTGAACAGATCCTTGTGATTTCTAGGGTTTTTAGTCATATCCGCAATCTCCTCATCACGCGACCGCTGCCTTAAGGTATCTCCTCCACCACAATATGATTTCCTTTTGATTCGTTGGATTAGGTTTCGATTTCCAATCTGTGAACAGATCCGTGTGGTTTTTGTGATTTCTAGGTCATATCCGATGGGTACAAATTCAGAGAAAACTCTTGCTCTTTCAGGTATTGTGACCTTTACGGTTGTTTATCTCAATTTTTAGTGTTTGAATTATTTAAGACTCAGTGTTTTCATATTTCCGCAGAACCGGAATCAGGCTTACGAATTCCTGCGCTCAACATGAATTTCAATTTTAATCCCTCAATTAATCCCTCAGACGTGGAGGACCTTGCCAAAGTAAATACCCTTTCTTTTTTTGTTTTAGGCTATGATAATTGAATTTCTGTGGAATAAGGTTGGATTTTGTTTTTTTTTAGAAACCAAAGTTCCAGAAATTGCTGAAATTACTGGCTAAAGAGCCTGATAATGACGACGAGTGGCAGAGATCTATTCCAGTTAAACTGTTAAAAGAACATATACCTGGGTTCGACCTAGAACATTTCATTGACGAAATTCGTGAGATGGAGAGGGAACCTGGATATATCAAAGGGAAGGAGAAGTTTTTTAACCGCTTACAGGTGGTAGCTCTTTCGGTCTTTCCTTTGTTATTATTTATCCTTTACATTCACTGATTGCTTTTTTATTTCCTTGTTCCAGGATCCACCAATGTCTGTTTGTCCCGTTGACGTGAACAATCCAGCAGCACCGGACGCTTAGAGCTTTTACCGAGCTCATGATATCAATCACTGTTACAATTCTGGTTTCATGTTTTTCTCATGGTTGTAATAAATATTACTATCTTCTCTGTAAAAGATATATAATCTTCCACCTTTCCATTCGTTGGGGTCTCCGTCACTTTTCTTACAACCATTCTCTATCACCATCATCCTTCGTTTTTGTTATCCTTCTCTCCAAAACCATCCATCACTTTTTGCGAACCAGGACCAAACAAAAGAATTTTAAGTTATCAAAGCATATTTTTTGCTTCAGCAACCAATAAGTAGATCCCAATTGCCTTTCACGATTTCCATCTCTGTTGTTAAACAAACCTCTCCAAATACAAATATCATCATATTCCACAAAGGCAGAAGTATTATCATGATATACACTGTTGTTGATGTCAATGCAAGCAAAGTAACAAAGATGAAGAAGATGCAAACACATGAAGTCTCGATGTTCTCTACTACGCGACCAACCAAAAGAGATCTCTCTTAAGGTACGAAACTAAGCACAACACGATGAACTCACTGCCGTAGCCCCTGGCCCGTTTGGGAGAACCATTCCTGTCGGGTTTTCTGCTGGCTGTACACGTGGTAGCCTTTTCGCTGTAGCGGTTTGAACAAGAGGAACATAAGTGAAAAGTGATTTAATGGAAAACAATAATTTGTTGGAAATAGCTTTGAAAGAATGACTCACCAATTTCGTAGAATATGTCTTTGACATTTGTTGCGGTTTTCGCAGAGGTTTCCATGAAGAAAAGGCTGTTCTCTTGAGCATATATCTCTGCCTCCTGCAAATAACAATATCAAGAACTACTTCATAACACAACTTAGTAATGACAAAACCAAGTCTGTAGGGATCGTAATAGAAGATTTCACGGGCACCAGTCGAATTGTTAATTAACATTGGAGCCAGGCTGCACCCCAGAGTATTAGTTAACATTTTCTCCCCGTACTTTCGAATTTAATCTCAAAGATTTTTGGCATTAGCAAAGCAATATCAGATAGAACAGGAAAGGAAGATTTGGTTTACCTCTGCAGACACCTTCCTTGCATCTAATAAATCAGCTTTGTTTCCAGCAAGAGCCATCACCATATTAGGGTTACCTATTCACATGAGAACAAAATCCGCATTAACATATAATGATACAAAATAAACCACACCAACTATCAGAAAGTAGGAATCATAAACTAGCTAAAACCAAAGTCAGCTATTCCATACCTTGCGCCTGCAGTTCCTGAACCCATTTCTTCGCCCTCTCGAATGACGTCTGTGGCAATAGAAAAACAAAAGTTAAGAATACCTAACTTTGAAAGACCAAAATACTATATGAAGTTTTAGTGTTAAGTTTGAGATTATTTTTGTTTAGATGAATATTATCATCAATATCTATATGTTAAAAATAATAGTTTAATAATTATCATTATGCGTATATGCTTTTTACTTGTCTAATTGTTTTTGTGAAAAAAAAACATAAATGATATACTTAGATATATGATATCTAAGTATACGGTTGCATATTATATATCACTATATACCTACTTCAAAACAATCAATAAACATACCCTATCAGGAATAAGAAAAAGTATAAAATTTTTGGTTATTTATTGTGTTTAAATTACTTTTTGTGGTTTTTATCTACTATCGACTAATTACTATCCTCATGTTCAATATTTTTTATGTGTTGAAACCAATAATTTCTTTTCTTCCTTTTTTCTTCAAATTTTTTGGTAAATATTATTAGTAAAACAACAGTTTCACTAAAAATTTTGCAAATACCCCGCGCTTACCTACCAAACAAATAAGATGGAATTTGGATAATAATAAAATAAAAAGTAGAAAAAAGGCTTAAAAAAACGTGAAAACATCTTTTTAATTGATTTAAATTATTTTGATCTCTACTTTTCCTAAATAAACTATAATGTCTATTATTTTTCTTAAATAACTAATTATCTTTTTTTCAATATTTCTGGCTAAACCAGACTTTAACCTTATAGAAAGTGTGTTTAGGGGTTATAATTTAGTTGTCTAGGTGACAAAAATGGGCTTGGGCATGAATGGGCCTCCTTATTTGGGTAATTTGAGTCGGTCGAATTCATTGTTGGATTATAAAAGATGAAACGAAAAGAGGGTAGGAGGAGTCGTGTCAGTTGTTTTTTTTTTTCTTTTGTTTTCTATATCTTGTGCTCTTGCTCCGCAATCTCCTCATCACGCGACCGCTGCGTAAAGGTATCTCCTCCACACAGTATGATTTCCTTTTGATTCGTTGGATTAGGTTTCGATTTCTAATCTGTGAACAGATCCTTGTGATTTCTAGGGTTTTTAGTCATATCCGCAATCTCCTCATCACGCGACCGCTGCCTTAAGGTATCTCCTCCACCACAATATGATTTCCTTTTGATTCGTTGGATTAGGTTTCGATTTCCAATCTGTGAACAGATCCGTGTGGTTTTTGTGATTTCTAGGTCATATCCGATGGGTACAAATTCAGAGAAAACTCTTGCTCTTTCAGGTATTGTGACCTTTACGGTTGTTTATCTCAATTTTTAGTGTTTGAATTATTTAAGACTCAGTGTTTTCATATTTCCGCAGAACCGGAATCAGGCTTACGAATTCCTGCGCTCAACATGAATTTCAATTTTAATCCCTCAATTAATCCCTCAGACGTGGAGGACCTTGCCAAAGTAAATACCCTTTCTTTTTTTGTTTTAGGCTATGATAATTGAATTTCTGTGGAATAAGGTTGGATTTTGTTTTTTTTTAGAAACCAAAGTTCCAGAAATTGCTGAAATTACTGGCTAAAGAGCCTGATAATGACGACGAGTGGCAGAGATCTATTCCAGTTAAACTGTTAAAAGAACATATACCTGGGTTCGACCTAGAACATTTCATTGACGAAATTCGTGAGATGGAGAGGGAACCTGGATATATCAAAGGGAAGGAGAAGTTTTTTAACCGCTTACAGGTGGTAGCTCTTTCGGTCTTTCCTTTGTTATTATTTATCCTTTACATTCACTGATTGCTTTTTTATTTCCTTGTTCCAGGATCCACCAATGTCTGTTTGTCCCGTTGACGTGAACAATCCAGCAGCACCGGACGCTTAGAGCTTTTACCGAGCTCATGATATCAATCACTGTTACAATTCTGGTTTCATGTTTTTCTCATGGTTGTAATAAATATTACTATCTTCTCTGTAAAAGATATATAATCTTCCACCTTTCCATTCGTTGGGGTCTCCGTCACTTTTCTTACAACCATTCTCTATCACCATCATCCTTCGTTTTTGTTATCCTTCTCTCCAAAACCATCCATCACTTTTTGCGAACCAGGACCAAACAAAAGAATTTTAAGTTATCAAAGCATATTTTTTGCTTCAGCAACCAATAAGTAGATCCCAATTGCCTTTCACGATTTCCATCTCTGTTGTTAAACAAACCTCTCCAAATACAAATATCATCATATTCCACAAAGGCAGAAGTATTATCATGATATACACTGTTGTTGATGTCAATGCAAGCAAAGTAACAAAGATGAAGAAGATGCAAACACATGAAGTCTCGATGTTCTCTACTACGCGACCAACCAAAAGAGATCTCTCTTAAGGTACGAAACTAAGCACAACACGATGAACTCACTGCCGTAGCCCCTGGCCCGTTTGGGAGAACCATTCCTGTCGGGTTTTCTGCTGGCTGTACACGTGGTAGCCTTTTCGCTGTAGCGGTTTGAACAAGAGGAACATAAGTGAAAAGTGATTTAATGGAAAACAATAATTTGTTGGAAATAGCTTTGAAAGAATGACTCACCAATTTCGTAGAATATGTCTTTGACATTTGTTGCGGTTTTCGCAGAGGTTTCCATGAAGAAAAGGCTGTTCTCTTGAGCATATATCTCTGCCTCCTGCAAATAACAATATCAAGAACTACTTCATAACACAACTTAGTAATGACAAAACCAAGTCTGTAGGGATCGTAATAGAAGATTTCACGGGCACCAGTCGAATTGTTAATTAACATTGGAGCCAGGCTGCACCCCAGAGTATTAGTTAACATTTTCTCCCCGTACTTTCGAATTTAATCTCAAAGATTTTTGGCATTAGCAAAGCAATATCAGATAGAACAGGAAAGGAAGATTTGGTTTACCTCTGCAGACACCTTCCTTGCATCTAATAAATCAGCTTTGTTTCCAGCAAGAGCCATCACCATATTAGGGTTACCTATTCACATGAGAACAAAATCCGCATTAACATATAATGATACAAAATAAACCACACCAACTATCAGAAAGTAGGAATCATAAACTAGCTAAAACCAAAGTCAGCTATTCCATACCTTGCGCCTGCAGTTCCTGAACCCATTTCTTCGCCCTCTCGAATGACGTCTGTGGCAATAGAAAAACAAAAGTTAAGAATACCTAACTTTGAAAGACCAAAATACTATATGAAGTTTTAGTGTTAAGTTTGAGATTATTTTTGTTTAGATGAATATTATCATCAATATCTATATGTTAAAAATAATAGTTTAATAATTATCATTATGCGTATATGCTTTTTACTTGTCTAATTGTTTTTGTGAAAAAAAAACATAAATGATATACTTAGATATATGATATCTAAGTATACGGTTGCATATTATATATCACTATATACCTACTTCAAAACAATCAATAAACATACCCTATCAGGAATAAGAAAAAGTATAAAATTTTTGGTTATTTATTGTGTTTAAATTACTTTTTGTGGTTTTTATCTACTATCGACTAATTACTATCCTCATGTTCAATATTTTTTATGTGTTGAAACCAATAATTTCTTTTCTTCCTTTTTTCTTCAAATTTTTTGGTAAATATTATTAGTAAAACAACAGTTTCACTAAAAATTTTGCAAATACCCCGCGCTTACCTACCAAACAAATAAGATGGAATTTGGATAATAATAAAATAAAAAGTAGAAAAAAGGCTTAAAAAAACGTGAAAACATCTTTTTAATTGATTTAAATTATTTTGATCTCTACTTTTCCTAAATAAACTATAATGTCTATTATTTTTCTTAAATAACTAATTATCTTTTTTTCAATATTTCTGGCTAAACCAGACTTTAACCTTATAGAAAGTGTGTTTAGGGGTTATAATTTAGTTGTCTAGGTGACAAAAATGGGCTTGGGCATGAATGGGCCTCCTTATTTGGGTAATTTGAGTCGGTCGAATTCATTGTTGGATTATAAAAGATGAAACGAAAAGAGGGTAGGAGGAGTCGTGTCAGTTGTTTTTTTTTTTCTTTTGTTTTCTATATCTTGTGCTCTTGCTCCGCAATCTCCTCATCACGCGACCGCTGCGTAAAGGTATCTCCTCCACACAGTATGATTTCCTTTTGATTCGTTGGATTAGGTTTCGATTTCTAATCTGTGAACAGATCCTTGTGATTTCTAGGGTTTTTAGTCATATCCGCAATCTCCTCATCACGCGACCGCTGCCTTAAGGTATCTCCTCCACCACAATATGATTTCCTTTTGATTCGTTGGATTAGGTTTCGATTTCCAATCTGTGAACAGATCCGTGTGGTTTTTGTGATTTCTAGGTCATATCCGATGGGTACAAATTCAGAGAAAACTCTTGCTCTTTCAGGTATTGTGACCTTTACGGTTGTTTATCTCAATTTTTAGTGTTTGAATTATTTAAGACTCAGTGTTTTCATATTTCCGCAGAACCGGAATCAGGCTTACGAATTCCTGCGCTCAACATGAATTTCAATTTTAATCCCTCAATTAATCCCTCAGACGTGGAGGACCTTGCCAAAGTAAATACCCTTTCTTTTTTTGTTTTAGGCTATGATAATTGAATTTCTGTGGAATAAGGTTGGATTTTGTTTTTTTTTAGAAACCAAAGTTCCAGAAATTGCTGAAATTACTGGCTAAAGAGCCTGATAATGACGACGAGTGGCAGAGATCTATTCCAGTTAAACTGTTAAAAGAACATATACCTGGGTTCGACCTAGAACATTTCATTGACGAAATTCGTGAGATGGAGAGGGAACCTGGATATATCAAAGGGAAGGAGAAGTTTTTTAACCGCTTACAGGTGGTAGCTCTTTCGGTCTTTCCTTTGTTATTATTTATCCTTTACATTCACTGATTGCTTTTTTATTTCCTTGTTCCAGGATCCACCAATGTCTGTTTGTCCCGTTGACGTGAACAATCCAGCAGCACCGGACGCTTAGAGCTTTTACCGAGCTCATGATATCAATCACTGTTACAATTCTGGTTTCATGTTTTTCTCATGGTTGTAATAAATATTACTATCTTCTCTGTAAAAGATATATAATCTTCCACCTTTCCATTCGTTGGGGTCTCCGTCACTTTTCTTACAACCATTCTCTATCACCATCATCCTTCGTTTTTGTTATCCTTCTCTCCAAAACCATCCATCACTTTTTGCGAACCAGGACCAAACAAAAGAATTTTAAGTTATCAAAGCATATTTTTTGCTTCAGCAACCAATAAGTAGATCCCAATTGCCTTTCACGATTTCCATCTCTGTTGTTAAACAAACCTCTCCAAATACAAATATCATCATATTCCACAAAGGCAGAAGTATTATCATGATATACACTGTTGTTGATGTCAATGCAAGCAAAGTAACAAAGATGAAGAAGATGCAAACACATGAAGTCTCGATGTTCTCTACTACGCGACCAACCAAAAGAGATCTCTCTTAAGGTACGAAACTAAGCACAACACGATGAACTCACTGCCGTAGCCCCTGGCCCGTTTGGGAGAACCATTCCTGTCGGGTTTTCTGCTGGCTGTACACGTGGTAGCCTTTTCGCTGTAGCGGTTTGAACAAGAGGAACATAAGTGAAAAGTGATTTAATGGAAAACAATAATTTGTTGGAAATAGCTTTGAAAGAATGACTCACCAATTTCGTAGAATATGTCTTTGACATTTGTTGCGGTTTTCGCAGAGGTTTCCATGAAGAAAAGGCTGTTCTCTTGAGCATATATCTCTGCCTCCTGCAAATAACAATATCAAGAACTACTTAATAACACAACTTAGTAATGACAAAACCAAGTCTGTAGGGATCGTAATAGAAGATTTCACGGGCACCAGTCGAATTGTTAATTAACATTGGAGCCAGGCTGCACCCCAGAGTATTAGTTAACATTTTCTCCCCGTACTTTCGAATTTAATCTCAAAGATTTTTGGCATTAGCAAAGCAATATCAGATAGAACAGGAAAGGAAGATTTGGTTTACCTCTGCAGACACCTTCCTTGCATCTAATAAATCAGCTTTGTTTCCAGCAAGAGCCATCACCATATTAGGGTTACCTATTCACATGAGAACAAAATCCGCATTAACATATAATGATACAAAATAAACCACACCAACTATCAGAAAGTAGGAATCATAAACTAGCTAAAACCAAAGTCAGCTATTCCATACCTTGCGCCTGCAGTTCCTGAACCCATTTCTTCGCCCTCTCGAATGACGTCTGTGGCAATAGAAAAACAAAAGTTAAGAATACCTAACTTTGAAAGACCAAAATACTATATGAAGTTTTAGTGTTAAGTTTGAGATTATTTTTGTTTAGATGAATATTATCATCAATATCTATATGTTAAAAATAATAGTTTAATAATTATCATTATGCGTATATGCTTTTTACTTGTCTAATTGTTTTTGTGAAAAAAAAACATAAATGATATACTTAGATATATGATATCTAAGTATACGGTTGCATATTATATATCACTATATACCTACTTCAAAACAATCAATAAACATACCCTATCAGGAATAAGAAAAAGTATAAAATTTTTGGTTATTTATTGTGTTTAAATTACTTTTTGTGGTTTTTATCTACTATCGACTAATTACTATCCTCATGTTCAATATTTTTTATGTGTTGAAACCAATAATTTCTTTTCTTCCTTTTTTCTTCAAATTTTTTGGTAAATATTATTAGTAAAACAACAGTTTCACTAAAAATTTTGCAAATACCCCGCGCTTACCTACCAAACAAATAAGATGGAATTTGGATAATAATAAAATAAAAAGTAGAAAAAAGGCTTAAAAAAACGTGAAAACATCTTTTTAATTGATTTAAATTATTTTGATCTCTACTTTTCCTAAATAAACTATAATGTCTATTATTTTTCTTAAATAACTAATTATCTTTTTTTCAATATTTCTGGCTAAACCAGACTTTAACCTTATAGAAAGTGTGTTTAGGGGTTATAATTTAGTTGTCTAGGTGACAAAAATGGGCTTGGGCATGAATGGGCCTCCTTATTTGGGTAATTTGAGTCGGTCGAATTCATTGTTGGATTATAAAAGATGAAACGAAAAGAGGGTAGGAGGAGTCGTGTCAGTTGTTTTTTTTTTTCTTTTGTTTTCTATATCTTGTGCTCTTGCTCCGCAATCTCCTCATCACGCGACCGCTGCGTAAAGGTATCTCCTCCACACAGTATGATTTCCTTTTGATTCGTTGGATTAGGTTTCGATTTCTAATCTGTGAACAGATCCTTGTGATTTCTAGGGTTTTTAGTCATATCCGCAATCTCCTCATCACGCGACCGCTGCCTTAAGGTATCTCCTCCACCACAATATGATTTCCTTTTGATTCGTTGGATTAGGTTTCGATTTCCAATCTGTGAACAGATCCGTGTGGTTTTTGTGATTTCTAGGTCATATCCGATGGGTACAAATTCAGAGAAAACTCTTGCTCTTTCAGGTATTGTGACCTTTACGGTTGTTTATCTCAATTTTTAGTGTTTGAATTATTTAAGACTCAGTGTTTTCATATTTCCGCAGAACCGGAATCAGGCTTACGAATTCCTGCGCTCAACATGAATTTCAATTTTAATCCCTCAATTAATCCCTCAGACGTGGAGGACCTTGCCAAAGTAAATACCCTTTCTTTTTTTGTTTTAGGCTATGATAATTGAATTTCTGTGGAATAAGGTTGGATTTTGTTTTTTTTTAGAAACCAAAGTTCCAGAAATTGCTGAAATTACTGGCTAAAGAGCCTGATAATGACGACGAGTGGCAGAGATCTATTCCAGTTAAACTGTTAAAAGAACATATACCTGGGTTCGACCTAGAACATTTCATTGACGAAATTCGTGAGATGGAGAGGGAACCTGGATATATCAAAGGGAAGGAGAAGTTTTTTAACCGCTTACAGGTGGTAGCTCTTTCGGTCTTTCCTTTGTTATTATTTATCCTTTACATTCACTGATTGCTTTTTTATTTCCTTGTTCCAGGATCCACCAATGTCTGTTTGTCCCGTTGACGTGAACAATCCAGCAGCACCGGACGCTTAGAGCTTTTACCGAGCTCATGATATCAATCACTGTTACAATTCTGGTTTCATGTTTTTCTCATGGTTGTAATAAATATTACTATCTTCTCTGTAAAAGATATATAATCTTCCACCTTTCCATTCGTTGGGGTCTCCGTCACTTTTCTTACAACCATTCTCTATCACCATCATCCTTCGTTTTTGTTATCCTTCTCTCCAAAACCATCCATCACTTTTTGCGAACCAGGACCAAACAAAAGAATTTTAAGTTATCAAAGCATATTTTTTGCTTCAGCAACCAATAAGTAGATCCCAATTGCCTTTCACGATTTCCATCTCTGTTGTTAAACAAACCTCTCCAAATACAAATATCATCATATTCCACAAAGGCAGAAGTATTATCATGATATACACTGTTGTTGATGTCAATGCAAGCAAAGTAACAAAGATGAAGAAGATGCAAACACATGAAGTCTCGATGTTCTCTACTACGCGACCAACCAAAAGAGATCTCTCTTAAGGTACGAAACTAAGCACAACACGATGAACTCACTGCCGTAGCCCCTGGCCCGTTTGGGAGAACCATTCCTGTCGGGTTTTCTGCTGGCTGTACACGTGGTAGCCTTTTCGCTGTAGCGGTTTGAACAAGAGGAACATAAGTGAAAAGTGATTTAATGGAAAACAATAATTTGTTGGAAATAGCTTTGAAAGAATGACTCACCAATTTCGTAGAATATGTCTTTGACATTTGTTGCGGTTTTCGCAGAGGTTTCCATGAAGAAAAGGCTGTTCTCTTGAGCATATATCTCTGCCTCCTGCAAATAACAATATCAAGAACTACTTCATAACACAACTTAGTAATGACAAAACCAAGTCTGTAGGGATCGTAATAGAAGATTTCACGGGCACCAGTCGAATTGTTAATTAACATTGGAGCCAGGCTGCACCCCAGAGTATTAGTTAACATTTTCTCCCCGTACTTTCGAATTTAATCTCAAAGATTTTTGGCATTAGCAAAGCAATATCAGATAGAACAGGAAAGGAAGATTTGGTTTACCTCTGCAGACACCTTCCTTGCATCTAATAAATCAGCTTTGTTTCCAGCAAGAGCCATCACCATATTAGGGTTACCTATTCACATGAGAACAAAATCCGCATTAACATATAATGATACAAAATAAACCACACCAACTATCAGAAAGTAGGAATCATAAACTAGCTAAAACCAAAGTCAGCTATTCCATACCTTGCGCCTGCAGTTCCTGAACCCATTTCTTCGCCCTCTCGAATGACGTCTGTGGCAATAGAAAAACAAAAGTTAAGAATACCTAACTTTGAAAGACCAAAATACTATATGAAGTTTTAGTGTTAAGTTTGAGATTATTTTTGTTTAGATGAATATTATCATCAATATCTATATGTTAAAAATAATAGTTTAATAATTATCATTATGCGTATATGCTTTTTACTTGTCTAATTGTTTTTGTGAAAAAAAAACATAAATGATATACTTAGATATATGATATCTAAGTATACGGTTGCATATTATATATCACTATATACCTACTTCAAAACAATCAATAAACATACCCTATCAGGAATAAGAAAAAGTATAAAATTTTTGGTTATTTATTGTGTTTAAATTACTTTTTGTGGTTTTTATCTACTATCGACTAATTACTATCCTCATGTTCAATATTTTTTATGTGTTGAAACCAATAATTTCTTTTCTTCCTTTTTTCTTCAAATTTTTTGGTAAATATTATTAGTAAAACAACAGTTTCACTAAAAATTTTGCAAATACCCCGCGCTTACCTACCAAACAAATAAGATGGAATTTGGATAATAATAAAATAAAAAGTAGAAAAAAGGCTTAAAAAAACGTGAAAACATCTTTTTAATTGATTTAAATTATTTTGATCTCTACTTTTCCTAAATAAACTATAATGTCTATTATTTTTCTTAAATAACTAATTATCTTTTTTTCAATATTTCTGGCTAAACCAGACTTTAACCTTATAGAAAGTGTGTTTAGGGGTTATAATTTAGTTGTCTAGGTGACAAAAATGGGCTTGGGCATGAATGGGCCTCCTTATTTGGGTAATTTGAGTCGGTCGAATTCATTGTTGGATTATAAAAGATGAAACGAAAAGAGGGTAGGAGGAGTCGTGTCAGTTGTTTTTTTTTTTCTTTTGTTTTCTATATCTTGTGCTCTTGCTCCGCAATCTCCTCATCACGCGACCGCTGCGTAAAGGTATCTCCTCCACACAGTATGATTTCCTTTTGATTCGTTGGATTAGGTTTCGATTTCTAATCTGTGAACAGATCCTTGTGATTTCTAGGGTTTTTAGTCATATCCGCAATCTCCTCATCACGCGACCGCTGCCTTAAGGTATCTCCTCCACCACAATATGATTTCCTTTTGATTCGTTGGATTAGGTTTCGATTTCCAATCTGTGAACAGATCCGTGTGGTTTTTGTGATTTCTAGGTCATATCCGATGGGTACAAATTCAGAGAAAACTCTTGCTCTTTCAGGTATTGTGACCTTTACGGTTGTTTATCTCAATTTTTAGTGTTTGAATTATTTAAGACTCAGTGTTTTCATATTTCCGCAGAACCGGAATCAGGCTTACGAATTCCTGCGCTCAACATGAATTTCAATTTTAATCCCTCAATTAATCCCTCAGACGTGGAGGACCTTGCCAAAGTAAATACCCTTTCTTTTTTTGTTTTAGGCTATGATAATTGAATTTCTGTGGAATAAGGTTGGATTTTGTTTTTTTTTAGAAACCAAAGTTCCAGAAATTGCTGAAATTACTGGCTAAAGAGCCTGATAATGACGACGAGTGGCAGAGATCTATTCCAGTTAAACTGTTAAAAGAACATATACCTGGGTTCGACCTAGAACATTTCATTGACGAAATTCGTGAGATGGAGAGGGAACCTGGATATATCAAAGGGAAGGAGAAGTTTTTTAACCGCTTACAGGTGGTAGCTCTTTCGGTCTTTCCTTTGTTATTATTTATCCTTTACATTCACTGATTGCTTTTTATTTCCTTGTTCCAGGATCCACCAATGTCTGTTTGTCCCGTTGACGTGAACAATCCAGCAGCACCGGACGCTTAGAGCTTTTACCGAGCTCATGATATCAATCACTGTTACAATTCTGGTTTCATGTTTTTCTCATGGTTATTACTAAAACTTTATATCTTCTCTGTAAAAGATATATAATCTTCCACCTTTCCATTCGTTGGGCTTTTCTTACAACCATTCTCTATCACCATCATCCTTCGTTTTTGTTATCCTTCTCTCCAAAACCATCCATCACTTTTTGCCAACCAGGACCAAACAAAAGAATTTTAAGTTATCAAAGCATATTTTTTGCTTCAGCAACCAATAAGTAGATCCCAATTGCCTTTCACGATTTCCATCTCTGTGTAGCTACCAAGAACTCAAGCTCAACACTAGCAGCATTATGTTATGACTTGAAAAATCTCTGAAAAATTTGGATAACTTATATACGATGATGCATCTTAGCTACGTTTGTGTGTGTAATAAATCTGTCCCCTTAATGGTTTCGGTTAAATGAACTCAACTTCCAAGAGTTAACGCTAAAAAGGGCATGAAACGAAGGAGTTGGAAGTAAATGAAATACACAAGTTTGAGCACAAGACAAGGGAAGAGAGAGAGGCCGCACAGAGAGGAGAACCCAGATGAAAGCAACCCGCGAAGCCAAAGAGAAGGATAAGTTCGTTGAAGTTCACTTGTGGTGCAATACCAAGAGGAGTTCACTTTGGGAAGAAATCAGTACCCCAACTTCATCATTCTCTGAAGATCTATAGATCGGATTAGGAGCATACAGGGTTGTTTACAAATGCAATCTGCATCATACAATCGCCCTTGTCAAAGTTTTGCTTTTCGCTGAAAGTAATCTTTCCAAGCAATTCGATCGTACACAGCCCAAAAGTGTTTCTTTGTTTGAAAGTTTTCTTCTTTCTTTTTTCTGCTAGAGTCTTGGCCCAGAATCTTCCTGATTGCTTCGGCCTACCGATAACTGTTTATTTTTATTTTTTTTGGCTCAACTTCAAACTTTGCATTAACCAAAATATTACATCTCCATATCTAGTTCGACAATGGATTTTAACCAATTTGGCATAATAGAGTACACCTTAGGATCATAATTCTCTAGAGAAGAAGATTCCCTCGCCACTCTATCTGCTGCTTTGTTCCCCTCTCTCGATGAAAACACGAACTTGACCTCGTTGAAGTTTGGAAGCAGAGATCTAATATCTTGTAGCTGAGGGTCTAAATGAGGCCACCCTTCTCCACTGTTAAGCAACTTAATTAGTTCTTGGGCATCCGATTCAAGACAGTGGTATAGGTGTTTCTCTGGAGTTCTTCTTAAGAATGGTTTCGTTCAGGCTCATCCAGATAATACTTTGTTTGTCAAATTCACAGCTAAGTCATTCATTGCACTATTGGTATATGTGGATGATATCATGATTGCTAGTGATGATGATGAAGCAGTGAAAGAAATAAAAGCAATACTGGCCAATGAATTCAAGATCAAAGATCTTGGTCCAGTTCGTTTCTTTCTAGGATTGGAGATTGCCAGAAACTCTACAGGTATCTCTGTTTCACAAAGAAAGTATTGTTTGGATTTGCTAAATGATGCAGGCCTACTGGGTTGTAAACCAAGATCAGTTCCTATGGATCCAAAGATACATTTGAGTGAAGAAACTGGTGTTCCATTGACTGATTCTAAGCAATACAGAGAAATCATTGGACGCTTGTTATACTTGACGATTACAAGACCTGATATCACATTTGCAGTGCATCGTTTGAGTAGATTCCTGTCTTGTGCTACTGATCTACACTTACAGGCTGCTTTCAATATCCTCAAGTACTTAAAAGGAAATCCTGGACAAGGCTTATTCTACTCAGCTACTACGGATATTTGTCTAAATGGATTCGCAGATGCTGATTATGGGACTTGTACAGACACTAGAAGATCTGTCTCAGGTATATGTGTCTTTCTTGGAACATCTTTGATCATTGCTAAATCCAAGAAACAACAAGTGGCCAGTCAGAGTAGTACTGAAGCAGAGTATCGTGCAATGGCTATAGCTACAGATGAACTTATTTGGGTGCAACAGTTGTTAACAGCTCTGCGTATACTAGTTCAGACTCAAGCCAAATTGTTTTGTGATAACAAGTCGGCAATGCACATCGCTAATAACCCGGTCTTCCATGAAAGGACGAAGCATGTTGAGATAGATTGCCATACTACTAGAGATCAGATAAAGAGTGGTTTTCTTAAAGTTCTTCATGTTTCTACAGAGAACCAACTGGTTGATATCTTGACAAAGCCTCTACATCCGGGTCCTTTTCATTCTCTGCTCAACCGCATGTCAATCTCAAGTCTCTTTCTTCATAAGGATGATTCAGTTTAAGAGACTTGCGGGGGCGTATTAGATTATATAGTTAGTTAGCCTAAGTCTCCTTTAGCTTAAGCTAACTATGTATATATATTTGTAACAAACACTTTTAGAGTTTAATGAGAATTATCAGAACTTTATTCTCTTTCTCTCTTAAAGTTGTTAGATTCCTTGATCGCTTGTACAAGCTCTGGCCAGAGGGAGTGGCTTTTCTTAATCTCATTGTCTTTGAAAGCGGTGATCAGTTTCCGATCGAGCTCCTTGAGAAAGTGGCTACGGAAAGATACGCGGACGTCTTCCCCTCTGAAGCTCAAGAAAATATCATATACCCAATTGAGAGAAGAAGAAGAAGAACAAACCATAGAGAGATAGAGTGAGAGTAGGAAGCTACAAACAAAAATTTAGGCGAGTGAGACAGTAATAATAAAATCAGAGGAGAAGTAGTGAGGCGGACCGCGGACGTCACACATAAAGTCTTGGTGATTTATATAAAACATTAACTGCTTCTTCTAGGACATTCCTCTCTTGGTAACTTGTCTAAATCACGGCCATACAAGGTGAATTTTGTTGGCCGGTTTCATCCAAAGTCTTACAATTTCACTATTGTTTCTCAGACTTTTCATACAAAACTTGACGAATGTTTCCTATTTTTCTTAAGACTTTTTCAAAGAATTTTAAGCTTACCAACTTTCTCGTGTGAAAATGAGAAAATACTACACGATACGTATATTTATTCAGTATGTCAATTGTTTTGAGTTTTGACCATCCTACTGATTTTAGAATCAGGGTTGACAGAGAAACGTGTGAAACAAGTTACCAAAACAGATATCGTTGAATTACTGTTTCTTTTGACTGGTGTGCAGTGTACTATATACTAATAAACTGATTTAACCCATATTTTGATTATATTGAGTTCAGAAATCAGATTTTATTAACGTATATAATCCATCATGGACATCACAATTACAGTTCCGCGAAGGATAGTTACAGAGACCAAAAGGAAAAACATATACTCTATAGTGTATTCTTTAGACTAGAGAATTCAAGGTCGTGATATATATATATATATATATAATGAAACTGAGGTTTGAATTCAATGTGGTGTTATTCATAACTATTTGCCACCGAAAATGAAGCAGAAAGTCCCCTACAGTTAGAGCTGTCAAAATGGGCGGGCCGCCCATGGGCTGTCCGTGTCCAACACCTAATGGAACGGTCATGGAAAAGCCCATTTTGACATGGGCGTTAATGGGCATGGTCCTTAATGGATATGGGCGTTAATGAACATGGTCACTATTTGTCCATAACTAAAATGGTCAATCCTGTACCGGGCTAATGGACGTGGACAGCCCATTTTGACAGCTCTACCTACAGTGAATGCCACGTAATTTAAAGTCAACCTTAGAAGAGTCGAAAGCAGTGTATCATGCAGAAATAAAGAACAAACTGTTTTTTTGGTTTTCTAAAACATCAAAAAAAACAAAACATGAAAATCGTAAACAAGAAACAAGAAATGAACATTATAGCATCACAAACATCACAAAAGACTGGAAATACATGTCATCACTCGTTATTAATACTGAAAATTAATGCAAATAAATTTTTTACCACAATTACAAATTTGGTTGACGTGCTGGGAAAGCTAGGTTTTCATTGACCAGCGGCATCCACAATCGAGACTAATAGAAGAACAAAGTTTCTGCAAAGCTTTTGTTTGTCTGAAACAGAGATATCCATATGGTAACTATGTAAAGCCAAGTCATCCCGGCTTGGCAAATCCATTCTCAGCACCAAAGTATTATCTTGAGCTTGTTCATCTTCTCTTTTTCAACTGCTCATTCACAGATACAACAGATGTGGACTTAATTAGCAAACCACATTTCATTACATTATCTATCTTGACCATGTGCAACCAGAGCAAATTTATAACCACAAAGAGAAAGAAAATGAAAACTGAAGGGCGTCATTGTATTTGTATGAAATCACCAATATATTGACACCAAATCTTTTAGTTAGTGGCAGAAACTATTGAATAAATTCCTAATTAAGATTATCCCAAGCTCTGTGTCACAATTGATGTGGAACTAAAATAAGGTGGTTTATGAGATTTTTGGGTTACCTGAAAATGTCTCTCCATTGACTTTATTGGTGTTCTTCCTCAGTAATCTACAACAAATTAAAAGGAAAACAAATTCAGTAGTCTATTATACAAAATATATATAGTTTCTTATTGACTTTGAAAACGAATTGTGAGATATAAAGTATTATGTGCAGTACATGCTTAATGCTTACCCTGATTCTTTTTTTGCTTCTCTCTATTTCAACATTGCTGTCTCCAGATTCTTCGCTATGTTCAGTTCCAAGAACTTCTTCACCTGACAACCTTATGTACTTGGAATCAACTTGTGGATGAATGATAGGTTTTTGTTCGAAGTTGAAATTGAAGCAGTTGATGAAATTGTCAGGAAAAGAAGAGTGGGCCTCGCCAAGAAATGGTAGTTTAGATTGAATATTCTCTGATGCCATTAGCTCAACACTTGAACTATCATTCCAGCTAGCTTTAGTCAATGCCCCGCAGTCTGAAAAGTCAACATCCCCGAGATGTTTCAGTTTAGAAATGTGTAGGGATACACATTGTAATTTGTTGCATCCACCCATATAGTTCCAAGAAATCCTTTAGCTCTCTGCCATAGTGACAGAGAGCTAAAGGATTTCCATTAGCATACTCAACGACCTTCTTTGACACTTCAATAAGATTACTATCACTTGGTTCTTTTTCTGAAAACGCAAACCGGGTGAATAACCGTTGAGCCTCCTTCTTGTTCAAAGCCGGTATCTCGTAAACACTATCAACCTGACACTGATGAAGAACTTGTTTATCTCGGGATGTTATGATTATTAAACTTTCGGGACCAAAACAATGATCAAATCCTCCTAGGAAAGACTCAGCATCCATTGGATTGCGCACATCATCAAGAACAACAAGAACTCTTTTCTCTCTTAGTTTGTCGATCAAATATTCTTCCCGCAATACGTATAATCCCTTATCATGAAACGCTACGTGGAATTCATGGATGAAGCACTGAGTTTCAAAGTGCTTAGTCATTTGGTTAAAGGATTCTTGAGCAATGGCTGTCTTGCCAATGCCAGGCATACCCCAGATCCCTAATCGGTATATGTCATGAGATTGCTTGAAAAGCAAGTTTTCTATCCCAAGCAACCTCGAGTAGAACCCGATCATACCTGTTGGATACAACTTCTCCCGCACATCCGCAACGATATCTTCTACTAACTCCGAGTCACTGCAAGTTGTAAACATGATTTATCTTTTGATAGTAACTTTTCCTTCTCTCCAAATATCATTCATCAAGTAACCGTGTATATTAATAGTACATATCCAAAAAAAATGTAACCATGTATGAATACATAGGATGGGAGATATGACTAAAGTATTTCCGTTGATAGTAACGTTTTTATAATACATGATCACTTTTCAATATTAGCATTACTACACTTGTCTATATTTAACTCTAAGAACTGACGGCTGTGTTCTGACTGAATTTGGTTGAAAATGAAAAATATTTTATAGCACATTCCTATATTTATCAATCCTAATAGATTTCAATCACATAAATTTGAAGTCACTAGTTGTTTTAACAAACAAAAATGGTCATCACAAAGAAAATATTCAAGAAAAAAAAAACTCAATACTTTATAAAATAAATAATATCTTATTAATTAGTTTTTAATTATTATATTTTAACTCTCAGCTTTGTTTGATTCTATTTTTGTAAAAAAAAAGTCTTCATGTCTTTGTGATGACATTAAGAGTTACTCTAAACAGTAAATAAAGAGTTGACACAGAAACAGTAACAAAAATAATGTACAAACTTACTTTTGTTGTTCAATTGATTCATGGCAAAGTAATTTCGCCGCTTCTGTCAGACCCTTCCTCCATCTTTCTACTCGGTCTTTCTCATCGGAGAAAAAACCATGGTGCTTGGAAAAATCCTCTTTGAATCTTTCTGTCTGCTGCTCAACGATCGATCGAGTGACTTCACCATAAAAGACTGGAATCACCACCGGGCCGTCTTTACGCCGTTGGAGATCCATAAACGTCATGAGAGTTTCCAAGCAGAGAGGCGAGGACGCGTAGTTCTTGGAGAAAACCACCACATATACTTTAGATCTCTCAATCGCCAACTGAATTTCGTTGGCTAACTCGAAACCGGGCTTCAGTGTCGCCTCGGAGAGGGCGCAGTGCTCTGCAAGGAACACCGAGATACCCTGCCGCCTGAAAGCGGCATGGAGGTGGCTGACGAAGGAATGGCGTGTATCCTTAGAACTAAAATCGATAAATACGTCATGCTCAACCGTTCTTGAAGTCTCCATTGATTTTTTTTTTTTTTTCTTGAGGGTCCTCAAATCGTTTCTTACTCTAGAATTTCAATTGCTTTTTTCTCTCTCTCTTTTTGTCTCTCTCTCTCTTTGCTGCATTTTTAGAAGACTATCACCTAAAAACATTTCTTAATTATTTCACATTTTTAATCGTCAATTATGTTAACATGGTGCTGTCTAAACGAATTCAAAATAGATAGAGTCAAGATCAAGCAAAACCTTATGTTTTCTTTTTTAATATTTGTGGTCTTCTAAGTTCTATGAAAAGTTTTTGTGTTATCCAGCAAATATTTATCATAAATTTAGTGTGATACAGCCTTGGCGAACGATTAATTATTTAAAATATGTTGTCACCATCTTCACATCTACACTGTAGGATCATTAAAATCGTCAACATATTAATTAAGTTGTTACTGTTTTCTTCCAAATTTTATTAATATTGAATATAACTTAGACACTTTAGTTGTTGGATCTATAAGGATTGAACCCTAATTATGGAGCAGACTTCGTAGTGCGCAAATGAAAGTCTCGGGTCATTTTATTATATTTTCTCGACATCGATCTTATCATTATATCTTATTTTTCTGGTCATCGATCTGGTCATTTTTTAAAAAAAATTTCATTTGGTCATTTTTTTTTTTGGTCATTATATTTTATTGTTCTCTTCATCGATCTAGTCATTTTATTTTATTTTCTGGTCATAAATCTGGTCAATATTTTTTGTCATGATCTGGTCATTATATTTTATATTTTCTGGTCATTGATCTGGTCGTTATTTTTCGTAATCGATCTGGTCAATGTATAATGTATAGTCAACAATGGGTGTCCCTAATATGAAATAGTTTTTTTTAATAAGGTTTTATATTTATTAAGTGATATTTGGTATTATGCACTAGAATCATAATTTTATAAAAAAAAATCAGAAATTGATATTACAGGTTTTGATATTTGAGTATGGAATGATCCATGGTTGCCAGACTCATATCCCAAGACAGGGAGAAGGAGGAGAATGATAAAACATCCCAGTGGCATATTGTGATGATGCTTCACAAGTTTATGGATCTTGAGAGTGTCTTACTGATCCTGCGTTGATCCCTTGTGGCTACAAGCATATATTACAACATTGTTTTCCAAACCGTCGAACAGAACAAAATTTTTAACTGGAACGGTAAACTTTTACAGAACAGTGCAAAATTATAAGAAAGAGTAGTACATAAAAGTTATACAAAAAAAATTGAGAATAACGCTTTTGATAACACTTTTAATAACACTTTTGTGATTTATAACTGTCAAAACGATATACATTATACCATAACGGTATATAATTACCAATCAAAACCATTATTTAGGCTTTGCAATTATTTACTAAGTTAGTTCTGATCTATTGTGTTTTCAACCAATTATCTCTATAGAAATATACTCTCTTCTTGGGAGACAATAGATCAGAACCAACTTAGTTTTTTACTCTCTTCTTGGGAGACGTCTTTTGTAGTTAATTAAATCCTAACATTTACTTAAGTCGATAGATTTGTTTCTCCCATGCTTTATTTTTCGCATATTAAGTGTTCTCAAGTTTCCTCGTAGACAGCAATTAAAATAGTAAAAAACAAAACATGCACATGGGAAGAAGTTTCTCCGATAGGCACCAAATGGACTTTTTTTTTTCTTTTGTGTCACCAAAACATCCACCTCTATAATTATTTAAATTTAGAAGGATAAATCTAAACTATGTTCAAAGATCTATATTTTGAAAAACAAGAGAAGATAGTATAGCTTTTTCATATATTAGAAGAGATGATGAAAAAATATGCATTTAGCTACGTTTCTTATTATCTGGCAACCAGTGGTCCAAGAGCTTAGGTATACAAAAAAAAAAAAAAAAAAATAAACAAACGGAATCATTTAAGTCAATGGCACAATGACTTTCTTCATCATAGCAGTAATAAAATATAACTTTTTTTTTGGATAAATAAAACAGAAGATATTCAAATTCATTACTAATTGATGTTTGTAAAATAATCGATGCAGCAGGTATGCATGTGTTCACATTAATTTTGTTAAAAATAAAATTAAAATGTTGCAACCATTAATTGTGGTTATATACTCCCTTGTCACTATCTAAGACCGAAAAAAAAGAAAAAACAAAGACTTCCCACTCTATACATTTTCGGCAAATGTTCTATGGTAAAACAATCCTTAGACCAAAAAATCTCTGATGTCGAAGGTAAGTTCCTCAAATTTAGTCCACGATCCGCCACCGCAACATCAAGTGTTCATAAATTTTCGGGGAACGGAGCTCCGAAACAACTTCATAAGTCATCTAGAGAAGGCCTTGTTAAATAAAAAAGTCAACGTGTTCATAGACATTCGCGAGAGGATGGGAAAGGATAAGGAGAACTTATTCCAGAGGATAAGGGAGTCGAGGATCACGATTGCGGTCATTTCAAGCAAATACACGGAGTCAAAATGGTGCTTGAACGAGCTTGCAGAGGTCCAGAAGTGTGTGAAGGCGGAGACCATGGAAGTGTTTCCAGTGTTCTACAAGGTAGATGTTGGGACGGTAGAGGAACTGAAAGGAGAGTTTGGTGAAAATTTCAAGAAATTAGTAGAACAACATCATAGCGAAAGGGAAAAATGGGAAAGAGCACTTAAGTTTGTGACCACTAAGCTAGGCCTGAGAGTGGATGAAAAGAGGTAAATATTAAAAATATCTTAATTTAATTTGTTTTGGTTTTAATCCTGAAAATATCTTTTGTGGATTGAATCTTTTAATTAAATGATGGAAATATAGAAAATTGGGTACTTTTGTGTGTAAAACAATCAAACGTATAACAGTTTATTAATATTGAGTTACAAAACACGTCTACTTAAATCTAGTTGAAATCCTTAAGGTAGTGAACGAATGTATTATAGTCATATCGTTTATTAATTAAAAAAAAAATATTCCGTGTGTATAATTTTAAAAAATGTTGAAGGTTTTACACATAAATTAAGAAAACACATAATTTACTTTTAATTTGCCCCTTTTACATAAAAACACCATTAAATAAAATGAGTTCAACCAACTAATTTTTGCATAAAAAGTTGAAATCATCACTTAAAATGAAACAAAAAAAAAATCTCTAAAACATCAAATAAAGTGATACAGAGGAATTATAATATATGATTGCTAGTGTTGGGGGGATTGATCCAACACTAAGGACATGACCCATTCTGAATGTTTTCGGCGGGCAGAGTATCCTCCATACTATAGCATCGGTGCAACCAAAGCCAATCAAAACACTTAGTGGCCAACAATTATGGCAGCAATAGCAACACATGATTTTCTACCTTCTATCCTCAACTGAAAAAATCAACTATTGTAGTCCAATCCTTATTTCGCAGCTAGTAGCATGCAACACGCACCATATTAGTCCTACAACTTGAGAAGTTAGACATAAGTAGCGAGAAAACCCAACTCTCCAATGGGTCGACTAAGGATACTATAAAACTCCACCTCTGTCCGAGAGCAGAGGACGTTGAGAGACTGGATAACTCAAAAGGAATACCACAAAAAAAGTTAGCCACCACAAAACAATAGGTCGGATTGCATTTTCAAGAATGAGTAATTAATAGGATATTCACTCTTCCAGTGAGATCCTTCTGGGTGTGGGATCGAAAAGCTCTCTTTCAACCCGCACTACATTCTTCTTTTTTTCCACTACAAGAAATATCCACATTCTTAGAACGACATAAGTGCTATAATACGTCATTCATAACGTTTTAATAAACGCTATTTCTGCCGCAGTTATTATTGTTGATCGAAGATTATAGATGCAGATCAATACACATAAACAAATACGTTCCCTTTATAGAATAAGTAACAAATAGGAAAAACAATTGTTACAGAACTGAAACTTACTTTATGATCTCTTCTCTTCATAGTAAGAACAACGTATAGATTGATAGAGGCTTGCAATTGGCAATCTCCTAAGACAGAATTTAGCCCCTACTGTGGTGTACGTAGCTTTGTGTAGGCTTCTATCTTTAGGATACAACTATCGATCTCTGTTTTAACACCGTACAGAGACCCTAGCAAACTCTACTTTGAGATTCTCTGAAATTGATTTGGAGAAGAAGAAGATGAGAATCAATCCCAATCTTTCTCTCCTTTGTTTCTCTTGTATTGTTCTTCTCTCTTGTCTCTCTCTCCTTGTATCTCTACATCGTCACGTCTCTTATATATTAATGAAGCGATGTTTGATCCAAGAGATGCTTCTCTTATCTCAACCGGTGTATCGGTATAAACGTAACCAAGAGACGTGATGAAATTTGTACAAGTAGAAGGGTGTTTACATAAATACAAATGTTTATGTAAATAAACATATTTATATAAAATAAACACCAACAATTATAGACCCCCACATACGATAGCATTTTCGGCATGCTATGGTTAACTCCCACATACAATAGCATTTTCATATTATTGCACTAATCAAATGTTATAATATACTTTATTGTAATCACGTTTAATGTTGTTTTATATAATGTCGTAGATTTTTGTTCGCTAAAATAAAAAACTACTTAAAGCCTTCAAAATCATCATCTTCTTAAACTAGCTTCTTTATATATAACACATTTTGTCATTAGATAACACATTCCACGGGTATAAAGAAGCTAGTCGCCTAGTAGCGATGCTACATCTACAGATCTGTATGAAAGAACCTAGTAGCGATGCTACATCTACAGATCTTTAAACATGGGAGTATGATTTCACCTCTATGAAAAAGACTGAGGAAAAATCAGTGAGCTTGTTCACAAACTACATTATTTCTACACTAAGAGATAGGACGAAGCTATCTAAGATTACTATATTAGAAAATATCATTTCCTATATATTTTTATTCTTTATATAAAACCATTATAATAAGAAAAATGTGTTAATTTTTTTTTTTCATTTTCTAAGTTTCCAATTAAAAACAGAAAAAATTTATAGATTTATCTATTAAATTTTTCATTAAAATCTAATATATTTAACAACAATTCTGCTTTTAATATGATTTTCTATTTTTTTCAATACTATGTATACATGACATATCATTTCATATTTTAGCTGTCTAAATAGTTCTTGTTTTGACTTGATTTTCTGACATATTTGATAGTTTTGAGTGCGATATCATCGATCATGTCGTGGAAGACGTAATGAAAGCAATAAACGAAATACCGACGGATCAAGGAACAAAGAGTCCAAGAGGAAATATTATTGTATTGCCCGAGGGAAATATACGAGGAGAGTCTGAGAGTTCTTCTTCTTGGTCTTCAAAAGCGTCTCCTTTCTTTGGGATCGAAACACGCCTAGAGCAATTGAAAGAGAAGTTAGATTTTGAATCAAATGAGGTCACTCGTGTTGTCGGAGTTGTTGGGATGCCTGGTATAGGTAAAACCACTCTTGCCAAGAAAGTTTTGGAGGATTGGGGGTATGAGTTCTCGCATACAATGTTTCTAGATGATGTTCGTGAGAAGTCAAAGTATCCTGAGATCCATAACTTGCAGATGGAGCTCCTGTGTGGTTTAACGAATATAAAATACGAAAGAAAGGAACAAACAGAAACTGACCTCCTACTTAAATTTTTGAAAGTTGAGGTAAGCAAAAACAAAGTGTTGTTTGTTCTTGACGATGTGAGTGAGAAGAGTCAGATAGAAAATATTCTTGGCGAACGCGAATGGTTAAAAGAAGGAAGCAAAGTTCTCATCACCACAAACAGCAAGTCCGTGGTCAAGGGAATGGTAAACGAGACTTATCTAGTCCCAGGCCTCAGCGACAATGATGCCCTAAACTATTTTGAAAGACATGCATTCTCTGTTTCTTGCGAGCCAAGTTTCATGCAGCTGGCAAGAGAGTTTGTGGAGTATTCTAGGGGTAATCCATTAGCCCTCAAAGTACTTGGCAGTGAGCTTCTTGGGAAGCAAAAGTCGTACTGGGAATCAAAGCTTGGGACGCTTGCAAAAAGCCCGATCAGCAACACGATTCAAAATGTCTTGAGAATTCCGTACGATGATCTTAGCCTCCACCACAAGAATTTGTTCCTCGATGTGGCATGTTTCTTCAGGTTTGAAGACGAGTATCACGTGAGGAGTTTTCTGGATTCTTCGGTTCATGAGAATGTGAGCGAAATAAAAGATCTCGCAGATAAGTTCTTGATTAACATTTGTGGTGGTCGACTTGAGATAAATGACTTGATGTACACATTCGCAATGGGGCTAGAATCACAATCATCCTCTAAAGATTCTACAAGTGGGCGTAGGCTGTCCAACCATGGGGAGATCATCACTGTTCTCCGAAACAAAGTGGTAAGTGAGATTGATTTCTATTTACACATTTGTAGTTATTTCTGATCATTAACTAAATAACTAATTACATGTTAACTTGTTACACAACTTTCCAGGAAGCGACCAAGGTTAGAGGAATTTTCCTTGACATGTCTGAAGTACCTAAGGAAATGAAATTAGGCAGTGACACATTCAAAGAAATGAATGATCTCAGATACTTGAAATTCTTCGACTCAAGTTGTCCTAAAGAATGTGAAGCTGACTGCAACCTGAACTTCCCCAATGGACTTAGGTTTACACTGGAAAAAATCAGATATCTCCATTGGCTGAAATTTCCGCTGAAGATCTTTCCACGAAGTTTTAACCCGAAAAATCTTATAGACCTCAAGCTGCCTTACAGCCAGCTAGAGCAAGTTTGGAAGGGAGAGAAGGTAATATATATTCCATTATAATTTGATTAAATAGTTGTATTTGCAATCTTTAAATTTATTTATTTATTTATTTATCGCGGCTACAGGACACGTCGAAACTAAAGTGGCTGGACTTGAATCATTCAAGTAAGCTGCGAACATTGTCGGGTTTATCGTTGGCTCGAAGTCTTCAAAGTATGAACCTTGAAGGTTGCACTAAATTGGAGAGGGTTCACCACGAGCTAAAAGATATGGAAAGTCTATTATTTCTTAACCTGAGAGGATGCACGAGCCTCGAGTCTCTTCCAAGAATAAAGTTGATCTCTCTAAAAACACTCATCCTCAGCGGCTGCTCAAATCTTGATGAATTCAATTTGATTTCAGAGAATCTTGAAGAGTTATACTTGGATGGCACTGCGATAAAGGGACTTCCTTCAGATATTGGGAACCTCCAAAGACTAGTCTTGCTGAAATTGAAAGACTGCAAAAAGCTGTTAAGTCTCCCTGATACTATCAGAAATCTAAAAGCTCTTGAGAAACTAATACTCTCTGGTTGTTCAAGCCTTGTGAGTTTTCCAGAAGTTAAGCAGAACTTGAAGCATTTGAAGACTTTACTACTTGACGGGACCGCAATAAAAGATGTGCATGATGTTGTGCATCGCCTAAGTATTAATGAAGGCCAAATTTCTTCCTTTTCACACTACGATTTGTGTGAATGGCGGCATGGTATCAACGGATTATCATCAGTGCAACGTTTATGTCTGAGCAGAAACGATTTCACAAGCTTGCCAGAAAGCATCATTTATCTCTACAATCTCAAATGGCTTGACTTGAAGTATTGCAAGCAGCTCACATCTCTTCCAATGCTTCCACCAAATCTTCATTGGTTAGACGCAGACGGCTGCATTTCACTTAAAAATATCGAGAAATCATTGTCTCTACTATTGGCGGCAACAGAGCAGTTACACTCCACATTTATATTCAGTAACTGTACCAAACTTGATCAAGTTGCGAAGAATGGTATCGTGTCTTATGTTCGGAGGAAGATTCAGTTAATGTCAGATGCACTAGTCCACAAAAATAAGGTATTATCTCATCTCATTCACTTTTAGACTCTGAATGGTTACGGCGTATAGCAGAGTGCATTTTGAAGCTTAGGGTAACATACTTTTATTATAACATTGATTCTCTTTTGGTATTGAATTGTCAGGGTTCAATACTCGATGTGTTGATTAAAATCTGTTATCCTGGTTGGCAATTACCTGTATGGTTCGATCACCGGTCGGTTGGGTCAGAGTTGAAGCAAAATCTCCCTCGACATTGGAATGAAGATGGGCTTACCGGTATAGCTCTCTGCGTTGTTGTCTCATTTAAGGACTACAAAGATCATAATACCCGCCTCTTAGTTAGATGCACCAGTGAGTTCAAAGAAGAAAACGCGCCTTTGATTCAGTTTAGTTGCATTCTTGGCGGCTGGACAAAACGAATTAGCGATAACCCCGGAGACATCGTGGAGCCTTCTGGTCACGTCTTTATCGGTTACACCAATTTGTTACACGTCATGAAACGGGACAGAGGAGCGAAATGTGTTGGTACAGAGGTTTCCTTTAAATTCGAAGTGACCGATGGGGCAAAACAGGTTAGAAATTGTGAGGTTCTCAAGTGTGGCTTTACTCTTATCTACGCACCCACTACTAAACATGTTCATAGCTTGTGTACCCAAGTATACTCTGATCATGGCGAGAAAATGTCTGGTTCAACGACCGCTATTGTTGAAGAAAGATATAACCAGCACGAAACTGGAGCAACCTCTGTTTCATTGGTGGCTCCAACGATGGCGAGCGAGATCACAAAGGAAGTACAGCATTACGAAGCTAAAAGTAACGTAGAAGACATCCAGAATGAAGCTCCATCAAGAAACAACGTTGATGCTAATACAGAGAGTAGTGATCACAATACTAATGGTGGATCCATGTCACCAGGGAGCTCTGGAGAAGGAGAAGTTTTTAATAATGAATCTCCAAAGAAAGAGGAGACCAATGCAACAAGTTCAGCATTACCTTTAGAAGATAATACTAATGAAAATGGCACAAACAACTTATGTGAGAGGTTGGAGAAACCTATACGGCTTATTTGTCTTGTGATCTCCATTTATCTTGGTGCTGCTTTTGTGCTGAGAAAGGATAACAAAAGGAGATCAAATCAATAAAATATGTCTGATTCCAATGGTATTCACCGGAGTTGTTTCCCGATCATTTTCTGATCAATGAGAGTTTCAATCGCTTGGTTTTAAAGTAGAACTAGTTTACATTTGTCCCGAGCGGAATGGTCACCAAGTAGAAAGCCTATTCGCAATCGCCTAGACTCGTACAACCGATCTGATGATGGTCTACAAGTCCAATCAACGTGAACCCTAAATCGATTTGGGGATCACTTCTAAGGTACACCAACATTGTTTTGTGGAACCCTAAACCGAATAATATCGACTTTTATTTTTGTTTTTTTTGGCATCGTTTAATTTAGGTTTAATAATCAGTACGGTTCTGTTTTTTTTTGAGAAATTGTTAAAAATGCCCCTTTTTCAATACCCCTTTTCAAAAATGCTCCCTTTGAGAGTCCATTTTTAAGTTTGCCCTCTTTTATTTTTTAATGACCATTTTACCCTTATTTGAAACAAAATTAGGTCCACAAAATACAAAATATTTTTTGGCGGGAAAAGTGATCCCGCAATTTTCTCGCCAAAACACTTGTAAAAAACCTTTAAAATACCTTGTAAAATTTTCCCGTAAAAATTTTTCCCGCCAAAAAAATTTTTTTGCGGGAAAAGTGATTCCGCAATTTTTTTGGCGAAATTTTTTTGGCGGGAAAATTTTTGGCGGGAAAAATTTACAAGGTTTTTTAAAGGTTTTACAGAGTATTTACAAGTGTTTTGTAAGGTTTTACAATGTATTTTAAAAGGTTTTACAAGGTACTTATAAGGTTTTATAAGATATTTATAACTTGTAAAACCTTATAAAAAACTTGTAAAACCTTATAAAATTGCTTGTAAAATCTTATAATATCTTATAAATACCTTATAAATACGTTGTAAAACCTTTTAAAATACATTGTAAAACCTTATAAATACCCTGTAAAAAACCTTTAAAATACCTTGTAAAACCTTCCCGCCAAAAATTTAACGCCAAAAAAATTGCGGAATCACTTTTCCCGCAAAAAAAAATTTTTGGCGGGAAAATTTTTTGGCGGGAAAAAATTTTACGGGAAAATTTTACAAGGTATTTTAAAGGTTTTTATAAGTTTTTACAAGTGTTTTGGCGGGAAAAATTGCGGGATCACTTTTCCCGCCAAAAAATATTTTGTATTTTGTGGACCTAATTTTGTTATATTTCCTTATATATTTGTGATATATTTTATTAAAAGAAGGGTAATTTAGTCATTTTGTACATAAAAAGGGGTATTTTTAAAAATGGACAGCCAAATGGGGCATTTTTGAAAAGGGGTATTGAAAAAAGGGCATTTTTGTGAGTCTCCCATTTTTTTTCCATTTAACAATTAATAATAGGGGAATTGTTAATAATGCCACTTTTTCAATGCCACTTTTCAAAAATACCCCTTTTTTAAAACCTTATAAAAAATGCTCTTAAAAATATAAGATTTACCCAAATATGTATGTAATATTATTAAAACATACACAAACTACATTTCTATGTATCTAAAATCTTATAAATACTTTATAAATACCTTATAAATGCATTTTAAATACCTTTAAAAACCTTTAAAACATCTTGTAAAAACTTTGAAAAACCTTAAAAATCCTTTAAAATAACTTGTAAAACCTTTAAAAACACCTTATAAAACCTTATAAATACTTGGATCGAGTCTTCAAGTAGTAGTTACAATCCATAAGTACCTTATAAACCTAATAAAACTTTATAAAAATTTCAGATTTAAAAAGGGGCATTTTTGAAAATGGACATCTAAAAGGGGCATTTTTGAAAAGGGGCATGAGAAAAGGGGTATTTTTGCTAATCCCCCATAATAATAAACTAGATTTTACCACTGCAGGGTCAATTTTTTTTTTTTTTTTTTGGTCATCCGAAACTAAATAGAACTCAAAATAGTCATTCCTATAAAATGTTGTTTACATAAGTGATATGATGCGAGACTGTACGAACTTTTCAAGCCAGATTATCCGCTTTTACGTTAGCACTACGAGAAATTAAAGATAGAGAGAAGGTGGAGAACTCTTCCTTGTCGTTCTGAAATTCCTCCAAATACATTGAGAATGCCGGCCATTCGGTTGGAAAAGACACCATCTTCATCGGTCAGAACAGTCTGTAAAGAACGCTACCTCTTGATTATATGCATCAATCATACACTTCATTGCCCATGGTCGATTTTTTATAGAGAAATTGTCTCTTATACTCCCAAATCAGTTTTTGGGACAATAATAGCACTCAGAAGTTTATTGGACAAAAATAACACTTTATTTTTTATTTTTTAAACTAATAAATATTTATAAATAAATACAAAAAATAAAAATTCATTGTTAATATTTTCCCACCAAAACAATATTCCGTCAAAATTTTCCCACCAAAAAAATTTCCGTCAAAAGTTTCCACCAAAATATTTTCCGCTCCCGGAAAAAAATTATAACGTCAAAATTTTCCTGCCAAAAAAATTTCCATCCGAATTTTCCCACCAAAAAAAATCCAAGAAATTCAGAAAGAATTCTACGTAATTACGGAAAAATTTCACGAATCGTTAATTCTAAGATTTAATCTAATTCAAGTCATATATATCTAACATAAGTGATATAAATTTTGGATATTCAATTGACAGGAATTACCCATCGAAGATCTGCCTTCTTGACAACCCTTGGCTAAGAACTTTATTCAAATATAAATATTCACGGATTGGGATTTGAGGTGAAACATAAAAAATTAGTAAAAGTTTATATCTGATTCAATAGATGAGAGTGTAAACAGAGATGATATTGGTGAATAGATGAGAATTTCGCAAATTTGACTTAGATCTAGCGATGTTCTTATTTTTTTGTTCGGTATGTTTTGTTTTTTTTTCTAAAATAAGAGGGCAACGATTGTTCTAAAATAAAACTCTATCCAAATAAATTAATATGAAAATATGAAATGGGTTAAGGAGTATTTATAATTGGGTCATTATTAACTTCCAATTCGGCCCAACATGACTACTGGGCCAGTGACTTACGGTTTTGGTAAACCATGTTTTGAATTACCAAATTGTAATTTATATAAATACCTTTTTTGCCTTAACAAATATTTAATTTACAAGTTATTCAATTTCATACTCTTTCAAATTTGTATTACAAATTTTACAAATTTTACACACAGAACTTCTCCAACAGTTCAAATTATTTGTTATGCACCAAACTATATATTTTTTAAAACACATAAATTTTTTTTTGTTATGCTAAATTATATTTAAAACACAACTTTCAATTCTAAATTAATAATGAAACAGAAAATACTAAATTATGCACTATACTATTTTTTAAACACAAAACATAATTTTTCCATTATTCTGATTAAATTATGATATAAATACTATTATATTATTCACTAACACAACAAAAATATATTAATACAAACTTTATGCAAAAACATATATTAAAGTATACCACCCGCACAACTGTGCGGATCATGATCTAGTTCATAATTAATATACATAGTTTTAAAAATAATATTTAGAGAATACGGTTTAAAATCTTGATCATTTTTCATTATCAATGAAATATTTATATTCTTAGCAAAAAGAAAAGAAAAAAAAAAGGGAAAAAGGGTAAATATGGATATTTCCCAAAATTTTGTTTTGTAAATGAAATATACAAAAGAGCAAAACATATTTTGTGATGGATTCATTTTTAAAAATACATATTTATGTTTCATGTAGACAAAAAATTATATATTAGAGATGAGTGCAGATAAAGAATTTCTGAAAAATTATTTTTATTATTATTGTAAAATCTATATATACATTTTTGGAGACATTTTTGAAATAAATCCTAGAGTTGGCACTTATTTACAATGTAATGCCACTGACATTAATTTTTAAGAATTGTTTCTTAAATTAAATATATGTAAATTTAATTTGTTTGCGAAAAATCTGGAGACAATCTTTCCTAATATCTCGATATTGATCAATTATACTTTATTTAAATTAAGATTTTCAATTTAAAATTACTTACCATGTGGAAGCCCCCTTGGTCCATTGGTTGACCAAGGGTTAATTAATGCTTCTACACCCAGAGGTCTGGGGTTCGAGTCCCAGATAATGCGATTTATTAATAAATTTGCAGATTATTGGAGGCAAGTGTGCAGGAGATCTCCAGCGATGTACAATTATAGCCGTTCGTCAGGATTCTACGCAGAAAGAGGAGTGTCCATCAAGAGCATGAAGAAGGAGGCCATGATTCTACCCAGAAAGAGAAGTGTCCATCAAGAGCATGAAGAAGAAGGTGAAAGAGGTATCGTCTGTCGTGAATCTAATAAGGGTCGGAAGGAATTGTCCGTTGTAGAATCGTCTATGTAACAGTTCTCATAATTTGCAATAAATAATAAATTCAGACGACAAAAAAAAAAAATCACTTACCATATATTGCCCTATATTATCAACACAAAATCTCCCAAACAAATATTCATACCAACGAATTTAATACTACTAACAATCAGAATTCAAAAAATCCGTATAATTTTTTTAAAAAACAATTATTATAATTTATATATTCAAAATTAATAAATGTTGTATAATAATATGAATATTTGAATATATCAATATTTTAAAATAACACATGACGGATATATTACAGGACAAAATTATATGGCGGGATGAGTTTAAATCAAAATTAATAAAATTTTAAAATATCATTAACCCGTCCCTTCAATACGGGTTAACTCCTCATTTTATTATTTTGGAAGACTTGTAATATTAGACATATCGAACGAATCAATATAATTTAGTTGAGATTGTAGAAAATAAAAATTGTTGCGTAGTATACCGTTACTTAATGACAATTATAAACTATAAAGGGAGATTGACACAAATAGCCCCAAAAAAGTTGTTTTTTCCAAAAATAGCACCTCATTTGAAAAGTTCCACAAATAGCACCATAAACTTCAATTAAACTTAATGAAAATATAAGATAGAAAATAAAAAAGAGAGCAAACACTAATCTAATATTAAATTGAATCAAAATTGTTTTAAGAGAAATTCCTAAAAATGGCCCTAAAACAAGTTTTATTGACAATAATAGCACACACTCCATAAACTTCCAAAAATAGCACTAGTTAACTTACTATTAGTGTTTTTGTTCTAAAAATTTTATCACTACCTTTTTTTTTTTCAATAATACCACAACTTTTATATAAAAGCTATTCAACAAAATAAATTAGAAATAAATTTAAAATATTATATTTGGGTTCTCTATTTCCAATTTAGGGTATATATTTCTATCATTTAAAAGAGATTTTGATTCATTTTAATATTAGTTTATGGTATTATATTTGGGTTCCCTATTTCTAATTTAGAGTATATATTTTCACCATTTAAAAGAGATTTTTATTTTAATATTAGTTTGTGGTATTATATTTGGGTTCCCTATTTCCAAATTAGGGTATATATTTCCACTATTTAAAAAAATTTTGATTCAATTTAATATTAGATTAGTGTTTGCTCTTTTTTTTATTTTCTATCTTATATTTTCATTAAGTTTAATTGAAGTTTATGGTGCTATTTGTGGAACTTTTCAAATGAGGTGCTATTTTTGGAAAAAACAACTTTTTGGGGCTATTTGTGTCAATCTCCCTTGTTTTAAATTTATTTCTAATTTATTTTGTTGAATAGCTTTTATATAAAAGTTGTGGTATTATTGAAAAAAAAAACTAGTGATAAAAGTTTTAGAACAAAAACACTAATAGTAAGTTAACTAGTGCTATTTTTGGAAGTTTATGGAGTGTGTGCTATTATTGTCAATAAAACTTGTTTTAGGGCCATTTTTAGGAATTTTTCAACTATAAATTATAAATTTCTTAAAAATGATAAAATTTGTGAATTTTTATATATAATACATAATTTTAAAATTTTAAAAATCATAAATTTTAGAAAAAATTTACCCGCGGTGTACCCAGATCAATCCCTAGTTAAGGATTTAAAACATAAACATTTGAAACTTTGAGTAGTAAAAAGAATGTTTTTAATAGTTGGTGTACTTTTTATGAAATCTAAATAATTATGTGTACTATTCGTCTATGAAAAAAAGTCTCGAGAGTTGTAAGTCAACTAGCTAGAAACAGTTTTTTCCGGCGATGGCTGGATCTTCCTCACCCGAAGAACTGCCACCACAACATCAAGTGTTCATTAATTTCCGTGCCCGGGATTTGCGCTATGGATTCGTGAGCCATCTTGAGAGGGTCTTGAAAGATCATAAAATTAATGTCTTTGTCGACAACGGTGAGGACAGAGGCGAACACCTAGAAAATCTATTGACGAGGATAGAGGAATCGCGAATCGCTCTGGCTATCTTCTCCGAGAATTACACCGAATCAGCATGGTGCTTGAGAGAGCTGGCGAAGATCAAGGATTGTGTGGATAAAGACAAACTCGTGGTTATTCCCATCTTCTACAAAGTGGACCCATCCATCGTGAAAGGCTTGAAGGAAGGCTTCGGTGATGCATTCAGGGAGCTGGCGAAGGGTGATGAAAGGAAGAAAGAGTGGAAGGAAGCTTTGAAAGCGATTACCAAGATTCTGGGCATCCCGGTGCACGAGAAAAGGTAACTGATTTTGCCCAAGGGCTTGAGAATTAACCAAAATCTCGACCTTTGAATATTGTAGAGGTTGACATTAGAGATTCATGGAATTCAGGAAAGTAAAAGTTATTTTTCCGAACTCGTATTGCAGCAACGAGAGCGAAATTATCAGCGAAATAGTCAAGGAGGTTAAGAAAGTGCTTAACGAAATTCCATCGGAGGGAAGCCAAAAGGCTTATGTGGATCCATCAGAAAATAACGACACTCAAACTTCCTCAGGAGGCGAAAAGGATAAGACTTTTGGAATCACACAAAGACTGAGTGAATTGAAAGAGAAGTTGGAACTCAATAAACTTAGAAGTCATCTAGGAATTATAATAGGTTGTCTTTTGCTTCTCTTTTTTGTTCTGCAACAAATTGCTTATATGAGCACACGTTTAATGTAAGTACTATTTTTGCAAAAGACTTACAATTTTCATTTGCTACTTGGTTTTCTTAGAATTCTATTGTTGGAACAGAGATAACTTGACGATCAATTTGTTTTCTCTCACTTTCTTACCAGTGGTGAGGGCGGTGCCATCGACAGAATTGCGGTGAATTTACAAAAAATGCCGGAGTACATTCCTGCAGATGGAACAGAGAATCCAATAGACACATATACTGAATTTCATACTGATAAATATGAAGCAAAGCCTGAGGGATCTTCTTCTGCCGCTAAATTGAATGCCGATTTCCTTGACAGGTGACCTATGGAGACACTTTGTTTTTTCTAAACACTTTTGTCTTTAAAAAATTGACCATATGTTATCTCTTTTGGTGTGAAGAACTTTCACCAACTCGCGAATGGATGGTAAAGTCAAGCCACCGAATATTCAAGTTTTCATCAATTTCCGCGGAGATCAGTTGCGCAACAATTTCGTCGGATATCTCAGGCATGCACTTCGGATTAGTAAGATCAACGTGTTCATAGACAATGAGGAGCAAAGAGGTGAAGACCTCAACACTCTTTTCAAGAGGATCGAAGAATCTCGGATTGCCATAGTTGTGTTTTCGAGTAGGTACACAGAATCAAAATGGTGCTTGGATGAGCTCGTTAAGATTAAAGAACGTGTGGACGAAGGCCTTCTCAAGGTGTGATCAATAAACATTGGATATACCTCTATATATCTTATTCAGGAAAAGAAAGTGATTTAAGATCTATACCAATGTTATTACTTACTATTGAAGGTGCAGATTATACTTCTTTTGACACATATATATTACTAACATTGGGAATATCGTTACTCTCTATCACAAGGTGCTTCCTATCTTCTACAAGGTGACTCCAACCAATGTGAAAAGACTTAAGGGAGAGTTTGGTGACCATTTCAGAGATAAAGAATACATGTACAAGTCTGACGAACCTATGATAAAGCAATGGAAAGAGGCGATCGTGTTTGTCTCCCATAAGTTTGCCCTGACTTTGGATGAAAAAAGGTACGAATGTCAATTCATACTTTTAATTCTATGTTTTATTGAGAGGCGAAAGAAATCTCTAATCTAGAAACAAAATTTTGACATATTTCAACATTGTATATGCATTTACTTAATTATTTCATCGGAAATGTTAACGTATCGTTAGATCTGATTAAATTCATCGAAGTCGTGCAACTTTTTTATGTATATGTGCACGCTCATGTGTGAACTTTGAAAGAACTCATCTCGACCTTTTTTAAAACAAGTGTAGTAGCGTATTGGAGATTGATTTCGTTGAAACTGTCGTCAAGGAGGTCTTGAAAATGCTACAAGCCATATGCAAAGGGGAAAGCGGTCAATCCTCTTTTTGTGTGGAGAAAGCCTGAAGCTCAATTTTGATGGTAAAGAATCACACATGAAGAGCACCAAAACGTTGGTTTATGTACTTAAGCAGAGTAATTTATTATCATTAAATTATTGAGTTAAGGATTCTGGTTGTGTCTGTTTGAAAAAAATGTTTCTTTATAAGTAAAAACTTCGTAGCTCCTGAAATTGTTTCTGTCATTTTACCAAAAGTCTGATCATTGATTCTTTGAATGATATTGGGGTTAGCTTCGTTTTGAAGTACCACAGTTATATGACTCAACCATCACGAACCAACAAAAAGACAAATAAACCCCATCTCTTTTCTTTTTAATCTGTTTAAATTTAGACATGATTAACAATTGTTGATTCTTGTGGCTGGTTCGATCTTCAAAGGTAAAAAATCAAGTGAAGGTTATGTTGCCTCCTGTTGTTGTCTTTATAATCTTAGAACTATACTTCTCTTCTATTCTAATTTTTGCAATAAATTTCCACCTCTGTGTTTTTCACCCTTGTATATCTCTTCTGGATGCAGTAAAGAAATTTAAGTTATTTAAATGCTCTCACATAAGTTTAACAGAATTTTATGAACGATGGTGTAGGATACATTTGTATTGGGCCTCATATTTTTGAGGCCCATATTTCCAAATTTTTTTTTTTTTAAGGCACCAAAATTAGCAAAAAGACCTCATAATTAATAAAAACTAGGATATGACCCGCGGTACACCGCGGGTTAATTATTTGATTTTTTTTATCTTTTTATAAACTGATGAATTTGTTGTGTATAATATTTTCTATTGTACACCGCGGATCACATGCGTTGTAACTAAAAAATAAAAATTTAAGTTGTATTTTTTTGTTTAGTGTTTAAGATTGTATAATTGTATTTTGATTTGTTAATTCTAGGATTTCACCCATGGTATATTGTCCCGTATTAATATCGACCCAAACCCGTCCACCATATATTCCCGTCCTGTGAAATTAAACATCATTTTGTTATTTTTTTTAATAACACTTTTATTTAAAAGACATATAATTCGAGTCAATTTAAAAGTTTTTTTAAATGGTTTCCATAATATATATGTGTGTGTTTTTGGACCAACCCGTAAAAACAATTTATAGTTGTATCTTAAAATACTAAATAATTATATTTTGATTTGTTAATTTTAGGATTTCACCCGTGGTATACTGTCCCGTTTTAGATAATTGTAGAAATTAAGGAAAGATCCGAATGACTCAATTTTGGGTCTGAATAAAAAAAACGACATGACTAAATGAGCAATTTTTTCTTCAAAAATATTAATATAGATTATACACATACTTTTTTTCTTCATCGATTGAGTAATATATGTCCGTTTTAAAAAATTTGAATCATAACATATGCAGAAAAAAAAACTAAAATTTATTAACTATATATTTTTATAATAATTCCAAATATAAATATAAGATCAAATAAAAGTGATATAAGAATCATATATTTATGTTTAAATTAGGTAGAGAGGTTTTAGAAAATTAGTTCAAATTTGTTATATTAGCATTAAATCATCATATTTGATTTTCTTATCTATAAAAATCGTAAAGAATATACCATAAGTAAAGAGTTTAGATATAGTAATTAGTTGAGAAAATATATATATATATATATATTTTAGATTTGATTAATTAATTTCTTTTTTAAATTTTGCCAAAACTTAAGGAAAGATCCGATTGTAGATTTTCGGATCAAAATCAGAAAAAAAAAACCTGACCCGATTGGAGGAGCAAAAATGTACATCAAAAATGTTAAGTAGATTTACTATTTATTAGGTTTTGCAATTCCGATTCTATAAAATATATTATATTTTATTATATGTGATATAGTTGAAAATCACAAAACTTGTCAAAACAAAATTCGTATAATTATAAAATTATTTGGTTAATTAATATAATAAAAATAGTATAAAATATAATTATCCAAATTTGTTTGAAATCAAATTTAGATTTGAGTAATATAAAAGACAACAAATAATTTTTACCCAATATCTACATCTCTACAAACCATTGTACTAATGTTTTTTGTTTGCAAACCATTTTACATTTTTAACAAAATATACACCAGATACAAAATATATAATATATTCGTTAAAAAATATTAATAGAAAAGACTATAGTTTTCTGCCACTTTGCCATAAATAAAATAACAAAAAAAAAAGAAGATAAACCATCGTCTGACAACGTTTTTTTTTGTCTTTTGGTAATTGATTGCATAAAATTAATTTGGTAGGAAGAAGGCCATAGTTCTTACAAAGTTCATTCAGAAAGTAAAGACCCACTAAGAATATAATTGAACCTTAACAATTAAAAGTAGCCCATAATTGGTAGATTAGACCCAAACTGGGAGGAGAGTCAAAACTGCAAAAATTTCGCTAAATAATTTTTGGTTTTCGGAAATTATTTTCTTGACGGTGACTTCTATGGAGGGGATGAGGAAGTCCGGTGAATTGTAGATGTGATGAAGCCGATTGTTTTGTTCTTTCCAAATTTCGTAAATCGAGACCAAGTTAAGAGCAGAAGATAACGAAGTTTCGAATTACCAATGAAGTTGATGAGCTCGTCGATTAAGCAGGTCCAAGAGAAGCTTGTTGAGTATCTGAGAATCCTTGAGGAGAGAGAGGACCAAACAGGATTGAGAAAACCTGCATGCAAAAAAGAGGTGATTCAGATCTTATATCTTATTAGGATTTTTAATACTTTTCTACTTTCAATACTAAACACCAATACATTGTCTCAATTAAATGATTATTAATCAAATTCACTGGTTACTAACTTGCATATATAAAAAGATTGTTCAACATATATGGAATTACTAAAAATGAAAAAAATAATAATTGGAAACACATCAACCAAAATATCAAATACATAAAACAATGGAAAACTCTTCAATTTTCATTAGGACCACAACAAATAAAGACATTCGTACCTTGTGATCAATAAGATTTGTTCCTAGAGGAGAATAAGAGAAGCAAACTTTTGAGTTCCTAGAGTAGAATAAGATTTGTTTGTTCCTAACGTGAGTCCAATTTGTTCGGTCTTCAAAAGAATCTACATTCCCATCATTCCCTGAAGCTATAACCAAAATAAAATAAAATATAGGTCAATAAGACGATTATAATCACGTAAATAGATATTATTATTAATTGTGTTAAAAACCCAAGATCAATATTTTCTCACATATCATAGCTTCTACTCTTAATGACAATATAGAATTCTCGGATCTTAGTGTAGATGTTCTGCCTTTGGAAAGGTTACATTCCTTAAGCTGTAACAAACAAACAAAAAAATATTTGTGTCAATATGATGATTAGAATCTCATAAAAACCATTTTAATTTTGTATTTGCAAGAAGTTTAAAAACAATAATCCTTACATTTGAATTTGTCTTAAGCCTAACTTCGGTATAGTAATACACATATATAAAGCAGTTGAAGGAATTTGATAAACTCACATTTTTTTCTTTGTCACATATGAGGTTAGCAGCGTCTTGCTTACATTTGCAATCCCTCAAATAAGCAAATGATGTGGTTAGGTTTTTGAGCTTTTGCTATAGATCGAAATGGTATTGGTGTTTTGTGTGTTTAGAGGTTGAGTATTTATAATGTTTTGTTAGGTTATTATGGTTTGGGTTAGAGAATATTAAAAATCTTGATGATCAAGTATTTGATATCTTTGGAAATCTTTAAATCGTCACAAACTAAGAATATGCTACGTAGATGCTTAATCAAATAAGGATAAAATCTTTTAGTTATGAGAAATTTCCTATTCGATTAGTTGGATTGAATATTGAATTAATATGATTCAATTTTGTTAGGAAACAAATGCTAAATGCATTAAAATCTCTAGCATTATAATAGGAAACAATTTGTTGTGCAAAAATATATCTGTTAGGAAAGTCTCAGATTAGGTAGGATCCGATTGAAAAAAATAATAATTAAGGTTGTTATGGAATTAGTTCCAAAAATCAATGAAATTAAGATATCTACGAATATAATTTTTAGCTGTAAATGGAAATATGCTATTAAAAATCTTTAAAATCGGAAAGTTATAGAATATACCACATAGATGCTATAGAAAATAAGAGTAAAATCGTTTATTTATGCAAAATTTTCAATTGTTCTTGTTGCTATTGAATGTAGATGTTATATTGTTCAATTTTATTAGGAAACAAAAGATATTTGCCGAATATATTTAGCAATTAAATAGGTTGTGATTAACAAATCTGTTTTATTATCAGAATCTGTATTATTGATTGCGACCCATAATCAAATAACTAATGTCGTTTTAATTTGTTTTTTGGTAGGATTAGCAAGATCCGATTGGCTTTTGATTTTATGTAGGAAAGTTTCAAATAAGGAAGGATCCAATTGTAACGATTAATGCGGATCATTGATACATTGTTAGGATTTGGTAGATTAGGAATGTAACTAAGCGAATATTTAGTCGAATTATTTGATTTTTTTTTTGGAAAGTCTTATTTAAAAGGATCCGAGAGATGTGATTGGCCATTGAGTCGGGTCAAAAAAAAATCCGGGTCAAAATCTCACTAATTACCCGACCCGATTGGCTTTGAGCAAATTTGTACTTCAAAAATGTTAAGTAGATACTCTATAATTAATAAAAAAATCTCATAATTAATAAACAATGTCCAAAAATTAAAAAAAAATTAATAAATAAAATTATGAATGTCTCATAATTAACAAAAAAAACAAAAAGTAGTAGTTTTTATTTTAAAAAAGCCCCAATTTTTTTCGTATTTGGCCCCGGAACTATTGAAAGCTTTGTAAGGAACATCATTTTAATGTCTCATAATTCATCTTTCCACTATGGATTCTGGCTGCTAATCTGCAGACTACATTCTGCCTGCAAGTTAAGCCTCATCTACGAGTGTGTGTGTCGATCAGGCTGTCTCCACCTGGCCTCAGCCGTAGGAGACTTAAAGGTTTTCCGACTAGACCAGGCCTAAATTTTTTAGTCTAATAAATATGACGCACAAGCAAGAACTAATAAATTTTTTATTCTAATAAATATGACGCATAAGCAAGAACTAACACATGATTAGAAAAACAGACACCCAAATTATGTGCCAAATAAAACATATGATTTTGAATCTTACAACATAACATCATTGGAAAAACTGAAAATTTACAGTTTTATGGAACAGTGACTCGAAAATAGAACAAATTTGTAGTCATGCAAGACAAGAGACATTAAAGAAGACTTCAGATATACACTGAATTTGGTCTGCTGAAATGAAAAACGAAATATTTACTAATTGCGTAAACAAGTCAAGTTCTTACGCCTTTTAGATTTCATATGAGTGTTTGACAAGAAACAGTCAAAAGACTTGAGATGTTTACTGATTGCAGGTGACAGGAATTAGGACGTCTCCTCCTTGAGCTTTGTGAACATCAAATTCTCCAAAGGACGGATCTTGAACACATCATATTCTAAATTTAGATTTGTCAACCCCCGCTGAAGACTTCGGCTCATCTCGAGTGCTTTTTGACATATCTTTCTTTTAAATGTAGGTGTTGATTCTACCAAGTCTGGACTTGTTGTCCTTCCTTGGCTTTCGGAAGCTTCTGAGTTTCAGGAAGTCTAAGATATGGGGTTCAGGTATCTCTAAAAGGGGTTTTCGCTGATTGTCTAAGAATTGATGTAAACTCTTAACGAAGAGTTTGAGTACTGGAGGAAAGATGGTCTTAACGGATGATACCTTGAATTCTAATTCGACAGTAGATGGAAATTCTGGGAAACTTTGGACTTGTGTGCAACCAGAGAGATCAACAACTCTGAGTTGTTGCAACTGATGAATGGCTGGGAATCTCTTCAAGTTCTTACAGCCGCAAAGATCAATTTTCTCAAGGTTTCGAGCTTCTGAAAGTTCATCAACTTCAAGCAGATTTTGTGAATGGCGAAGGTTGATTCTCTTCAGCATCTTGAGGTTCTGAAAAAAGAGAAACACAATTGAAGTGAAACGCTAAAGGAATAAAACAAGAGGTCTTACTTTCATTTGAGTTTCCTTACTTTGGTTCCTCCCCAAAGTCTTTGGAGTTGACTATAAGGCATATTGAGCTCAACAAGGTTGCTTGTATTAAAATCTTGCGGTAAGGATTGCAAAGGGTAATACTCCCAATGGAGAAGTCTAAGCCCATAAGGCAAGGATTCAAGAGTCTTGCGATTGTTTTCAGGATCGGAATAGTAAATCTTCAGGAATCTAAGGTTATACATATATGCTAGTGAAGAAAGTTTGACATCTGGGTTTAAGTTAGATGCATCCACAGACATCGCTTCTATATCGTCAGTGCCCTGAAAACACATAAGAGAATTACTAATGGATGATCAAAAAGCTAACATAGAAACGTTTTTGGATGGAACATGGTAGAATAAGACTGACCAATACACATTTGAAACTTGTTTTGGGGTCTTCGTTGATTTTAAGTTTATGACACCTCCCGATTTCCCGAACTACTGCCTCGATCGTGCTATGCATTTCAAATCTGTTTTCGGAAATAGTCACCAAGGAGTTCTCCACAAGCCGGTTGATTCCAATATCTGGAAAGAAACCAAGGTCTTGAAGTAGTTTGGATACATCATGGACATTTTCTCCTATGAAGAAATAAGCAATATACACAAGTATGTTCTTTTCGTTGTCACTGAGTGCATTGTAGCTACTCTTGACTACTTCCATAATCTGATGTGGAGGAGCTTGCATGAGGAACAAAGTCTCCTTTTGATTCAGCTCCTTGTGTGAGGACAAATCTTCGGCATATAATCGTAGAGCTAAAGGGTTTCCATTTGCGTGTTCAATCAACTTCATAGATAGCTCTGGAAGAGGATTCTTGTCTGTCACATCTCTTTCAAATGCACACCAGGAGAATAGTTGCAGAGACTCTTGCTTGTTTAATCCGTCAACTTTGTATGTTTGATTGACTCGACACTGAGAAAGCACTTGCTCATCTCTGGAGATTACTATGATCAGGCTTCCTCGGCTAAACAAGACAAGTTCAGCGAGAAACGACTCTGCATCTAGATGATTCCGCACATCATCGAGAACAACAAGAACTCTTTGTTGAAGTGATTTGTTTGGAAGGTTCTTGAAATGTTCCTGCAGCAAACCGTAAAGTCCCTTCTCGTGAAAGGCTTCATGAAAATTTTCGACAAAGATAGTGACTTCATAGTCACCAGACATTTGGTCAAAGACTGCTTTAGCAAGCGCTGTCTTGCCTATGCCTGGCATACCACAAATCCCTATGCTTTTAACTCCCCATGGTTGCTTGCACAGCAAGTTTTCTATAACTGGCAGCATCCTTGAGTAGATTCCTATTCGTTCTTTTGGAAAGATCTTCTCATACACATCTCTCGCAATCTTTTCGACAAATTCGTAATCACTACATAAACCGTATATATTGCCCTTAGCACTTACTATGACACATTCTGTATTGAGCAAAAAAAAAAAGAAAGAAGAATAGGGTATTTCTAACCTTTGAGTATTGCTTGCTTCATAGCCAGGTAAGCTTGCTATTTCCGCAAGAGCGTTGTGCCATTGCGTTACTTGATCTGAAGCCCCATTTTCAAGTAACACCTTTCCGAAATCCCCCTTCAGTTCTTGCACATCTGACCTGCTGACTCCATAAAAGACAGTGGTCACCACATGGCCTTTGTCATGTCTCCATTGGTTAGTCTTAACGACTTCATCCAAAGATTCTTTGGAGGATACGTAGTTCTCAGAAAAAACCAACAGGGAAGCAACAAACTCATCGTGCATATCTGTGGACACAGAGATGCCTTTACGGCCAAATGCCGCGGATAGATGGGGGACAAAGGACCACCGTAGTTTCTCTTCCGAGCTATCAAAGCTGATTCTGATCATGGTTTGACCCGCCATGACTTGAAAATCTTGAGTTTGGTAGTTTCTTGGGAAAGGGATGATAACAGAATAAGCCTGTAACTTGGTGGTGGAAGCAATAAAAATGGAGAATCATGATGCTATAGATACAGTATTAAAAGAAATTTGAATGTTTGAATTGGTGCGTTTTTTTTTTGTTCATCTTGAACAAGTCTTGCGAAACACTCATTTTGATATTAAAACCATAAAAGTTAGGATGGACTATGCCCTTTTTGCAGATCTGTTTTTTTTTTTTTTAGTTTTGAATGCAACAACTATATAAATACATAGGGAATATAGAATATGCAAAATGAACTTCCACTAATTAACCATAACACAAAAATAAATAAATAAATCTTTGACAAAAAAGAAAACATAAAGTTATAAACTAGTGGGCACAGAATAAAGACGTTTACTTGTGAAATTACGCAGGTTATTTTCTTTTTTATGTTTATCAATAAATAAGAGGTTACATTGGCTAAGTCTTTTCCGTGATCGTGCAAAACTTCTTGAACTATACATCAAGAGGCATTTCTTTCACGATCCATTGAGATCCAGTCTTATTGTCTTAAAGATAAAGATATATAAGATTAGAAAAGGCATTTATAATACCAAATTGTATTTGTATAATTTGGAGATGTCAACTTGGATCGAAATGATGTTTCACATGTTGTGATTCCTTGTGAATCGCCTCAAGTTTTCACAACTGTAAATTGAATTTAAACACGATCAATCGTTTGTATATCGAAGATAATAAAAGAAAAGGAAAGAACATAGCACAAAACGCCACCAATTCCGGTGATCTACATCTCGGCATGAACTTCTCCCATAAGATTTCACTATCTTGAATCCGTTTACAATATCTCAATCTCTTTCTACAACTGATTTCAATCGTAGTAAAGTAAAAGTAGAAGACGAAGCTCAAATGCTTTTATAAAGAAGTAACAAACTGTTTTGGTAAAGCTGTCAAATGGTCCGTACACATCCAATTGGGCTTGTCCACACGAACCATTTTTTTGTGAGCTGTAATTGGTTGGTACGTAAAGGACAAAGGTGAAAAAAACGTCCACGCCCAATAAAGACCATTCAGATGGACTTGCCCACGGACAACTTATTTTTTTATTTTTGTTATTTTCTCTTACAAAATCTGCTTGAGGAGAATCAAATCAAACATAAAATGCTTTATGATAACGAAGAAAACCTTCGCTCTCCTTTGATTATAATTAGGTTTTGGTCAAATCGAAGAGACGGAGAAAAAACGAAGAAATTGTTCAGGATTTTAAGTTGTGTATAAAAATCTATTTTTTCCCCTTTAAATCCTATATTTTAATGAATTTGGACCTGCCCATTGCTCGTGTGATATAGCCCATTTTATCCAAAGAAAATTAGTTTTCATCTCATTTAGATCGTTTAGTTTTTGGACGTGATCACACGGACAGACCGACCAATTGACAACTATATTGTTTGGTTTATATCAATTAACAACCTAAGCGGTTCACCAATTCCTCTGAAAAAAGAACTTTAAATTGTCCATTACATTTGTCCAGTTGCTTAGGAAAATGGAAAAACCCCACTTGGTACGGGTTTGTTTAAACGTAAATTAAATAAATTCTAAACACGAAGTTTCTCCAAAGGTAAAGGAGCATTGTGTTGTCTTAACTGATTCAACAAGTTTAAATAAAGATTTGGTGTCCTGAATATTCTTTTAAAAATAAGGTCGTACGTGGAATGAACAACTTTTACCTTGGAGTCTTGAGAGGAGGAACGAGGAGAGCACACATGTTGCTAACTTGCATCATGTTATCCTATAATACTAAACAAGAAACTATGTACAATGTTCATTTTCTTACACATTCACTATCTCTTTGTCTCCAAAGTATATCCTATCAAAAACCTTTAAAATGGCGGTAGGCTTCCCTCTGCAGACTGTCCAAGAACCACCGGTTCCGTGCCACCAAGTGTTTGTTAATTTCCGGGGAGCTGATCTGCGCCAAAACTTCATCAGTTTTCTGGAGCCAGCATTGAAATCTGCTGGGATCAATGTGTTCGTGGATAAGAATGAGAAGAGAGGAGAAGATCTATCCACTCTTTTCCGTAGGATTGAGGAATCAAAGATCGCATTAGTCGTGTTCTCGAGAGGGTATATGGAATCAGAATGGTGTTTGAACGAGTTGGTGAAGATTAAAGAACGTGTCGATGAAGGGAAACTTGTGGCCATTCCAATATTCTTTAAGGTTAAGCCAGCTGATTTAAAAAAGCTTCTTGATGAAGCATGTAAGAAGAGTCATGGGCCTCATGGCAATGTGGAGCCTCACATTCTGACGAAATGGACGGGGGCGTTGGAGTGTATTACATCAAAGATGGGCTTGGCTTTGGAACAGAGGAGGTATTGAATTAATTTGATTCCCTTTGATCTTATAATCAGTACCGGTCCAAACATTTTTAGTGCCCTAAGTGGAAAAAAAATTGTCGACCAAAATATACTTTTAAACATTTTTTTAAAAATAATCATATCATTTTGTCAAATTTAGCTGTATAATTTGGTTGTTAAGAATGATTAAGAGATGCTAACTATATATTATGATTGCTAAAACTATATATATGTATATGTTTCATGATTACACGACAAATTATGTAAGTTCTTTTGTTTAAACGACTTCATACATGTACACGTACTTCAGTAAAAAACAAATAACATTGGACTCACATGATCTCTTAGAGAATTTCATGGCTAAATTCAATACGTAAGAAAAACTTGAAAAAAAATCATATAAAATACATAAACATTTACTTACAAAAAGGTGAGACAATACAATATCAAGTGGAGGTCCTAAGCATCCGCTTCCCTTGCTTATGCTAAGGGCCGACACTGCGTATAATGTTACTATTTTCTCTAACGGAATCTAAGCAACAATCCAAAGCTATTTTTAACTAGTATTTAGAAACAAATAACTAACAAAAAAATGAAAGTCAATGATCCAATAATACAACATTTTTTATTGCATTTTCTATCTATTTAAGTAGATAAACCAATAAACCTTTTTTGTTTTTTTTAATCGTTTGTTTTGAATTGGTATAAGATATTAGGTTATTTTTCTTTTAATTTTTTTTGTCAATAAACTAGTTCTGGTAAAATTTGGTGCATTAGTGTATGTATGATCGCATCTAGATATTATGTTATTTCAATTTGCTTGTTTGGAAATACTACAAAATAAAAACTTAAATTTATTTAGTTCACTTTGCAAACATTCATGATTTTACTTTTTTTTCTTTATTGCTATTTAACAAAAAAAAGGATCGAAACTAAATTCAAATGAAATATCCTTTCTATATTAAAATAGAGTTTATGGTTTTTATCTATCAAGCCAACAATTAATTTCCTGTACTATTTATCCTCTATATATCTTACCAAACACTTATAATTCCCTATACTATTTATCCTTTATATCTTAAAAGAGATTTGTGGTGTTTATGTGTCAACCTCTCAATTATTCTCATTTTTTTTATTTTTCATTTATTTAATTATAGTATTATACTATCCATCTTGCCAAAAACACTTTTAATTCTATATACTACTTATTCTTATTAACTAAACTTAGCAAAATTAACTATCTCGAATTTTTGAATAAGAAAACTTCTATATAAAGAATTTTTTTGTTACCTACCTGATTTGGTTTTGACATTTTAGGATAAAATGATAAAGTTTTTAAGTATTTTTAGTCGTTTTATTTTAAAAATATTTAATCGTTCAATTTTTCATAACAAACACCAACTTAATTTTTTTTTTTTTTTTCAATCAAAATAAATTATTTTTGAAAAACAAAATAACATAACATATATATATATATATATGCCTACATATAAAGTGTATGTAATTATATTTATAAAGAATTATATGTAATATAGTAAGCTAGTATGTGTAAATACATTTTTGTAATTTTAAATAAAAAGATTATTAAGTCATTGATGTATAGTCAGACCAATTTGATGATTCGTTTTGATTTCGGAATTGTGTTCAAAACATGTTAAAAACAAATACAAATCCTATACTATTATTTGGGGAGTACACTTTATAAGAAACTCTTAACTAACCTTCTCTTTTGTAAAAAATTACATGAGAATGCCATTAAAAATAAAATTTTATAGCGTAAATTAATTCAACTCATTAAGGATAAACAAGTCAAATAATATTTTATGCAATTTAATTAATTTAATTTAATTATAAAAACGAAAATCTATTATTAATTTCTTTAAAAAGAATGACCAATCAAAATGAACATATAAGATTTGATATCTAACTTACCATATTAATTTGTTATTAATCATTATACTTCACCTCTCATTTTTATATGATTTCATTTCTATAAATAAATAAATCATTATATCATTTATATAATTAAAAAAAAAAGTAAAATTTTTTCCGCATATACCAAGATTTGAATTTTTTAAAACGAATATAAATTATTCAATGTATGAAAGAACAAATTTAACGGGTCAAAAATTCATATTTGAGTAATATATTTCTTTTTTTAATATCATCAATACTTAATAGATCAAAAATTTATGAAGTATAAATACTCTAATTTGATTTTTTGAAACAAATATTTATAATAGGCGGCGGGTTGAATATAATATATTATATGATGAAATGAGTTATGATCCTTATAACTATTTGAATATTTATATTTAATTTCATATCATTTTTTTTAATTCATAATTTTACATACTACAATAAAAATTTTTAAAGATTTTAATTTGGAATATTTTAAAAAAGTTTAATTTAATATATTAAAGAATATCATAAATATTTAATAGATTAAAAAGATAAAAAAAATATTATAAATACATTAATTTGGTTTTCTAAAAAGATATGTTTAAAATATTTATAGTAGGCGGCGGGTTAAATGTAATGTATTATATGGTAGAAAGTTATGATTCTTATAACAGACGGTATTTTAAGATTTTATGATGAGATGAGTTAAATAAGGTTTGACACTTCTAAATATTTGAAAATTTGATTCTGCAAGCAATTTTGAAAATAATAAATAATAAATTGTGCCGCAATATTTTCATAGGGATTGTAAAATGAAAATATAGACTCCACACACGGATTGAATTTGGTATTATTATATACCAAATATATGTTCATAACATATTTGATTATGTGAATAATTGGTAAATTCCGTAATTACCTCAAACAAATTTCTATTTCAACAACCAATGAATCAGAATTTGAAAAAATAATTTCCTAAATTAATTAAAATAATAGCTAATTTCTGAAGTAATTCAAAATAATCTACGTTTTAGATGTGATTCATTTATGATATTTTGATTTTTGATCTATCTAAATTATATGCATTCTCATTTTGTGGTTGTTAACATAAATTAACTCATTGGTCAAACAATATTAATTTTTTTAAAAAATAATCTTATTTTCCGTTTTCATATCTTAAAAAAAATATCCATAATTGAATACTATAGAAAAAATAAAATATACACATTCTAATATTATATATAGGGACTGACAAAAAAATATTATTTTTCACTTACTATTATAATATATGATATATCACAACTTTATTCTAAAACATAAAATTTATAAATTTTGTAATAAATGAAATTCAACCCGTACTGTAGTACGGGTGATGAACTAGTATTATATATTTTCTTAACGTAATAAAAATTTCTCAGAAAACTAAAAAAATATATACCTTTTAGAGAAATTGTTAAAAATGCCCCTTTTTCAATACCCTTTTTCAAAAATGCCCCCTTTGAGAGTCTATTTTTAAGTTTGCCCTCTTTTAATTTTTAATGACCATTTTACCATTATTTGAAACAAAATTAGGTCCACAAAATACAAAATATTTTTTGGCGGGAAAAGTGATCCCGCAATTTTCCCGCCAAAACACTTGTAAAAACCTTGTAAAATTTTCCCGTAAAAATTTTTCCCGCCAAAAATTTTTTTTGTGGGAAAAGTGATTCCGCAATTTTTTTGGCGAAATTTTTTTGGCGGGAAAAATTTACAAGGTATTTTAAAGGTTTTACAGAGTATTTACAAGTGTTTTGTAAGGTTTTACAATGTATTTTAAAAGGTTTTACAAGGTACTTATAAGGTTTTATAATGTATTTATAACTTGTAAAACCTTATAAAAAACTTGTAAAACCTTATAAAATAGCTTGTAAAGTCTTATAATATCTTATAAATACTTTATAAATACGTTGTAAAACCTTTTAAAATACATTGTAAAACCTTATAAATACCCTGTAAAAAACCTTTAAAATACCTTGTAAATTTTTCCCGCCAAAATTTTTTCCGCCAAAAATTTAACGCCAAAAAAATTGCGGAATCACTTTTCCCGCAAAAAAATTTTTTTGGCGGGAAAAAAATTTACGGGAAAATTTTACAAGGTATTTTAAAGGTTTTTACAAGTTTTTACAAGTGTTTTGGCGGGATAAATTGCGGGATCACTTTTCCCGCCAAAAAATATTTTGTATTTGTGGACCTAATTTTGTTATATTTCCTTATATATTTATGATATTTTTTATTAAAAGAAGGGTAATTTAGTCATTTTGTACATAAAAAGGGGTATTTTTTAAAATGGACAGCCAAATGGGGCATTTTTGAAAAGGGGTATCGAAAAAGGGGCATTTTTGTGAGTCTCCCTAATTTTATTGTAAATAAGACTATTCATCAAATTTAGAGAAATACATTCTTTTAATACAAGTATAGCACACGTTCTCGAAAGTAATTTGACTTCAATTTCGGTTTAGTTATCTTGGTTAAGTTCGGTGATGTTTGGTTTAATCAATTTGATTCCGTTGAAAAGTCGAAACCCTAAAACCCCCAATTTCAGAGGTTTCTCACGATCATCATCTCTGGTGATTCATCATTTTATATCGATTTCGATTTGTATTGATCTCTCTTACAATGGCAGTAACGAGGCCAATTTCGTCAAAGAGGTCGTCGAAGACGTTAAGCGAACGCTCACCAACATTCCATCTTTGGAAGGAGAAGGGCTTGAAATGGCTACTCCATTTGGACTCGAACATCGGATCAAGCAAGTCGAAGAAAAACTGGATCTTTCTCACTGCCACGAAACTCGTATCGTCGGAATCGTTGGGATGCCTGGTATTGGTAAAACCACTCTTGCCACGGAATTGTTCAAGAAATCTAGACAACGGTTCGTACGTTGTCTGGCTTTTATGAAGATCCGTGAGAAGTGGAAAGAGTTTGGTCCTGATCGTGTTAGGAAGATGTTCCTTGAAGATTTACTACCGAACACAAGTATAGGCATAACTGATGAGACTACACATGATTGCTTAGAGGATTTACTGCTATGTAACAAAGTCTTTGTTGTTCTTGATGATGTGAGTAGCAAAAGACAAATAGAAGTTCTTCTTGGTAACCGAAATTGGATTAAGGAAGGAAGCAGGATTGTTATTACAACACGAGATAGGACACTCATCACTGAGTTAGATCCAAATCCTTATGTGGTTCCAAGATTGAATCTTGGAGATGGGTTGATGTATTTTAGCTTTTATGCGTTCGAAGATCACGTCTGCAATCCCAAGATGGGAGATTATATGAAAATGTCTAGAGAGTTTGTTGATTACACTAGAGGGAATCCGTTAGCTCTCAGGGTATTGGGTAGGGATCTTCTTAGGAAAGGTGAGGCTCAATGGAGAAAGCGGCTTGATACGTTGGCGAAAAGTCCAAACAAGAGGATTCATGATATTTTGAAAATAAGTTATGATGAACTTAGTGAGCAGGAGAAAGATGTGTTTCTTGATATTGCGTGTTTCTTCAGATCAGAGGATGAGTATTATGCGAGAAGCTTACTGGAATCTGGCGATCATGAGTCCTTTCAAGCTCTGAGGCCGAGGGAGATAACAGATCTTTCCCACAAGTTCTTTATTAGTATCTCTGGCGGACGCGTAGAGATGCATGATTTACTACATACATTTGCGATGGAACTTTGTTCATTAACATCTTGTGGAGTAAATAAGGAGAAACGTAGGTTGTGGAATGGAAATTCTATTATCGCTGCGCTGCATGGCGAAATGGTGAGGCTAATTAAATAGCTAAAGCTTTCCATTTTCTTGTGGTATCAGTTTTTTAAGTGAATCTATGGTTTTTTCTTTAAACTTCTTTTTCAGGAAACCAAAACTGTGAGAGGCATTTCGCTAGACATGTCTGAAATACCGAACATGCCTTTAGACAGGTTGGTCTTTACCAAAATGTGCAATCTCCGCTACCTTAAACTCTACAGCTCTACTTGTCCACTAGAATGTGAAGGCGACTGCAAACTGAACTTCCCTGATGGACTTTCATTTCCATTGAAAGAGGTCCGATATCTCGATTGGCTGAAATTCCCGTTGGAGGAACTTCCATCAGACTTCACCCCGGAGAATCTTATTGATCTCAAGCTGCCTTACAGCAAGATTGAACAAGTCTGGGAAGTTTCCAAGGTTAGTATAGATATGTTTGGAGTTTGGTTCCTTTTTCTTGCTATAGTGGTGTGTAGTGTACTGACTGGTGGTGGAAATTATATATGGTTTTAATAGGATACACCGAAACTGAAGTGGGTCGATCTAAACAACTCGAGAATGTTGCAGACATTGTCTGGGTTTTCAAATGCCCCAAATCTTTTGAGATTGAACCTTGAAGGTTGCTCAAGTCTAGTTTGTTTGTCTGAAGAGATGGGAACAATGGAAAGTCTAGTTTTCTTGAACCTAAGAGGATGCACAAGTCTCCGGCATCTACCAGATATAAATCTGAGTTCATTGAGAACTCTTATCCTCAGCGGCTGTTCGAACCTTCAAGAATTTCGGCTAATTTCAAAAAATCTAGAAAATCTGTACTTAGATGGAACTGCAATAGAGGATCTCCCCTCAGACATTGTGAAGCTTCAGAGACTTATCTTACTAAATCTGAAAGAGTGCAGAAGGCTTGGGAGTCTTCCAGAGTGTATTGGAAAGCTTAAAGCTCTTAAAGAACTGATTCTCTCTGGCTGTTCAACTCTTAAGAGTTTTCCAAATGTTGAAGAGAACATGGAAAATTTCCGGGTGTTACTACTTGATGGAACGTCAATTGAAGAGGTGCCAAAGATACTGCGCGGTAATAATAGCCTATCGTTTCTGCGGCGTCTATCTTTAAGCAGAAATGATGTGATCAGCAGCTTAGGATCTGACATCAGTCATTTGTATCATCTCAAATGGCTAGACTTGAAGTATTGCAAGAAACTCAGGTCTCTTTCGACACTTCCACCAAATCTCCAGTGCTTAGATGCACATGGTTGTATCTCTCTGGAAACAGTCACGAGTCCTTTAGCCTTTCTTATGCCAATGGAAGATATTCATTCCATGTTCATCTTCACAAACTGTTGCAAACTCAATGATGCCGCAAAGAATGATATTGCATCCCACATTCGGAGAAAATGCCAATTGATCTCAGATGATCACCACAATGGGGTCTCTACTCTTTCATCTCAAGCCTCAACTCCAGCATTATCTTCAAATTTTGAGTTTTCTGATTATATTTTTCCTTGCAGAGTTTTGTCTTTCGAGCTTTGATCGGGACATGCTATCCTGGATACGAAGTACCTCCATGGTTCAGTCACCAAGCTTTTGATTCAGTGTTAGAACCAAAGCTACCACCACATTGGTGCGACAATAAATTTCTTGGACTAGCTCTATGTGCCATTGTCTCATTCCATGACTACAGAGATCAAAACAACCGTCTTCAGGTTAAATGTACCTGTGAGTTTGAAAACTTAGATGCATCATGTAGCCGGTTTAGTGTTCCTGTTGGAGGTTGGTTTGAACCGGGGAATGAGCCACGTACGGTCGAGTCAGACCATGTCTTTATCGGCTACATAAGTTGGTTGAACATCAAGAAACTACAAGAAGAGGAGTACAAGAAAGGATGTGTTCCAACTAAAGCTAAGCTTAGATTCCTTGTGACAGATGGGACTGGTGAAGAGATTGCACAATGTGAAGTGGTGAAATGTGGGTTCGGTTTGGTGTATGAGCCTGATGATGAAGTTAATAATGTTGTTTTGTCGACAAGGACGAGTATGAATGGTGAAGCAAGCAGCACTTTCATATCTGCAGAAGATGTTAGTGATTATCCAGGTGAAAGTCCAACAACAGCTAAAAGCGGGATAAAATTCCTTGATTACTTCAAAAAGGGGTGATATGATCTTATATCTCACATGTTGGTTTAAAGCCTGTAGAATGTAGATACATGCACAAATTCGTTTTACATATGTAATAATCAGGTAATTCAAATGGATCGGTTATATTTAAAGGGTATAGCTCTATGTGCCATTCAGCCATTGTCTCGTTCTAAAAAATTTATTTGTCAGCATGAGTCAATTCCTATGACTTTAAGAAATCAAAATCGAATGTAGTCACCTATTGGGTCACAATCTTCAAGAAAGCCTGTTTAGACCACAAAACCGACTCCTTGCTATTTTTCTATATATACACGCTTGTGGTCTTTGTCTCTTTGATGGGTACTGGCACCGTTAGAATAACAACCGGGACTAATGAAGGTGAGGATTTTTCTTTTGACCTAAGCTCTATCAAACTTGCAATCAATGATGTTGAAACAAAGAACAGGGTAAAGACATCGGTGGTGGAGAAAAATATGAAGCGAACTGGGAGGCTGAGTATAGAAGCCAGAATCCGCATTAGAAAGGAATTCCAAGCGTTCAACAAGGATTTTGAGGATCACCTCCGGAAAATGGGATGAAGTAAAAAAACTTGTATAAGTACCTTATTAGCAAAAGCGAAGAAGACCTAAATTAAAGTTTCTTGGTACGTTGATATCATATTTAGTGTGTTTATGCTTTTATTTGAAACTTCATGCCATTAGTTTAGTCCATTCTTTACAATGTCAATGACAACAACAGGCAGCTCTATGTCTAATTTTCAACAGCATTAATTATTTAAGGTCTTATTGCAATTTGGTTTGCCTTTTTTCTTACTCCCTCCGTTTCAAAATGTAAAACGTTTTGACATTTTATTTTTGTTTTAAAATGTAAAACGTTTTGCGATCCAATGTAAATAATAAAAAAAAAAATCAAAAGCAATTGTGTGTATTTATTAAATACATGTAGTAACATGTTATTTGCTTTTATTAAATGCTTTAAAGAAAAAAAAGAATATTCAATTTAAAATATAACTTTTATTAAGGTAGTGAATGGAAGCTACAAAAGCGGGACGTATTTGACATGTTGCGGGACAGATGGAGAAAATTCACCAATCATACAAATGTCTATGTATTTAATAAAAACGCACTAACACAGTAAATAATGAAAGCGGGACGGATTTTGTTTGTTTTTCTGTTTGTAAAAGTGGTACGTTCTACCCGCATCAAATTTGGGGTGTATGGGGTTATTGTGCGGTTTTTGGTTTTTTTTTTTAATATTTTCACAAATATTTTTTATAATATATATGTAAATATACTTATTTGGTATGTATTAGTACACTTAAGAAGCAGTTATTTGGGCGTAAATATTTCATTGACATAGCTGAAAACACCGATGAAGATAAACTATAACTGCTATAAACTATAACTGGTGTTTTACGGAACAGCGAAAATTTGCCAAAACAATTAGGTTCATGCCAATAATAGTTTTTTTTTTATTGTGTTGTATTTTTTTATGATTGAAATTTTTAAAAGATTTAGTAATAATTATGTCAAAAAAATTTTTATCTTAGATCGTTGGATATTTAAGATTCATAAATACGTATATGAAAATGTTTCTTTATTACCAAAAAAACACTAATTTATAATTACTACTATATTTATTTCTAACGTAATGCGTACCGTTTGTTTTTTTTTACTATTCAAATATATTATTGTATAACGTAAATTATTTTTTCACCAATCAAACATTGTTCCGTACCGCTTATTCTATAAAAACCGCACTTGTCCCGCAAATATATTTCTCCCGCACGTCCCGCAGTTGAACCGTACCGCACTATAAAACCGCTTTTTTCGCATAGTCAAATACGCTGTCACCATTCGGACCCTAAGTTAAGTGCAAAATCTTAAAAAGCCTTACATAAAAAGAAGTGAAAAACACATAATCTGTTCATTTATTCGGCTTTGGAAAAGGAGTGAATCTCTCTCACGTTTGTTCTTTATATCTTCGTTTGAGAAGTAAACTGGATTAATTAGGGTTAGGGTTAGGGTTAGGGTTGTTTATTTTTCTTCTCCAATTCGCGATTGGGAAAAGTGAATTCCATGAGGTAAGTATTTGTTTCTTCTCTCAATTTGCATTTTCCTCCCAAGAATAAAAATCTCTTATTCAACGCTAAAGTGTTACCGCAGAATTACAAAAAAAAAAATTCCTTGTACCTACTTTTTGTTATGCCTCTCTATTTGTATCCTTTATAGCATCAAGTATCAGTTTAATAAACTAGCCAGGCTTATTACTATCCTAAAGTGATGCAAATTTGGTTCTATTTTGGCTAGGTTGGAAAAATCTGTTTTTTGAAGATACCGATGGCCAGAGTATTAGCAGGGGAATGTTCAGACAAGAATTCTCATGCAAAGCAAGACAGAGTTGAAATGAGATTTGAGGAGGGTGTAAGTGTTTGTAGCGGCTCAATCAGCAACTTAGCTCATCATATCCCTCTTGATCTAATGATTGAGATTCTCACTAGATTGCCGGTTAAATCTCTTAAGAGGTTCCAATGTGTATCCAAGGAATGGATATCCATCATCCGAAACCAAGTATTCGTTGATTCGTTCTTCTCAATGTCCCAAACTCGGTCACGATTTCTAGTCGCTGTTCGTATTGCTGAGAACCGTGTAATCCTCTTATCTTCTTCACACAATGAAACAGAGGTACCTACTACTTCTTTGGTTACCAATCTTCAAATGCCAATACGCGGTTGCCGGCTGAACCCTATTCGTTATACTTCTTTGCATACCAATCTCGAAATGACAGTGGCCGGTTTGCCTGTGGACCTTGTTCATTGCTCTTCCATCCATGGATTGTTCTGTTTCGTTGATCCTTCAGATCCAGGTCGGTTCACGATATGTAACCCTAGCACTAGACAAGTCATAACATTGCCGGATACCAAAGCTTTTAGTGGTAGAAGAAAGAGCATAAATATGTTCTTGGGATATGATCCTGTTGGTAATGAGTACAAAGTATTGTGTAGCACGGCTGTGCATGGTGAACCTTGTCAAGTGCACAAGGTTTTAACAATTGGAGGAGGAAATCTTTCGTGGAGAAGCATCAAAGGTAGAAAAATCCCTCGTTATATTGTTGTCACAAATGGAATATGCATCGATGGGATGGTGTATTACGGTGGGTTGACTACCAAAAGACAAGAGAAGAAATTGTGGATTTTTCGTTTTAACGTTAGAAGTGGGGGCATGAGTTCTATCAGCACATATCCGCAGGTCACAAATCATGGATCATTGATCAACTACAATGGGAAGGTAGCCGCGGCTAGTCCCTTGCCACGTGCTCCTCGTGGTAGTTTTGATTTGTGGGTTCTAGATGACTTCGACGAAAAACGTAGATGGTTAAGGAGCCAATTCAATGTCCACCCTTTGGTGTTGCATTTGTCAGGGAAAACTGAGTTAAAAATCTTAGGCATGAACAGAAGTAACGAGGTCGTTATAGGTCCGCTAAAGGTGCCCCCCAAACATGAGCCATTGTACATTTACTACTTCCACAAAGGAGGCCAGAAATTAATTAGAAGAGTTGAACTTGAAGGATTTGAAGAGTTTAGGTGCAATCATACAAGTGACGAGCAATGTGTTTGTCAAGTCATTTTCTCACCGGAACACTTTGAAAGTCTCGTGTCTTTATAATCTGTCTTTTTTTTTTCCTTTAATTTATGAAGGATTGTGACATACTGATGTTTGTGTTTCTTTTTAGTAACTATATTGTTGAATCTTACTTCCGCGTTTTAACTTGTCATTTTGTGTGGTAGGTTCTTTAACTTGTTATTCATTGCCAGAAACTCAATGTCAAAAGCTCAAATATTTATCAATGTTAGAACTAAAGTTATGAAATTGCAATAAATTTAGGACCAAGTAAGAAATCTTGGCATGTTTAGTCAAAGGATACAAACATCAATTGCAATGCCTTAAACTATTTTAAGAGTATTCATAAACTTCTTGCTAATTAGATAATTTCAGAGTTCACTATGAATATTTATAACTAAGTTAGTGTTTTTAAAATTTTATATGTATGGAAATTTCATAATGTTGTGTTTCTTTTAAGTTATAAGGGATAATATATAACAGTATAACCACATAAGGTTATTGTTTAATACCATTAAATGATTTCGTAACGTCCGTTAACGGATGTTAAGTCGTGGGTTAGAGTCTACCAACAATTAAAAAATGAGGTATTTTTTTACCAACTATAAATATTTAAGGTATTTTTATTCAAAAAAAATAAACCGAGGTATTAAACGGCCAAATAAAAAATAGATGAGGGTTTTTTCGGGTTCATCAAACAATTCATAATGTATCAAAGTCGCAAGAAAGTAGGAAACTCATACCAAATTTGCATCAATCATATGTAGAGGAAGAACTTTGACCCTCAAGCACAATAGTGGTTGAGGTTTTACCATCAATGTGCGTCTCCATTGAGTCTTCAGAATCATTTCTACCTATTACTCCGTCTCCAGCATCGTCTGCGTCCTCAGAATTACTACCTCGTCCTCAGAATTACTACCTTCCATTACGCCTTCACAATCATATCTTGTACTTGTCCTGCTCCTTTTATTTCTTCAACTCGGATATCGTCTTACCTCATCAAAAATAATACCCACTGTTAGGTTTTTAAGATCATCTCCTACCATTGAACCATTCACCTTTGACACACCCTACCACGCTGTTTAAACTTCTTTCCATGACTAGTTGAAACAAGAAGCGCATCAAGGAGGGTCAACAATCAACGCAACAACAGCGAGCCCAACAAGTATTGCTCAGCGTAATATCGGTATTTTATTGATTTTTTTATCTTTTATTTATATATTTTTCTCTCTAATCCAGTTCTAGCATTGCTCGTCGCAGGTCGTTATTCATGTTTTCTGAAATTCAAAGCATATAAATGAATCACTTTTTTATATAGTTATAATTAATCGTCTATTTATTTTTCTTAAAATTCGATTATTTCAATAATTTTTTTTTTTCACAATTGTTCAAAATATGAACATCACAGCATGTCTTAAGATTGAATTCCAACACTATATCAACTCATCTCGACACTGTTTTTCTATTTCATTGACTTCCCCCATTCATCATTCTTAAAATCAAGAATCATTTTATCTTTTATAAAAAATTGAAACAAGAAATCAAAATTGTCCTAACCACCAAATTTTTAATTTATGAATGATTGTGACAAAGGTAATTTTTTTTTTTTTTTTGTAAATCTGGCTTTTCAACTTGTCATTAACTGCCTCAAAAATCAAATTTATCAATGCTAGAACTGAATTTTTGAAAAAGCATTAAATTTAGAACCCAAGTAAGAAATTATGCATGTATTGAAAAGATACAAACAACAATTGTAATGTTTTTGATATTTTAAGAGTATTCAAAATAAATGACCATAATTAATTATGATTATAGATAATTCATAATGAATTTTTTATTTGATAAAACCACTAGTGTGGATGCTATTTTTCTAGATTACATACTAAATTTTTAAATAGCACGTTGATTTACTCTTGAGATACGAGTTATTAAATACAAGAGCATTTTATTTTAAAAAATAGTAGTGTTTTTTTACAACTTATAGAAAATCATTTATTTCTTATATAAAATTCATATTTATTTAATTCATTCATTGTGATATGAAGTAATATAGTCAAATACACTTGAATTTTTTTAGCAATACATAAAGCCCATAAACATGCAACAGAAACATCCTCTTAATTTCTTTTAGCAATACATAAGTACCTTACTTAAGACCCATTGCCGCTAGGCGAAGAAGAGGTAAGACCAAAAGCCAAAGAGGATGTGGGGTACCCTAGGGCAGATGACGCATGTGGATCCCACGCTAGTCGGTTCCACCTCGGTGGGACCGGACACCCAAGTTAACAAAAAAAAAAAAAAAAAAAAAAAGCCAAAGAGGAACAAATCAACTGTGTTTTTCTTTTAGACCACCCCTCAAAAGATATTGTTAGCTCCTAAGAGACTTTGCATTAAACTAGTTGCTACCGGATGCAGAGCCGGTCCGGCATATTTGAGTGCCCTACGCAATTCCTAAAAAATATGCCCTTTTCATATCACACTTCTACGAATTGAAACAAGCAAAAAAAATAAAAATAAACACATAACCAGCCAAAATTATGAACTAAAACTGTGAAACAATTACCAAAAGTATAAACTAAAACTGTGAAACAATTACCAAAAAAATACAGAGAAGTCAAGAAGAAAATAAAAAAACTAAAGAAAACTAAGAAAAATTTTATCAAGTATTTTTAAAAAGTGTAGGGTCGATTTTTTTTTCCCTTTTCTCTAGAGTTTAGGATTTTTTATTTTCAAGTCTTTAAGTTGTTTTACTTGTATATGAAAAAGCCCACAATGTTTATCTAAAAGGGCCTTACACAACAATCTAATGATCCATAGTATAAACATATATGAAAAATCATTTAAAAAAAATTATCTGAAAAGGCCCACAAAATATGAGGCCCGAATCAGTGGCTTCACTTGCCTGTCATATGGGCCGGGCCTGACCGGATGCACCAAGCTATGAAATTTGGTCTAACTTATGAACGCTTAAAAGAATGGGAAGATGTAATCATAGAATAAATGTTTTAAATGTATGTGGATATTCGATATGCTCCGTTTAAAAGTAAAAAATTAAACTATGTATAACGAATCAAAGTCAATTTTTATAAAATCAGTTTTATGACTTTCAATACTATATTATGTCACTATGTAGTTTGCTTTGAATCATTTTGAATTGATGTCGAACGAATAACTAATTTGCTCATCCTACTTTTCGTTTTTTTTTTCTTCCATTGTGTACATAAGACAAGAATTAACTTCCAATTCATCATTGTCAGAGTCAAGAAATCGTCTTATCTTTAAAGGTACATGTATTACACTATTACCTAAACAAAACTATAATCAAGAAATTAGAACTCTCCCAAACCCGAACCACTAAATTTTTAATATAAGAATGATTGTGACAAAACTAAAGTTTGTGTTTCTTTTCAACTTGTCATTCATTAATCATTACTTTAATAAATTTGAAACCAGCATAATAAATAGATAACAGAAGTTAAGAATATGTAATAAATTTAGAACCAACATAAGAAATCTCGTAACATTTCCGTAGATTTTGTGGTTCATTTGAAAAGCTTGAAATGCCAATGTGTGTTTGAGAATAAAAATGTACTCAAGAAGAGAAATCATTTCGGATTGCTAATGCTCGTGTTAGATTAGTAAATTCCCAGTCGAAGAATTTAGGTGAAAAAGAACGTCATGCACATGATCCGATTATTTGTCGGGTCATGGCTGGATTCAGACCCATTAAGTGGTCTTGGATGGCTAGTTTTTTCGAACCATTAGATTTTTTACCTTGGCGGTGTTTATTTCCTTTTTAAACCGAATTTGAATCGCTCCTATCGACAATGACGTGATTTTTTCGCTATCACTTACTTTTTTTGGATAAAGTCGCTATCACTTACTAATATGGTTTTTGAGATAGATAATAAGGATTTAATAAAGTTGATAAAATTTTCTGAGAATGGATATTCTTTTACTTACGAGCTTAAAGATTTCAGGACTCTAAAGCTCTATTTCCCCTTTTTTGTTGGTTTTTGTTCTACTTTATATGCGCATGTGGTTCTTTGTTTTTTCATGTAAATTTATCAAAATTCAGCATTGAAAATATAATACTAAAATGACATTTATTACGAAACGAAATTTAAATTCTAAAACAACATTTAATATGAAACAAAAAGAATACTAAGTTAATGTTTTCTTTTATAATTTAGAAAATTTCATATTACTTATTTTAATTAAAATTCATAACTATTCACTTAATTCACTATATAATTAAATAATACCTTTACTAGTTTGTTATAATGTCACATTTTTATAAATCATATTTTTTTAAAGAAAAATAACCTAGTATCATGCCTATATAAAATACAATTTTAATATTTATTTTGTCTCTTGATTTCTAATTCCCTAATAACTATTTCCTATTTTCTTTTTCTTCTTATCGCATTTAAAAAAAAAAATGTTAAAGATGTCAATAAAGACGATTAACAATTAGCTTATCATCATTTATTTTTATTCTTTTAATGCGAAAAAAGGGCAAGAAGTGAATCTGGTCTCTCAGCTTTTAATATCAGAACTCTCGATTACTTCCTATATCCGCTTTTCTTCTTCTTCTTCCGTCTTTCGTTTTCTCGCGACTCTCTAGGGTTAGGGTTTGTTGAATTTCACGCGTTATTCTTCTTCGTCTTCTACAATTCGCGACTAGAGAAGTTAATTCCATTGAAGGTAAGGTAAAGTATCTATCTTTTTTGTTGCCCTTGTTCGATTACTGTCTTCGATTCTCGTCTATTTCCTTATTCTCTCGATTTGGGTTTTCTTTTTTGTCCACCGTCAAGTGAATTTCTCAACGAAATTTTCAATCTTTCGGTTAATTTCTCCAGAAACCCTTTGGATCTGTTTTTTTCCTCCCCAATTACTAAATTTCTAGGTATAGTTTCGTATTTTGAGCAAAATTTGGGATTTTGATCGAATGTATCTGATGGGCGTTGCCTAATCAAGTTGTTCCGATAAGTTCGATTCCATGATTTGCAATTCGTAAAGATTCATCGTTTGCATGATTCATGTTCATAGCTTGTAGAAGATTTATCCCCTTTGACTCTCGTTTTAGACTATGTGGTTATGTTTCTTTGAAGCCATGTCACTATTTACGAATCAGTCTCTTCCCCTTTGCGCCCTTCTGTATATCTGTTTGAAGTCTCAGTTGATTCCTGTTCTTAGAGTTTTCTAAATGCTTATAAGATTATCTGTTTAATGCAATTATAAAGATCATAACTTTGTTTTCTGGGGAATCTATCTGGTTTTTTTGATGATCTCTTTATATGTGTCCTTTCTTGTGTTGAGTTTCAGGCTTGTTGCTATTGTAAAGTGATGCACATTTTGGTTCTGCTTTTGTTAGGTTGGGATAGTTTTTGGTTTTAGAAGATACTAATGGCTGGAGTACTAGCTGGGGAATGTTCTTACAGTGAGAGTGGAGTTTCATCACACTCGAGGAATTCTCATGAGAAGCAAGAAGAGGTTTCCCGCTGGTATTTTGGAAGAAAAGAAATAGAAGAGAATTCACCGTCAAGGTTGGATGGTATTGACTTAAAGAAAGAAACTTACCTCCGCAAATCCTACTGTACGTTTTTGCAGGACTTGGGCATGAGATTGAAAGTGTAAGTTCTTTTTTCACCTCATTTAGATTTTAGATTCCCTTCTGTGCATTTTTCTTGTAATTGCTTCAAGTTAGCTTGGTCTTTCTTGACATTATAGTTAGTCCAACCCGTCCCATCATCATTGTGGACAGATAGTAGTTACCCCTTTACATATAGGTTTCGTATAATTGGAATTTGATGTGCTGCTGATGGTTTTAGGCATACCTTTGTACTGATATTAGTTCTAGCATGTTTCAACTGAAAGTCGTAAAAGTTGTGTTAATTTCTTTCTTTAACATGAATACAAGGAAGAGAAGGTTATTAGTGGTGAAGACATTACTGCCATACAGTCTGAGTTTTTCTCCTTGTAGTCATGTTTCTGCATTGTTTCAAAGCTTTGAATTTTTGCTTCTCTTGGAAAGTGGCTGATATAGTTTTCCAACCAGTCCCCAGGTTACAATAGCTACAGCGATAATCTTCTGTCATCGATTCTTCTTTCGCCAATCACATGCAAAGAATGACAGAAGGGTGAGTTTATTGTTTTACACCTGAACAAGTTGAATGCTTTAAAAAAATATGAATTTAGTCTGTGTTGTTTGAACCACTATGCTGTAGTCTGGCTAGCGTAGAATTCAAGGTATCGAAATGTCTTGGCTCCTTGTTATTCTTTTATATACTTTGCCTCCATCTCCTTGCCATTTTTCTTGGTAGTTCTAGAGAGCTCAATACTCTATTTTCACTGATAGTTTTGCTGTCAATTTGATATAGGTTTTTCTTTTTACTTATTCTACATATGATTAATGAGTTGTGATTGTTGGTACTGATTTATTCTTCTAGAGCGGAGAAAATACTTAGATCTTTACTGAGCCCTCTCTTCATGGTGTTTCCACAGACTATTGCAACTGTATGCATGTTCCTTGCTGGAAAGGTAGAGGAAACTCCACGGCCCTTGAAAGACGTTATTTTTGTCTCCTATGAGATAATAAACAAGAAGGATCCTGGTGCTTCACAGAAAATCAAGCAAAAGGTATTCATCTTTACTGAAGCTTCTCAAATCTCTTGCCTCCGTTTAGCTATTTATAAATGAATGTATAGTCTTTTCCCCATATCTTCTATTTTATTTGACATTGAGGTTTTATTATAAGCTAAAGACTTTGCTTCTATGTTTTGTAGAACCATGATCCTTTGGTCCTGATTTATTTTCTGTTGCTCAGCATGTCAAAATGCATACTGACGTATATCACTTTTGCAGGAAGTATATGAGCAACAAAAAGAGCTTATATTAAATGGAGAAAAAATTGTTCTTTCTACTTTGGGCTTTGACCTCAATGTTCATCATCCTTATAAACCCCTTGTAGAAGCTATAAAGAAATTTAAGGTTGCACAGAATGCTCTCGCCCAAGTTGCATGGAATTTTGTTAATGATGGGTACGTTCAAGAACTATTTCTTTCTAAAGCTTCCAATAATTCTATGTGCCTTGTATTTTCGTCTTCATACAATGAAAAGTGGCTTGCAGTCTTCGGACATCACTCTGCCTGCAATTTAAGCCTCATCATATTGCGGCTGGTGCAATATTTCTTGCGGCCAAGTTCCTTAAAGTGAAGTTACCTTCAGATGGGGAGAAGGTTTGGTGGCAAGAATTTGACGTCACACCCCGACAATTGGAGGGTATGTACATGATGAAATTGATTTGACAACTCTTGTATCCTTGATTGACTTTAATTCCTTTTTGGATATGATTTCAAGAGCCAATCCCTTTTGTATGTCTCAGATGTTAGCAACCAAATGCTTGAGCTTTATGAGCAAAACCGTGTCCCTGCATCTCAAGGAAGCGAAGTCGAAAGTAGTGTAGGTGGAGGGTCAGCTCAGCGGCCAGGCTCCAGAAATGCAGTTTCAACCGATGAGCATGTTGGTTCTAGGCAAACATCAGTACGTTCAACCCATGAAAATTCAAATTCTGATAATCATTCATCGAAAGGAGTATTGAATCAGAACAATGAAAATGGGGCTGGTGAGGCAGCTAATGTCAGTGTCGATCACAAAGAGGAGATAGAGAGAGAAACAAAAGAAAGCAGCCTACATCCTGAAAGTCATCCACCCCATAAGGACAATGTAAGAGAAGCCCCCCATAACTCTAGACCTTTAGTTGAGGGACCTGCGAAAGACAACTCAGAAAGAGAGGGTGGAGAGATTCAAGATGATGGTGCTGTTCATAAATCTAGAAATGTTGATGTGGGTGATGCCCCAATCAGCCAATCGCCAAAAGACTTAAAATTGCTTCGAGATAAGGTGAAGGCTAAACGAGAGAAAGCTAAGAAGTTACTAGGTGAAAGGACAAGGAAAAAGGATTTGATGGATGAGGATGATTTGATTGAAAGAGAATTGGAAGATGTGGAACTAGCTGTTGAGGATGAAAAGACGAAGGAAAGGAAAGTAGAGAGCAGGCCAAAAGCCGAGAACTCTGATCTCATGGGTACAGAACATGGTGAGATTCTAGATGTTAAAGGAGAAGTCAAAAATACAGAGGAAGGCGAAATGGTAAACGATGTGTCCCCAATGATGCATAGCAGAAAGAGAAAAATGGGAAGCCCTCCTGAAAAGCAGTCAGAAGGAAAGAGACGCCACAATAGTGAGAATGGTGAAGAAGGCCACCACAACAAGACGAGCAGAGGTAGTAGCCATCATGGTGATAGAGAGCACAGAAGACACTCACAAGAGAATAACCATTCATAAGAAGAGGTAATGATTATTAAAACTGCTACTCTTTATATTCCATCTTATGGTCTTTTTAATAAAGACCTTTGGCACTTTGATGCCCCAACCATGTGAACTTGACTTCTACATGGGTCGGTTCAGTCGTTGGAACCAATGCTCAGTGTATTTTATGTTGATTATATATCTCTCTATTTGTGGCATTTTTGCACAATCCAACGGCTTGAACGAGGACTCATCATTCTAAAAGGATGTTGAGAAGCCTAATTAGGTTTTCTTTCCAATAAACTACTCCATGCTAGGGAATTTAAAGTATGCATTATCACCTGCTTTTTTTTTTATTATTCTCCGCTAGGCAAATTCATACATCCAATTTTTTTTATTTTTTTTTTGTGAGCAATTCTCAATTTTCATATTTCATTTGATTCTGCTAGGCAACCTCATACTTTTTTTTTTTGTGTGAGCAATTTTCATATTTCATTTGTTTCCGGTAGGCAACTTCATACTAAAAATATTTTTTTATTTTATTTTTGTGTGCGTGCAAGTTTCATACTTTCATAAGCTTCCATTTTCTGGTATACATCTCATTCGGAAAAAAGTTTCCTCTACTATGTTAGTAAGATTAGAGTCGGGTCATAGGAACTAGGAAGTATAGATTATGGACAATCACTCGATAACTTGGTTGGTACAGTACATTGTTCAACTGTACATTTTTTTATGGCTTCTCCTGAATTTTGTTATTACAATCTTCTCCTAAGTTGTATTGGATGTAAAAAATAAACCTTTGTATGGTATTAAAGTGAATTATGTACTTCAATTCAGATTTTTTAATATATATATATATAAATTTGTTCTTGAATGAATTATGTATTATTTATACTTTTATACCCATCTCAGAAGTTTCATATAATTCAAAAGCAAGCGAGTTCATTAACGGGTAATTAATTGGTAAAGAAACATAATTCGTTAAACAATCAAAAAGAGAAGAAGATAAGAAGTCATCACCACAAAACTCAAAAAGTTGAAATCTTTACTTATGGACCCAAATTTTACTGTATCTAGAGAGAGACAAACGTTTAAAGTTGTCTCCTTTACATATTTTTGGTATGAATCAGCAGAAAATAAAAAACCAGAGAACGTAAAAGTAGCCATGGAAATCGCTTCTTGTTCGATTCTTAACAATCTTCAACTTTCTTGTACAAAGACTTCTCTTTTCACTCGCTATTCGAGCGAGCAATCGTCACACGACACTGGAAGACGCAATTTTCTGCCTTTTTCAAATTTCCTTGGAAAATCCCAGATTCTTGGAAAATGCTTGCGATTGCAGAGATTCTCTTCGATTTGCTTATCAGCGAGCAGAGAAGACGTAAACCCATCCGAAGAACTCGCTGTGATACTTGAAGTTGATGGGTAAGTTCCGATTCAGAAAAAGCTTCATACTTTCTGATTTTGAAGCAAAGTTCTTGGTTTTTTGATTCAGTGATGGTTAACTTTTGATTTTGTTTTCAGGGTTATGATTGATACATGGTCAAGTAATCGCCAAGCGTTCAATGTAGGTGCGGCTTTTAAAATCACCCATTTTGTGCTCAGTGATTATTTTTCTTCTCGTTTCTCATGTTGTTGCTTCTTATTGTGAATACCAGCTTTTCAAAAGCTTGGACTTGATTGTGCAAATTGGCCTGAACCAGTTTATTCAGACCTGTTAAGGTACAATATCTAAGTTTGTGACTTGTGTTTTGCGGTTGGCTTTTTCTTCATTGAAGTTTACTTTGAAATACTTAAGAATTGATTCTTTTGTTGCAATTGGTTTATAATTCATCTATCTGTGACCTTGAAGAATCTATTTGTTTTCAATCATCTCCATTTCCATCTCTTAGATTCTGTTTCTAGGGTTTAAAAAGGTCTAATACTTATACTAGTCTATTAGATACTAAGTTGGTAATTTTGTTCCATTCAAACTGTTTATGTTTCCGCTCATAATCAACGGCTATTTCCCTTCGATTACCCTTGATATGATTAGACGATTAGATGAGTTCATTTTACAATTGCATTTCGTTGTCTGAAAGTGTTTAGTTGATTTTACCAGAAAGGGTGCTGCCGATGAAGAGAAAATGTTGCTTTTGTATTTCAACCAGGTAAGTTATCAATTTTTTGCGTAAACATCATTACCGAAATGCGCCCACGCAGTTATCAAAATCTGACAGCTTCCTTTGTACTCGCTTGTTTATCTACCTCTTTTCAGATTGGTTGGCCATCGTCCTTGCCAACCAGTGAGAAAGCAAGTTTTGTAAAAAGTGTATTGCGAGAAAAGGTTGCATGCATACTTGAAAATGATTTTTTTTCAGCTAACTATATTCTCTTGGAAGTTAAGGTTTGATAACTCCATCAATTGGTTAACTCCAGCTTGTTTGTTGTCAGAAAAATGCAATGGATGAGTTTCTGAGGTCGAAAAGCTTACCTCTGAGATCTGGAGTGCAAGAGTGAGTCTCGTAGATATCTCTTTCAAACTGAAGCAAAGAACTTTAGATTTTTTTCTTGTACTTGTAAGTTGTAAATTCAAATTTTTTTTACCTTATTGAGCTGTAGGTTTATCGATAATGCATACACAGAGAGAGTACCTGTTGCTATCGTAACAGCCTACTGCAAGAGTGGAGACAAAGTAGCCCTGTAAGTAGTTAAGCTCCTAAAGAATATTCTTTCTGCAATTTAATAAAAATGATTGTCCTATTCCTATACATATCATGTCTTTAGTTTTGGTTGCTGAAAGATGCACAAATGCCAGTTCTCCTGGAGATCGCTAGGGTTCACATGCATATGATTTTGATACAGTCCGTGATATTCTCAAAGGTTTCATTTGTTGGAAACAACAGTAGCTCTAGTGCTTTAAAATCTTGAGGTTTCATATTGTTTTCTTTTTGTGATCGTATAATCTCACATATTAGAAAGACCAACAAATGCAAGGTGAAAAGTAGTACTGGTGAGGAAACTCTACAAAACAATCCATTAGCATAAACAAAATCCTACGTTAGATTTTTTTTTCTGTTATTTCTAAACAAGCTTTTGATTGTCTCTTATCTTTTTTTTTTTGAATAAATATTATTTAACAGATCCATTGTCGAGATGCTTGGCCAAGAAAGACTTCCAAATGTGAAGGTTATCGGAGAAAATGAGGTAGAACAGAGTATGTATGGACAACTTGTTCTTGGCAAAGGAGTTTCTAAAAGTCTAGAGGAGCAACTAGTGAAGGAAGTCAAAAAAGCCGGTATAGAGCTCGGAGACAATTTGCAAATCCTTTTCTCTATCTAAGATCTTCCCTTGTAACTATAGTAAATTTCTCCTCTTGATTTTTGTCTGACTAGCATCCGCCGAGAAACAGAGGATAGCAGAAGAAGTTGCATCAATGCTAAAGCTAAGTGTTGACATTGACACAACCTCATCTGAGAGGTGGGACTTTCTGTTCTTCTCTACAAAAACTCCAATTCCATACATAGACAAGAAAGTGATGTCTTCTCATTTTCTGTTTTATTATCTCCAGATTGGAAAAGATTGTTGTTGCATTGCGTGCTGCTGCGGAACACATAGGATTACCTGTAAAAAACTGTGTACTTGTTGCTGGTAGTCAACCTGGAGTTTCTGCTGCAAAGATGATAGGCATGCCGTGTGTAGTCATGCGAAGCAGGTATGATATTCGGTTTCTGATGTATCTTTTTGGAACTTTTTTTACGTACTCTACAGAACTAAAGCCTGAAAAGTGCCTGTGGAGCATTGTTCATTTGCTCGTTTGATTTACCATTCTTTTTGCTTGAAGTTTAACTGCAAGAGGTGAGTTCCCATCGGCGAAAGGTGTAATGGATGGGTTTGGAGGTGCAGACCTGACAATCCCAAAACTTAGGCACAAGATCAAGTCTTGAAGAAACAAATCAAGAAAGTTGTCTAAAAATCAGAATCTGGAAATACTGTCGAGTTATTTGCTCACTTCTCGAAGTTTTTGTGAATTTTCCAACTTGATATATGTAACTATAGCTACATGTTGTACAACTTGACTCTTTGGAATGAACTGGTGTGGTTAGTTTTCAAACATCAACAAACCTTGACTCAATACTTATGTCCAACGATCTGCATTTTTTTTTGGTCCAATGAGTTCAAGCCTTCAACTTCTAGGAAGCATAATTTGGTTCTTTGGAAAGCTTATCCAAGAATCAAATAACTTGAGCTACTTATTTATTCAAGGTTATATTCAAAATGATATATTATTATTTCGTTTTCAAGTCAAGACACTACCTATATATATATAACTATAGTACGATTTTCTTGGAGAACATTGTCAGAACCAACATGACTTCTAGTTGGTTTACAGTTGAGTGATCTCTGATTCTTGTACATTGTTGGTGTTTCGTCTCCGAACCAGTGCTGGGCCTGGGCTCGAGTATTCTGCATCATCATCAGCAGATGATATGTTTGATGCGACAGATTCAGATATTGTGCTTGAGATGGAGTGTGATGGAGATTGCTGTCTGTAGCTTTGGGAAGCTGAGTATTCTGGTACTTCCTGAGTTGTTTTTCCTTGCGCTTCTTCCGCAAGCTTTCTTAGAAGATTCATAACAGTTGGAAGGAACTTTGACGTGATGGAGAGTACCCCAGCAACCTAACAGATGCAGGAAACATGGTGTTAAGATAATTTCTCCTAAAAATAATTGTGTTTGGAACAATGGAAGCTTAGCAAGAGCTTACTGCGCCGTGTTGAAATTCCCTCGGAATGTCAAGCTGCACCCATAAGGCTTTGGAGAGTAAAAACGCCACGAAGAAACCCAAGAGGTACAAAGGATTCCTGTTCCAATAAGATGATGAAACATGCCAATGAATCTAAATAGCTGAAACACTTAGGAAGAATCTTTGAATGAATAGTAAAGGAGTGCAAGGAAATTGATATTACTTCAAAAGCATCATGAATTCATTGAAACCAAGGACAATCATCAACACAATTGCCCAAGCCGGTGGAAGCCAGTTATTATTTCGCTTGTGAGCCTCCTGAAGAGTAAAAATGTAAACATACCATTGACTCAATTATAATTCTAACACACAAACTACAAGGTTAATTTGAAAAATCACCTGTGCCGAAATAGCTTGGGTTACAGAATACTCTGTCTCAGATTTAAACTGTCTCCACAGTGACTTACACTGTACTGGCGTCAGTAACACGTTTTTTGGAGGAACCTGCACACACAAAAACCATAGCATTGGTAATTCATTTGACTAGACTGGAAGTGGCATCGGTATTGGCATCTAATGAGCCAAATATGTCCTAATTATGGCGGAATGAATAAAAGAATTTCTGGTAAAGTGGAATAATTTGGATAACTTTGCATTCCATTTAGTGTGATGTCCCAATAACAGTCACACTTATCAACCAGATTATACAAGAGACCACTTGACTAGACTGTTTACCTCTTCCCATGAGCTAGATGCAAGTGGATCCGTGGAAGTTCCTAAGCTTCTGTTGTGGGAAGATGAGACTGATACAGTTCCATCCATGAGAGAAGAGAAAAGAGTACTCTCAATATTGTCGGGTCTTTCATCCAAACGTATTGCAGCCATCACAGATAAAAGACTTAAAGCCTGCAGGATAGCAACAGATAGAGTGAGTTGACAACACTAAGCTCCGTTCGCCATTATTCTAAGAAGTTACCTCTGCTCGAGCATCTTTTGTGATTGCTCTAATATCCTCTTTTCCAGTCCAGACCCGTGGCATTGAGTCTTTGTCATGACTGAAGACTGTTGAGAACCTGAAATGTGTTTAAAATAATATCAAGCAGAGGAAACTGAAAAAGAGGCTAATATTAGGAGTGTACTCTGATCTTTTTCCTTACCTATCTTTCATTCGGATTAAAATTTTAGCAGCTTCTTCTCTTGCTTTTTTCTCCACTAAACTCTGAGAATAGTCCTTTAGATTCTGAACCATAGCATCAATTTTATCGTGATCGAGCTCAAAACCAGTAACCACATCTAGAAAATCTGTAACAGCTGTTTCAGTCTCGCGTTTGAGAAGCTTCCTTATGGAAGGCCACGTCTCTTTTCCACCAGCTTCGAACAAAGACTCAACAGGTTCACTAAGTGCTTGAGTTAGCCGTTTCTGTGAACCATCATGAATCAAAACATATTTTAATACAGGCCCTAAAAAGCTAAGAAATCGTAAGAATAGAAAAACCAAAACAGAACCTCGTAGTTGGCAGTTAATTCAGATAGTTTAGCAGTCCGAGCAGAAGATGTGTGAGCATCAATGTCACGACAAAGTTTCTCTCTGATTTTTGATGCATCCCAAGTCGCTTGTTTAACCTTAGCATCTGAAGAGACGAATTTATAAACGGAGGTATTCTTGTGTAAATGTTGTGTAGTTTTTGGCCAAAACAATTTGTTTCTCAAAAGGGGAATCTACTTTTGAAGCAACAAACTGAAATAGAAACTCTCACCTTCACATCCTTTGTCAAAAACAATCAGACAATACTGTTGGGAGTCCCGCACAGCTTTTGCGAATCCTTCTCCTTGATTTAGAGACTGTTCCAGTTGGATCTTAAAGGATTCCAGTGCATTGGACCGTAGATGTCCCAGCATGGTAGCATAAGCAGTGTGCACGAACTGGAAATTTAGAGAAAATTTGAAAATAAGAGACGCAATAATCATAAGTAACCAGATCCAGAGTCAACACTATTTAATGCAAACCCACAGACAGAAGAAGTCTTACATCCAAAGCTTTAAGTTTCAGCTGTAGACGCTTCTCTTTTCTTACTCCTTCATCGAAGTATATTGCCTCTGCATCATATCTAAGAAGGGGTAGGCGAAACAAGATTACGCAAAATTACTTTGCTTGGAAATTAAAGACCTTAGGAATAAAAAAAGAGGGCTTACTCTGAGAAGTATTTTTCAAGGATAGAGCTAAGCTTTTTGCCAAAACCAGGAACTAGACCACCTTCTACGGCTTCATGCAACTCCAACCAACTCTACATATTTTATACCCCATTATATCTCACAAAACATTTGAATCAACAAGAAAAATTGAAGGAGGTAAAGGAGGCCACAGAAGCAAACCTCATTGGTTGCCAAGTCGCGTAGCTTCTCATTGGCTATCTCTTCACAACGAACAGTGGCAACCATTACCTTGCAAGCATAAAACAAAACAACTTTAGGTCACAAGATAGGTCACAAGGTTTAACAACATAAATTTTAATGAATAGAAGACCTTGTGAGCAGGAAGGTCCAAGTCTCTATTCTCTTTTATAACTTTCCAAATCTGCTGGGAGCTGAAAGAAAATCCTGAAGCAGGAACTACACCACGTCTATCACCAGCAAGTCCCCCAGGTGAAATGGAATGGAAAAACCTCTGCCTCAACTCAGCAACCTATTTAGAAGTTTGCATAAGTCAAGGGAATTGGTCTTCGATTTACTTTGATGCTTCAAAAGAAAAGTGTTTTACATATCAGAAGAATACCTCTTGCTTAAACTGTTTTTCTTTCTCTTCATAGCTGGATAATGCAACAATCATTACCTACAAGCATATATAGCGAATTATCAAATAAGGAAAAGATAGACAGGTCTATCATGAACAATTTAGTAAGAATACAGCGCTAATCAGATTGAAACATCATAAGAAGCATCATCTATGTTGGAAGAAGATCTCCTTACATTGAAGAATTCATTTAGAGGTGTATTTTTGTGTGCTTCAGGCTTGCGAACTAGATCCCATATCTGCAAAAAACCATAACCATAACCCAAACTTCAGAGAGGAAAAAACCATTAGAAATAAAAGGAAATTAAGAGAGACTGCATGCTACCTTCTGAATATCTTCTCTTAGAGCACGTTCAAGCAGCTCTATCGGAGTCTAAGAACAAAAGCAGTCAATATAAGAAATATGAAATATGATTTCACCAACAAGAATAATATTCAATTGCAAATCCAAACCTTTGTTTTATCACGTATGACAAAAAGAAGAGTTGTTTTTCGAGGGCTAAACAAGCGCAGCATGACCTACAAAAGCAATAATGACCAATTTATCAAACCTTTAGGTTGCACATAACGTTCCATATGTAAGCACATCATGATACCTGGAAAACTGTCTTTAGTAATGGTTTGTTGGCAGCCTGTTCCCTTCCAATGTCATGGCACCACCTGTGGAGTTCATTATCTCATTAAAAATCTACCAAGAAAAAGTGTCTAAAATTTACATCATGCTTGTGTTGGTAGTTCTTTAATCATTTATGCGAATTCAAATCTAACATAGTACTTAAGATTCATAAAAGATATAAAACATAAAACTATCGAATGATAAATTGGCTTTATATCTATCACCTTCTAACACTGGCTTAACTTTGTGCTCAATATTAAAAATACATCAGTAATAGTTATCAAAAGAAGAGCCAAGAAAATATACTCACATGTTTATAAGTACAATATCGGCAACAGCGATAGCAAACAGGGCACTTTGTTTCTCAAATGTAGTGTCATCCTAAAAATCACGGGAGCCGTTGACAAAAAGAATAACAAGAGAAATGCTAGAAACACATCAGAAAATCAAAAGTATCAAGTATATGTCTAAGTACTCTGCAGGATATAAGTATCCAAATATATTCGAAATTTCAGAAAATTTTCTTAGCAAGTCAGCCAAAACCATATTCCTTGGTACTCCTAAATGTGTAGCAGTATATATTGCTAACTGGGTTATTCAGTCATCTTACCTCGCCTCTTTCTCTCCCATCAGTACCCTCCAAATCCATAGCAATTGTGAAAGGCTCAATACCAACACACGTAGCCATCCAAATACCTTTAGTTGTTTGACTCCTGCAAAGAAAATGAAGACAAATTTACCAAGTCAACCCAATTTCAACCCTAAAAATGGCATAGCCACAAAAAGATAAAAAACAATATTTGGAAATTAACAATCACTAACCTTCCCGCAAAAGCATCCATTTCCCTAAAACTGGTCTTAAACAAATGATTCAAAAGTGTACTCTTCCCTGAAATGACATACAACAGCAAGTCAAAGACTTTGCAAATGTCTCAAGCTGAAGTCCAAAAGTATAAAATCTAGTAACTTTGAGAAATTCAGATACCCAGATTCCGAAATCAACAAAAAACAGTAACTTTGATTAGAATTAAGAAGTTCGAATCAAAGAAGAACAAAAGCAAAGTGGTAATATCATACCACTACTTTGAGGACCCATGATAGCAACAACAGCATAAGAAAGACCACAATCAGAAAGCTTCGTCTTTTTCACGAAATTATCCAAACCCTTAACGTTAAATTCACCATTCCCATCGATTAGCTGAGTCGAGCAACCATCATCGTTTTCCCCCATGTCTATGTAACGAAATTCGACTTCGAACGGATCTACAAAACCCCAAAAACGTTATAAAAATCGAAACTTTCGAATGTTGTTGCGAAGCTTTTACACATGCATCAGCAAGTAAGAACGAAACTACTTTGGGAATTTTCTCTTTTTCCTTACCGATTTTTTAGGTCAGTTATTAAATTCGGTGTGTTCTTCAGTGTTGCAGCCGAAGATTGAGAAGCAGAGATTGAGAACGAAGAAGAAGAAGAGAACCGCCTAAATAGCAGCGAGAAATATACGAAGCTTGTTTCTGTATCTTTGCTTTTTTCTTATGAAGAAATGATATAATACTTTTTTTAAAGATTGTTTTTTTTTTTCTTTGGCTCTTTCTAGGAGATTAGTAGATTACATATCATTTTCATTTTTTCCTGATATTTATATATCTAAAAAATAATATTAAATTTTATTAATAATTATTTATTGGGCGCACAATTATCAATAAATCTAATAATTATTTTCTAGGTAAATATCTAATGAGAAGAACCAATATATAATAGATTGTGCAATGTGAAGTAGACACAGATGATAACAATGTGAATGGAAGAACTATTATATAATTCTAGAGACTTTCTCTCATTGCACTAAGAGATGCAATGAGCAGCAATTGTAAACTGAAAAAAGAGAACTACCAAAAAAAACTTAAATAGTCCTCCTTTTCTTTGAATGCAGATTCTTGTTTTCATCTAAACTTTCCTGCATTTGCAGACTCTTCTTCTTCTTCTCATCTAAACTTTTGGGTATTTGCAGATTACTTATGACAAGACTCATTATAGAAGATTCCAAGGCTCTTATCATGTGGTTGGCTGATGAGTTTTCTGCTTCCTTTTTCGTTGATTCTGCATCTCCCTTCATATGAAAGGTACCTTCTATACTTGGGATCTCAATCTTAACTGTGCAAACAAATTTCTGATCATTTTGTTGCCCTCTTTCTTCCTCAACACTGGAAAAAGTTAAACACAGTAACAAAAATGTTTTTAAGTTAATACGGCACATAAAGTAGTACTCACATTGATCTTACAAGTATAGTTTTTTAGAGCATATATGTGATTTTTCTACACAAGATTGTAAGAGTTTAACCACGGATTAGCGAACGCATTATCCTTTTTTGAGTTTATAAGACTCTAGACTACTCAAAGATATTAGTTTGACTTTGGATCATGCTTCTTATTAAGCAGTAAGTAGTAACTAGAAAAGAAAGAAGTAGGAAAAGAATATACCTGAAAATCGGGTTCGGCCACTTATTCTTGGCGCAAATCTCAAACAACTTTCCTTTCTCATCTTCAGGTTCAACATGTAGACTATCCTTATCAACAACCATTTGCTTTGTTGTCATTTCATAGGTTGACGGGTTCTCCGAGGCAGTGGGCAACGACGATGATCCAGTCGGTGTCTGAAGCATTCTAGTAGAGCAAATCTCAAACAACTTCCCTTTCTCATCTACAGGTTCAACATATGGACTATTCTCATCAATAACCATTTGTTCTTGTGTCAGTTCATCGGTGAAAGGGTTTTCAAAGGCGATGGGCAAAGAAGATGTTTCAGTAGAGGAAATCTCAAACGACTTCCCTTTCACATCTTCAGGTTCAACATGTGGACTAACCTCTCCAATAACCATTTTTGTTGGTGTAATTTCACAAGGTAAGGGGTTCTCAAAGACAGTTGGCGTAGAAGATGATCCAGTCTGTATTTGGAGCTCTTCAGTGTAGCGAATCTCAAACAACTTCCGTTCCACATCTAGACTATCCTCATCGATAACCATTTGTTCTTGTGTCATTTCATCGGTTAAAGGGTTCTCGGAGGCAGTGAGCAAAGAAGATGATCCAGTCTGAATTTCAGCGTCTAGATTATCTTGATGAATAATCTTTTCGATGAGCAAACATTCTGACAGCTTCTTTAACGCTTCCTCAGCAGCAAGCAGCTTTGCGGTATCAATACGTTTAGCACACCCAGAAGCAATAAATATATCATCAAGATATACATCAACAATATTTTTTCTGCTGCCGTCATATTTCGAATACCTGAAGTCGATTCGCTTCCCGTGTTTATCAGCCAAATGGAAAAGCGCAAGAATTGGTGGTTTAGGTTGCATCCATATATCATCCGGTGTATATATTGGCTCGAAAAGACCCCTGAAGATCTGCAAATTTCCTATCTTTTTAAAATAAATTGAGAAACTAGTGAAAGAAACACAAAGCTAGTGAAAGAAACATAACAAACCTCCCAGAGTCGTTGTAAATTAATTATTCACATCAATATAAACAGCTCCAGCTACAGCAACTAGAAGATTAGCAAGAATTTTTGGGGCTTTCACCACTCTGTATGGATCATCTTCTTTGTGCATCAAGTCTATGAACTCTATAATCTAAGAGATGACACAAAAAAAACTGATGAGTATATCATAAGAAGAGAGATGTTTTCAATTGACAAGAAATGAATTTTAATTTACCATTTTTTCTGGCTTTGGAACATTGCCTATAATGAATTGGTAGATGCCCTTTTTGACGGCGACACGAGCGTATCTGTCGTTACATGTATTAGCATCTCGCAGCAGAGACAAATCCTTGGGTTCGAGCTTAGGGTACGTGAGGTATAAGTGTTTCGTAAAGGCGAGAGAAAGAGCCGGCTCACCGACGAACATAAGCCGCTGGAATAAAGGTGAAGTATTGTGTGTTAGCAGTTCATTCAGAAGATTTTTGTTCACAAAACTGTAATTCAAGATCTTCTCCACTGCGTCCACTGAATCAGAATCCATCGATGGATAATTCTTCATATCTAAACTTTCCGGCATTTGCAGATTACTTATGACAAGACTCATTAGAGAAGATTCTAAGGCTCTTATCATGTGGTAAGCTGAGGAGTTTTCTGCTTGCTTTTTCTTTGGTTTTGCATCTCCCTTCATGTGAAAGGTACCTTCTATATTTGGTATCTCAATCTTAACTGAACAAACAAATTTCTGTTCATTCTTTGGCCCTCTTTCTTCCTCAACACTGGAAAAAGTACCAAAAGTGTTAAAGTTAATACCGCATATTCGTGCTTATTGAGGCGCACAAAGTAAAAAAAATAGCAATCTCACATTGATCTTACTAGTATAGCTTTTTCGAGCATATATGTGACTTCTCTACCCAAGATTGTAAGAGTTTAAACATTGATTAGCAAACACATTATCCTTCTTTGAGATTATAAGACTCTAGACTACTCAAAGATATTTGTTTGACTTTGAACCATTGTCCTTGTTAAGTAGTAAGTAGTACTTAGCAAAGAAAATTGTAGGAATAATATATACCTGAAAATCGGCCTCGGCCACTTATTCTTGGCGCAAATCTCAATTAACTTCCCTCTCCCATCTGTGGGTTCAACATGTAGACTATCCTTATCAACAACCATTTGTTTTGTAGTCATTTCATAGGTTAAAGGGTTTGCAGAGGAACCAGTCTGTATTTGGAGCTTTCTAGTATAGCAAATCTCAAACAACTTCCCTTTCACATCTTCAGGTTCAACATCTGAACTATCCTCATCAATAACCATTTCTTCTTGTGTCATTTCATCGGCTAAAGAGTTCTCAGAGGCGGTGGACAGAGAAGATGATTCAGTCTGTAATTGGAGATTTTCAGTGGAGCAAATCACAAACGACTTCCCTTTCACATCTTCAGGTTCAACATGTGGACTATCCTCATTGATAATCTTTTCAATAGGCATAATTTCCAGCTTTCGTATCGCTTCCTCAGCAGCAAACAGCTTTGCGGTATCTATACGTTTAGCACATCCAGAAGCTATAAATATATCATCAAGATATACCTCAGCAATATGTTGTTTGCTGTCGTCATCTTTCGAATACCTGAAGTCGATTCGCTTGCCGTGTTTATCAACCAAACGAAAAAGCGTAAGAAATGGTGGTTTAGGTTGCATCCGTAAATCCTCCGGTGTATATATTGGCTCCAAAAGACTCCTAAAGATCTGCAAAATTTCCTCTCTTTTTATCATATAACATAGAAATTAGAAAACACAAATCTAGTGAGGAACAAACAAACACAACAGACCTCCCAGAGTCTTTGTACATCATAATCCACATCAATAAAAACAGCTCCAGCTATTGACTCTACAATGTCAGCAAGAATCTTTGGTGCTTTCACCAATCCACCATAAGGAACTGGATCATCTTCTTTCCTCACCGCCTCTGCGAACTCTTTAACCTAAGAGATAAACACTAATTCAATGACTCAAGATAGTGACACTCTGTTTCTAGTGATTCAAGAAAATCAAGAAAGAGACCTTTTTAAGTAGAGAAGGATTCTGGAGTAAAAGGAAGTGGTGGAGATTGTGATTGACAGCGACACGAGCGAACTTCTCGTTACTTACATTAGCAGTTCGTAAGTCACGCAACTCCTTGACTTTGAGGTTAGGGTAAGTTTGGCGGATGTAATTAGTGAAGGCGACCTCAAGAACAGAGTCACCGAAGAACTCAAGCCGGTCGAATAAAGGAGATTTTTGCGTTATTGCTTCTTTGAGAAGAGTCTTGTTCGTGAAACTGTAGTTCAAGATCTTCTCTACTGCTTCTACTGAGTCCATCTCCGGTGGAAAAGGTGAATTTAGCAGGTCACACAAGCAGGACCAGTCCTAAATATGCGGTGAAATCTTATTATATAAACCCTTAACTTCGTTTTTGAGATTTTAAACCCCTGACCTTTATTAAAAACATGAATTTTAAACCCTTAACTTTATTTTGGAGATTTTAAAACCCTGACCCTATAATTTTTTTTTTCTTCCATAGACATGGGTGCTCCGAGCTTTTACAAGCCGACTAATCCCTAAGGGTGAGTGTAGCCGTCGAGTATGTCACTCATCAGGTTTTCTAATGAGAAGCATGATACCATTTTGGCAAGCCAAATTGAGTGATTTAATAAATTTCGTGTTTGAGAGGAATCAATCTCTAACCGTATAATGACAACCAAGTATAAATTTCCCGATTGTGCATTTTTTTTTCTAAATCATCTGAGCTTTCAATTAACTCACTCATGTATGAGATTTTTGTTCGATCTTAGGCTTCGTTTATTCAAAGATAATAGTAGAAATTATATCCAAACTAAAGTTTATTATGTATGGTTTAGTTTCAGTTTCGGTTCGGATTCGAGTTTTAGTCAAATCTATATATACATTTTAAGTACATTTTAGAGAGAACCCTTTTGTTTTCTAGACTATTTACGAAAAATGCCATTTCTTATATTCATCTATCTAAACAATCTTACACTTAGTTCCCTACTATCCATATAACCAAACACATTAAAAAGATTTTAATATTAATTATCAAATTAGAAATATCCATATAGTGATCCAAAATTAATTATATAGGTATTTTGAAGATTTTGTTAAGATTTAAATTTTTTGATTCTCCTATTATTTTTTTATTTTGTTTTATAATTGTTTTGAATCATTATATAATACATAAAATTGATAAAAATCATTTTTTGTATATATTGTGATTTAAATTTTTTAAAACGGACATATATTACTCAACTAATGAAAAAGTGTGTGTTCAACGTCCCACATCAACTAAAATGTTTAGATAATGATTTAGAGTCATATTATAAATAAGATCAGTGAATCCAAATCCGAATGAGCAGGAAACGAGGAAGCTTAACTTAACAAACATCCAAATTAAAAAAGTTTGTATACGGTTTAAATCGTTTTTTTAGTTGAACTCTTTACCGAATATAATAAATTTTTAAAATTTTATACTATATTATGAATTAATATTTAAACATACAAAAATTTTATAATAACATGGGACGGTTATACTGCGGGACATGTTATAAGGCGTGACAAGTTTGAATCGACATTAATCCAAATTTAAAATATCATTAACTCGAAGTTTCAATACGGATTACCTCCTCATTTTATTATTTTGATAATACCACTAATATTGGACATGTCGAATGAGATTGATTTGATTAAAATTATGTCAAACAAAAATGGTCCCATGGTACACCACGGGATATATCATAGTGTATCATTAATTTTCAAACAAACATCGGTTTAGACCAGTTTTCTTAGTACTAAGCTTTGCCCTTTTGACATGATTTTTTGTAGTCAGTCTAGCTTAGTGCTAAGCTTTATTTGTCTTGTGGCCTATACTAATGTCTTGTAAGTTGTTACACCTTTGATTAATATAACAACCAGATGAAAGAAATTAAAAAGATCAGTTTTCTTATTTTTTTTCCTGATTATTCGGTTTCGGTTTTTTTAGATATATAAAAAACGAATCTATTTAAACCATTTTGAAATGGTTTGGTTTCCACTTTTCAGATTTGAGTATTTCGGTTTGGTCAGATCAGTTTATCCGGATTGAACCCCTTACCAGGCTACCCAAAAAAACAAAATTGCCTGAAACTAGACCGAGCCTCTTCTTCTCTGTTCACAGATCAAACACTAAATAAGACGATAAATAAGATATATTTTTTGAATGATTCAAAACAGCGACAAATAATGTTATCTATAAGCTAATGGTGGCTCAAAAACACATATCTAACATTACAAATTATCCTTAAGAGAAAATTCCAAGGCTCTTAACAAGTGGGAGGCTGAGGAGTTTCTGCTGTCTTTCTCAGTTTTCTTCTATCTCCCTTAACGTATAAAGTACCTTCTTCAGTTGGAGTCTCAATCTTAGCTGAACAAACATATCCCTTAGATTTTCCGTTACTCTCAACACTAAACACAGTAAAACAAATTGGTTATCAGCGGATGCGTGCTTATTGAGGCACATACAGTAAAAACATATAAGCATTTTCTCTACCATTAGATTGTAAAATGACGGATTCGCAAATGCGTTCTGCGTAAAGATAGAATCAATTTTGACTTGAACTTTTGGCTAAAGCAAAGCAAAACTAAGATATATATGTACCTGTAAACTGGGTTCGGCCACTTTCGCTTGTTGCAAATCTCAGTCATCTTGTCTTTTGCATCTTCATTTCAATGTCTTGTCTATCCATAACTATTTCAACGGGCATACTTTCCGACAACTTTCGTTTGCCATGTTTTTCACCCAAACAAAAAAGGGTACGAATTGGTTGAGGTCGCAGCCGCAAATCATCCAATGTATATATTGGCTCGAAAAGACCCCTGAAGCTCTGCAAGTTTGCTTATTTTTCTTAATAACTTGAGAATCATATAACGTCGAATTAGAAACACAAATCTAGTGGAGTACACAACATACCTCCCACAGTCTTTTAACATCAAAATTCATATCAATATAAACAGCTCCAGCTACAGACTCTACAAGCTCAGAGAGTACAATTGTGGCTCTCTCCGATTTGCCATACGAAGGAACTGGGTCATCCTCTTTGCCCACCACCTCTGAGAACGCTTCAATCTAAAAGATTACACCAAAAGTGTTGTTATCAATAAAGCAAAGATGATCCAATAACACCTAAAACCACAAGAAATGATTAGTAACCTTTTTCTCCGACTTGAATTGGCCTATAAAGAATTGGTGAATATTGTGTTTCACGGCAACGCGAGCCAAAGTTTTGTTACATGTATTTCCACGTTGCAGCAGTTCCAACTCCCTGGGTTCGAAATTAGGATACCTGAGGTAGATGTGATTCGTGATGGCGAGAACTAGAGCTGCCCGGCCAACGAACCTAAGCCTCTGGAATAGAGAAGAGGTTTGCCTTAGCGCTTCTTTCAGAAGATTCTTGTTCGTGAAAACGTAATTCAAGATCTTCTCCACTGCTTTCACTGAATCAGAATCCATTTCTGAGCTGACGAGAGATGGATTCTTCTTCTCATCTAAAACTTTCGGCATTTGCGGATTACTTATGACAAGACTCATTAGAGAAGATTCCAAGGCTCTTATCATGTGGTAGGCTGAGGAGTTTTCTGCTTCCTTTTTCTTTGGTTTTGCATCTCCTTTCATGTGAAAGGAACCTTCTATCTTTGGTATCATAATCTTAACTGAACAAACAAATTTCTGCTCATTTTTTGGCCCTCTTTCTTCCTCAACACTGGAAAAAGTTAAACACAGTACCAAAAGTGTTAAAGTTAATACCACATATGCGTGCTTACTGAGTCACACAAAGTAAAAAATATATATAAAAAAGTCAAACTCACATTGATCGTTAGGAGTATAGTTTTTTAGATAGCATACATGTGATTTCTCACCCTAGATTGTACGGGTTTCACTACAGATTAGCAAAGGTATTCTCCTTCTTTGACATTATAAGAGTACTCTAGATTACTCGAAGATATAAATTTGACATCGGATCACGGTCTTTGTTAAGTAGTAAGTAGTACTTAGAAAAGAAAAATTCTTGCTAAAGCAAAGAAAAATGTAGGAATAAAATATACCTGTAAATCGGGAATGGCCACTTATTCTTGACGCAAATCTTATGTAACTTCCCTTTCGGGTATCCAGGTACTTGTTTGATCTCATCGGTTAAAGGATTCTCATAGGCGGCAGGCAAAGAAAATGATTCAGTCGGTAAGCGGAGCTTTTCAATGGAACAAATATCAATTAACTTCCGTTTCGCATCTTCAAGTTCAACATGTGGACAATCCTCATCAATAACCATTTGTTCTTGCGTCATTCCATCGGTTACAGGGTTCTCAGAGGCAGTAGGCAAAGAAAATGACTGGAGTTTTTCAGTGGAGCAAATCTCAATCAACTTCCGTTTCACATTTTCAATTTCAACATCATATTCTGATAGCTTCTGTACCGCTTCCTCAGCAGCAAGCACCTTTGCGACACTCAAACTTTTAGCACACCCGGAAGCAATAAATATATCATCAAGATATACCTCAGCAATATTTTCTTTACTGTGATCATCTTTCGAATACCTGAAGTCAATTCGCTTGCTGTGTTTATCAGCCAAACGAAAAAGCGTAAGAAATGGTGGTTTAGGTTGCATCCGTAAATCATCAAGTGTATATATTGGCTCCAAAAGACCCCTGAAGATCTGCAAAAATTCCTCTCTTTTTATTAATAACATAGAAATAAGAAACACAAATGTAATGAAGAACAAACAAACACAACAGACCTCCCAGAATCTTTGTACATCAAAATCCACATCAATATAAACAGCTCCAGCTATTGACTCTACAATGTCACCAAGAACTTTTGGAGCTTTCACCAATCCACCATAAGGAACTGGACCATCTTCTTTGCTCACCGCCTCCGAGAACTCTTTAATCTAAGAGATAAAACAACTTATTGGTACAAAATGTTCTCAAATCATTCAATACAGAGATTGTGATGATTACCCTTTCAGATGGAGAAGAAAGCTTGTCGCCTATGATGAATTGGTAGAGATTGTGTTTGACGGTGGCACGAGCGAACTTCTCGTTACTTACATTAGCAGTTCGCAAGTCACACAACTCCTGGAGTTTGAGATTAGGGTATGCGTGGTGGATGTAATTAGCCAAGGCGACCTCAAGTACAGCGTCGCCGAGGAACTCAAGCCGCTTGAATAGACGAGATGATTCCACACTACTTGATGTTAGCGTTACCGCTTCCTTGAGAAGAGTCTTGTTCTTGAAACTGTAGTTCAGGATCTTCTCCACCGCTTCCACTGAATCCATATCTCCGGCGAAAGTTGAAGGCGGCGTTGAAGAGAAGAGCTTAGGTCACAGGTTCAGTCCTAAATGTCAATAAAAATTTTTAAAGGGGAATTCGGATAACGTTTTGAAAGTTTGAGGAGCAATTTGGAATGATAATGTTACATGAAGGATTAAAGCGAAATAACTAATAAATAAAAGTAGATGATCAGAGATTTTTAGAAGTAGTCATGTGTATTTGAATTGAACCAAACCAGCTCGAAGTTTTGGCCAATTTGCTTTTGTTTTTTTTTTTTTTTTTATTTTTTTTTTTTTTTATTTTTTTTTTTTATTTTTTTTTTTATTTTTGCTTTTGTTTTGAGCTGAAATCGATCGAAAAAATTAAAGTACATTTCTTTTCTCTGTTTTGGGTCGGATGCGTTAAACCGATCAGGTTCATTTTTTTTTAATTAAACAAAAAAATTTACTGAATTTTATTTTACAAACTGAAATTCTGAATTAAATGTAACCAACTTATATGAATTGAATTATCCAAATTTTACGAAAAAATAAAAAACCAGATTGATGGTTTAATTCAAACCGACAAGATTGGTTCACTTCGACATAGATAGAATCTCATGGAACCTTATCAGAACCCAAATTGTTTTTTTTTTTTTTTGTCAAGCGAACCAAATTTTATTCATCAGATTTTTTTTATCGAATCAGAAAACCCAACAAACCGAACCGACTTGATGTCGAGGCCTAGAAATTAGAAGCGAATGGAGGTTTACGAAAAGGGAATTTGGTCAAAAATGCCACTTTGACCAAAAAAACTTACAAGAAATGCCATAAAAGAAAGTTTCTTTCTGAAATTGCCATAGTTTTGGATTATTGTGGTTTGAATTGACGAAATTACCCTTACACTAAACAAGTGGGAAAATGATAGATAAAAATTGTTATCCAAATATTATTGTCTACTAAACAAATTAGTGGACAAGATTTCGAATCAATAGATTTCGAAAAAATTTGTCGGACAAGAATCGTTGTCCACATTCAATGCTACATATTTCACAAAAATTTAGTGGACAAGAATATTTAATTTCGTATCTATAGTGAAATCAACAGAATTCAAAACCATATTCCCATACAAAATTCATTTAATCAACATATTTAAAAAAAATGAGTCATTGACCTTACAAGATAGCAAATGTTGCCGAAAATTCCTAAAAAAAATATTGTCTACAATAATTTGTATACCTAAATTGATTTAACAAATTGGGCATAAAATTTAAGTTGTCCAGTGAATGTTAATTTGTCCACTAAAATTTTGAGATCGAGATCCCACAATTTAATATTGAATAGACAAAATAAATCACAAGAAAACGGCAAACAAGATGTATGAATTTATCATATTGTCTACCACAAATTTTTGTGATGATAAATGTTGTCCACAAAATTTTCAAAATAATGTCCATAAACCTGTTATAGATCTCGTGGAATCGGATCTGAATGAGATTCTGTTAGAAATGTAAAAGTCTTTGTTAGAAACGAGATTAGAGAGTGGAACCTCCGAAAAAAAGACGTGTTTGGTAACTCGCCGGAGAAATCATTGAAAGCAGTTGTTGAAACTGGCTAAAACGATTAAGTTTTTGGTGAGTTAGTTGTGAAAGATGTTGAGTACTCCATGATTTTTTTCAAATCATAGAATCTCGAAAGACTTTTTTTGTTGTCGTTGGAGAGAGAGAGGAAAGAAGACGAGAGAGAGAGAACAAAGAAAAAAAATGAGGGGAAAAAAAAAAAAGAATGTGGCTTTTAGTGAAGGGTAGTTAAGTCTTTTTAGGTGGTGGTATGGCATCTCAGAAAAGAAGAAAGTCAAAGTGGCATTTCAAATAAGTTTTTATAAAGTGTGTGGCATTATTCTTAGTTTTCTCTTACGAAAAAGGCAAATATTTATAAACTTCGAAGTTTGGGTAACAAAGCAAAACATAAAAGGATATTAGGGACTACTAAAGTGAAAATATATATCAAACGCAAACGCAAACGCAAACGCAAATACTATTTAAAACCCTATAATTCGTTTTTTGCTGACCCGTTTCTTCCGTCGTCTCTTAAACCTCTTCCCTAACCGTCGCCGACTGTTAAATCTTCAGCCAGCGAAGCGACTGCATCGAGCCCAGGTTTCAATCTCCTTCGAATCTCAAGGTTCTCTTCTTCGAATTTCATCTTCAATCTCCTTTTCGAATCACACAAAAATCCCCGCACAATCTCTTCCACAAATTTCCGGTGTTCGTAGAGTCGTTAGGTTCACTTATATTACTGTTTCTTCTCTGTAAATCACAATGCTTCGTCTTCAATTCTCAAAACGATATGTTTCTGGAAAATTCTGTGTTTTGTTTGAATTTTGATGAAATTGTGGAAAACAATTTGTAGGATTCAGGTTTTTGTGGTTTAGTAATCTTGTGATTACGCTGTGTTAATGTTAATTATATTTCTCCATGGATTTCAGATAACTGACAGCTGAATTGCAAGTTAAGAGCGATGAGACTCGATCATGAAGATCTAGAGTATGTTTTTTTGTTAATTCTTTATTGGTTGTAGATTTTAATCCAACTATTTAGATGTTTGTCTAATGTTACTCTTTCTATTGAAACAGCTTGACGAATGATGATAATTTCATCGACAAGGAAAAGCTTTCAGCTCCTATCAAGTCTACTGCAGATAAATTCCAGCTCGTTCCCGAGTTTTTGAAGGTACTACACAGAACACAAATTCTTTATTTTTGCTTTATACGAGTAGCTGAAACTATGCGATTGGGTTTGTTTACTTTCAAAATCAAAGTCTTTCATACTTTGATTGTGTCTTTGTCTTGTTTTTGTAGGTGAGAGGACTTGTGAAGCAACACCTGGATTCGTTCAATTACTTTATCAATGTCGGGATAAAAAAGATTGTTCAGGCAAATTGTCGTATTGCATCCGTAACAGACCCATCAATCTACCTAAGGTCAAACTTTTTTTTTTATCATCTTTTAATCTCGATTTCTTTATGTATGGATATTGATATTTTGTTTCATAATAAGTAAGTAAGAACCGTTGGTGTTTTTGCAGTTCTTTTTTTTTAATCATCCTACGACATTTATATATACATTGAGATTGTTCTATTTATTGGTTCTGCTGTTTCCTAAACTAACCTTTCGTAGCCAAATTTTAATGCAGGTTTAAGAACATCAGAGTTGGTGAACCGTCAATTATAAACCTCAATATTGAAGAACAAATTAATCCGCACATGTGCCGATTAGCAGACATGACGTAAAGAGTTCTTTTTATTTACATTCATCATGTTTTTATAGTTCGATATTTGACCATATGTTGCGCAGTTAAAATTTGGTGAAATCTTTTGCATTTTCCACCTGTTTCTGTTGTTCTGCATTCTTCTACATCATCAGTAACTTTCTTTTTCTCTTGGCTTTGTTAAATGCATTATAACTTCTTGTTTTAATTATCAGATATGCTGCTCCAATATATGTCAATATAGAATATGTTTACGGAAGTCATGGAAAGAAAGCAACAAGTGTAAAGGTAAATGAAAAACTTAATGTATTATACATACTGCTGGTTATTGGAAAATTCAGGCTGAATATGATGTTTCTTTATTTCAGGATAATGTAAAGATCGGAAGGATGCCTATTATGTTGCGGAGTTGCCGCTGTGTATTACATGGAAAAGATGAAGAGGAACTTGCAAGATTGGGTTTGTATTGTACCCTTATTTCAAGCATTACATCTTCTTGTTCATCATATTTATTGTATTTCATTTGGATTCTAGGTGAGTGCCCTCTTGATCCTGGAGGATACTTCGTCATCAAAGGAACTGAGAAGGTTATACTTCATACTTCGTGTATACAATTTACTTGCAGCTATCTTATGGAGTCTATAGATTGCCTTGTAGTCCGCACTTTGACTTTGTGGTTATATGTTGTGTGTTGTTGCATTTTCTTAGTTCAGACTTGATTGTGTGTTTATTTAACTGTTCAACACCGTTCTCGTTCTAAGTGGCGTGTTTCAGTTTTTAGTTTTTTCTGTCAACACAGTTATCCGATTTGTTATTGAATCCTTTCCTTTTTACGTGACCTGAAGCCATGCCATTGCGCGTGTTGGTGTTTGATGTTCATTTCAGGTGTTGTTGATACAAGAACAACTTTCGAAGAACAGAATTATTATTGATTCTGATAAAAAAGGGAAGTAAGTGATCTCTTACAGTATTTTGGTCCCTGTAGTATTGATGGCTAGCATCCCCATATACATTAATTGTCAAGCCAAATCATTGTATCATTCTTCAGCAGTATTCTTCCATTATTTACCCACCCACAATCCAATTATCAATTTTACTATTTAATGACTCTCTTTCTTTTACTACTTATTTTCAGCATAAATGCATCTGTCACAAGCAGCACTGAAATGACGAAAAGCAAAACAGTTATTCAGATGGAAAAGGAGAAGATTTATTTATTTCTTCATCAATTTGTAAAAAAGGTGTAGATACATTTAATGATCATGTAGATCTTTCGGTGTTGGATTCCATTGGCTGATCATGTGATTTTGTCATAGATTCCAATTATAATTGTCCTAAAAGCTATGGGAATGGAGAGCGACCAAGAGATTGTACAAATGGTTGGAAGGGATCCCCGTTTTAGCGCATCACTCTTACCTTCTATTGAGGCAAGTATTATACCCCCCTGCTTTTTATCTTGTGTCTAATTTATGGTCTTTTCGTAATGATACTGGTGTTTGAGTGAACCTTTCAATTTATAATAACTCTAGATCTAGAAGCAGCTGTAGTTCTATGGATGTAAATGTTCGTCCTATGAATTTTTGAATCTCTTTCATTTGCGAAAGTAAACAACAAAGCAGTGATCCTTGTGGTTGATTGTTTTGTTCTCAAAATTTTAGTTAGGAAGTTGAATGTTTGATTTTTAAACTCTTAACTCCCAATACTAACGTGTTGCCAAAAAAAATTTCGTAATACATAAATAATGATATTTAAATCTGATACCATGCATATTGATCAAGTCTGATGCACTTATGAGTCGGTTGGTGATGCATAAGGTTATCGAAGCCACTGCTATGGCTCTTAGAATGGAAGGTTTTGCTTTGACATTCGGAAAATAAATTGTTCTCTCTTGCTCTAGCTATTGAAAGTTATAGGTGATGTGTGAGTATCATTTACCCGTGGCTCACAAAAGAACCTGCGATACGAAACCAATTTCTTAGCTAGTCCTTTTTGTTGAATGTAAAAGTTGATGAATCTCTTATTCTTCCATGCCATCTTGTTCATCCTTTGGGTTCTGACGAGCCTTGATCTCTGAAGCATCATATTTATCTCTCAAAATGCTTATTTAATTTCAGGAGTGTGTTAGTGAAGGTGTGAATACACAAAAACAAGCACTGGACTATCTTGAGGCAAAGGTGCAGTGTTTTCGTTATCTTACAGAGTCATTTAATAGTTTTTCTTTTCAATGATTGTTGTGAACACATATCGTCTACTTTCAAAAATTATCTAAAACCCAGAAAAGAATTTACTTCCCGATTGAAAAAGAGCTCTTTCTATTGTTAAAAAGACCATAGCTCATATCTCACTCTACTGAAAGAAATCTGTCATACACTTTCTGGTGTATAATTAGTTCCTTCCACCTCATTCTTTGATGTATTGAGAGTAAGTCTGCAATTTATTTCCATGTTGTTGTCTTCCATTGAGTAATAAACACACTGAACAGAAGAGCAGACTATCAGGTTATGTTGAGATTAACAATAGATTTTGACTTTTGTCAGTTTGCAGCAAGAAAAATGTGACATATTCTTTTATCTGTTTATTACTGTAGGTGAAAAAAACATCATATGGACCTCCACCTGAAAAGGTATTCATTCTTTCTTCCACTTTTACACTCTCTTGTTCAACTTTGTACAGATGGATAATTTGTTTTTGGCACTGCAAATTTGAATGTGAAAGTTTTCTTGCTAACTGAAAACTCTGCATTGTATATTTAAATGATTTACTAGGACGGAAGGGCTCTATACATCCTCAGAGATTTATTCCTTGCGCATGTACCTGTAAGTATCTTAATTTCTTTTGGTTATAAAATTTTTTAGCCTTTGCTTACTGCTATGTGCTTCTCCTTAAGGTGCGTGACAACAATTTTCGTCAAAAATGTTTCTATGTTGGCGTGATGTTGAGACGAATGATTGAAGCAATGTTAAACAAAGATGCGATGGATGACAAGGTAATATGATGACCTTCTATCTGGAATAGTTTTTTTTGTACTTGTAAAATGTAGTTAAAGTCTGATTATTTTCTATTAGGATTATTGCTGTATGACATGATAGATACTTAGATTAGCCAATTGAAAAAAGGGAGGGACATGCTGAAATGGCTTACAAAATGTCTTGGCCGTCTCTTAGAGGAGCCAATAATATCTAAGACTTCAACTCATTATGATGGCTAACTTGTTAGTCAATGATCTAAGATGAACTAAGGATAGACAAGTCTTACTGTAACTCGAAAGTTCATATTGCCGGCAACGTATGTTCTCAAGTGTGCGTCTTCTTGTAGGATTATGTTGGTAACAAGCGGTTGGAGTTATCTGGACAACTAATGTCTCTTCTCTTTGAGGTGTCGCTGGAATATATCACCAAGCATAGTACTTTCTCTTCCTTTTTTTTGTAAGATTTTTTCTAGCCCTTACCTATTATTTCCCTCCCTCTCCTGCTACAGGATTTGTTCAAAACGATGCTCAGTGAGGCCATTAAAAAAGTAGATGCTATTCTTTTAAAACAAAGCCGGGCTAGCCGATTTGATTTTTCTCAGGTAAGTGTAGACATACATTTCCCTGCTGGTTCAGGTCTTGCAATAATTTTGTTAACACGAAAAACATTTATCTGACACCTCCTATCATTTGGATTTGTAAATGAACTTCAGTCAAAATAACATCAAAGATTCATATTTTAAGATTTTATTTTGTGTTCCCAAGTAATCTAAAAAATATTTCTGTTTGCAATGAGCTCATTATTAACTAGGTGTTATTATGCCGATTACCACTTGCTTTATTAACTTATATTTCCCTTGGATATTCCATTGCAACTTGAATTGCAACAATTAATTATTGCTTCTGTAGCCTTTCACTTAGAATAACATTCCCTTAGATTTTCAGAAATAGTTACTGTAGTCAAAGATCTGATAATAAAACTTCAATTTTCTTTTGTGGTGTGCTCATAGTATATCACTGGAGAAAGTCATAACAGTATTTCTTTTGGACTAGAAAGAACCCTTTCAACGGGAAACTTCGATATTAAAAGGTTCAGAATGCATAGAAAAGGCATGACACAGGTCAGTCTCACTCTCCATATACATCTGTGTGTATGTCTTTAGCCTCCTTCATGCTATATCACTCTCAAAGAAATTTTTTCATATAGGTCTTAACAAGGTTATCTTTTATCGGGAGCTTGGGGTTTATCACGAAAATTTCACCACAATTTGAAAAGTCAAGAAAAGTAAGTGGGCCTAGATCATTGCAACCCAGCCAGGTAATGATACTTTCTTTATCAGCCTGCTGAAATTTGTAAAGAAAACTACTGCTTTCATTTGAAGTATCATTTAATCTGATTTTTGGTATTGTGACTTGTGCAAGTGGGGCATGCTCTGCCCATGTGATACCCCAGAAGGTGAATCTTGTGGGCTTGTCAAGAACTTGGCTTTAATGACTCATGTCACAACAGATGAAGAGGAAGGCCCATTGGTTGCTATGGTATGGTTTGCTATTATTTTTTTTTGCTCATGTAGTCCATTTATTCGCATTAATCGCCTTTCCTATGGATTTGAGAAGGATACCGCCAGAACCACACTACCCTTTCTTATTATCTTCTGCTAGTCATAGATGGATTTTTGTCAATTTAGTACTGAATCTATGTGTTTGAATTAATTTTCTGGAAACAGTGCTACAAATTGGGTGTTACAGATCTGGAAGTATTATCAGCAGAGGAGCTGCATACTCCGGACTCATTTTTGGTCATATTGAATGGGCTAATTCTTGGCAAACATAGAAGGCCACAGGTACTATATATAAAGACATGGTTTTACAACAAGCACAATACACATATTTACACCTCTTCACGAGTTTCTTTTGTTTCAGTACTTCGCCAATTCACTTAGAATGCTGCGTAGAGCTGGAAAAATTGGCGAGTTCGTCAGTGTGTTCACCAACGAAAAGCAGGTATTTCATCGATTAGTTTTTTGGGTATCTATGTTTTGTGTTGTGCACCTTATAGCTTATGTTCATTCGTCCATCAAGCAAAACCCAAATTATCTATTCGGTTATGTTTTTGTGCATAACTGTTTAAGCTTTGTATTTATTTATAAGGATTGGTATAGCTAGAAATAAAGATTAAGATTTCTGAAGACCATGGAAGCTACATTAATTAATTTGTAGAGTCTTCAGTAGCCCCCCTTTTGGTGATTTTGGAGTAGAAATACAGCTACGGATGTCAATTATAAAAGCTACAACTTTGTAGATGGTTGCTGAAATTCCTGCCAATTTTTTTTTTATGAATTCACAAATGTTAACTGAGACTGACTCTGAGGAGAAAATGTTTATCAGCATTGTGTTTACGTTGCATCTGATGGTGGGCGGGTTTGTCGTCCACTTGTTATAGCCGATAAAGGAATATCAAGAGTTAAACAACACCACATGAAGGAATTACAGGTACATGTGTTATATTTTCCCAGATTCATGCATACTTGGTCTTAGTGGTATGAGTTAAATACATTGGCTGACTGATATGTATTTTCTTGAAGGATGGGGTTCGCACTTTTGATGACTTTATTCGTGACGGTTTGATCGAGTATCTTGATGTCAATGAGGAAAACAATGCATTGGTTCGTCTCAGTCTCCATATTTTCTAGATGTATTATATTATATTGCACCCTAGGCAGCCTAAAATGATAAACTGCTCTTTTTCCTTGTCTTAAGATCGCTTTATATGAAAGTGAAGCCACTACGGAACTGGATGAAGGAGCAGAAGCTGCTAAGATAAGGGCAGACATAACCCACATTGAGATTGAACCTTTCACCATCTTAGGTGTTGTTGCTGGTCTTATTCCCTACCCTCACCATAATCAGTCACCTAGAAATACGTATCAGGTTTGTGTTTCTAGACAATCTGACATAAGCAGCTCCAATTTCTGTTGGTTTGCATTTCGTTCTTAGTCCTGTTACATTTTATGCAGTGTGCTATGGGGAAACAAGCTATGGGAAATATTGCTTACAACCAGGCAAGCCCATTTATGCCTTTCATATCATTTCATTGAGGCAAATCCTGTTGCTTTCCAGTTTTGGTGTGATTAGATAAATTGTTGCCTATTATGCTATCTCAGGTTTTGCTTTGGTTATGTGAAGTCTAAATACTTTAACGCCTGTATCATCTTGCATTGTGTTTTAGTATATCTTGCTCTCTCTTGGATACTGAGTTTGCTTTTATAATCTTTATATTTAGTTAAACCGGATGGACACATTGCTTTACCTATTGGTGTATCCTCAGCGACCCCTGTTGACGACAAGGACAATTGAATTGGTAAGTTACTTTACTCTAATAGGAATGTGTTAATAATATGGAACTAATAAATTATGCTTGGTAACAGGTTGGATATGATAAACTTGGAGCAGGTCAAAATGCAACAGTTGCTGTTATGAGTAATACTGGATACGACATAGAGGATGCAATAGTGATGAACAAATCTTCCTTGGATCGTGGTTTTGGCCGCTGCATTGTTATGAAAAAGTATGTAATGGATTTCTATTTAAGGCAAAGTCGTTTGCTTTGAAAAATCGTCTATTACATTAACTATTGCTTCTCGTGTTGTGTTGTTTTGTGAAACAGAATTGTTGCTACGTGCCAGAAGTATGACAACAGTACAGTAGACAGAATACTCATGCCACAAAGAACAGGCCCAGATGCAGAAAAGATGCAGGTAGTACATTTTGCATGCATATGCCCCTATTGTAAGACTTGTGCAAGTCATTTTTTTTCTTAAATGGCATCTTTGAGAATTACTGTTGTTGCAAATGCAAATTCCTTCCGGATTTTTAGATGATGTGGAAACAGCCCTTGGTAATCCATTGAGCACAAAATATATTTTTCGGACTTTTGCCATTTCTTATCAGAGGGAGCAAGTACAATATGGTTGTTGCTTATTTGAAATTGTGACTGTTTTTTTCTCAAAATAGACGCTCCATTAACAAATATATGACTTTGCCTAGAAATTATGACAGAACTGGCATAAACCCTCCTCTTCTGAATCTGAAGATAAGAATATTCTTAATCCTGCTTATCCAAACGGCTAGTGAGAGTGTCTGAATATCGGCATTTTCCTTCTCTTTGTTCTTTTTTGTGGTTTATTTTTTATTTATTTGACTGTGGCCTTTCCCTCTGCTAATACATGTTGAATACTTTTTCATGTTAATTATTTTTTCGTTTCAAGATACTGGATGATGATGGAATTGCTTCTCCAGGGGAAATTATCAGACCGAATGATGTTTATATATATAAACAAATCCCTGTGTGCACAACAAGAGATAAGATTACATCTCCGCTATCTGATAGGTATCCAATAAACTTTTCAGAATATATGATCATAATTGTTTCTTAAAACTGTAATCACAGATGTACAATTCGTTGTGTAATTTTCAGTCAATACCGTCCGGCCAGAGAGTTTTTCAAAGGTCCTGAAGGAGAGACGCAAGTGGTCGATAGAGTTGCTCTCTGTTCTGATAAGAGTGGCAGTTTATGCATCAAATACATCATACGACATACTCGTCGACCAGAGGTGAGAATTTTTGTCTTTAATACTGTTATGTATCTAGACCTAGGCCTTAGGCCTCATGTTCTGCAGTGTTACTCATGTCTTGTTCTGACTTTTTTATAGCTTGGCGACAAATTCAGTAGTAGGCATGGGCAGAAAGGTGTATGTGGTACAATTATTCAGCAAGAAGATTTTCCATTTTCTGAGCTTGGAATTTGCCCTGATTTGATCATGAATCCTCATGGGTTTCCAAGGTCAGAAAATATTCCTTTTAAGATTTGTCTCTATTTATCTGTGCATGTAGATACCTTTTTATAACGTGGAGCCAAAAAAAAACATCCTTTATTTGTGTACAAGTGTGTGGGTGTGTGTATTTGGGGTCTTTTTGTGTGGAGGTTTTGCTTCATTTGTTATCGTCAGGGTGCCTTAACTATAAGAATCATTTCGATGTAACAAACAAGGAACAATGGATTTCCAGTTAGCACAAAATCTTAGAATCTGTTTTGGTACCCAACTTGAAGCAACAGTTATGTTCTCTTCCGTTTGGTCCAAAATTTTCGAGTTTCATCTGAAGTTCTTGATTACTTGAAATTTTGTATTAAAACTGACGAATGTATTAACATATTTCTTGTCACAGTCGTATGACAGTTGGTAAGATGATTGAACTCCTTGGAAGCAAGGCTGGCGTTTCTTGTGGTAGATTTCATTATGGTAGTGCTTTTGGAGAAAGAAGTGGTCATGCTGACAAGGTTGAGACTATAAGGTACTCTTTTCTCTCTTAAATATGAAGTTTCTTCTTCCATATATAAACTCTTCTTTTGGCATTTAATGTTGTCGTATGTCTTTTATCATTTCAGTAAGACCCTTGTGGATAAAGGGTTTTCATACAGTGGGAAGGACTTGTTATACTCAGGTACTTCATTGTGAATTTGTACACATTTCAAAATGTGCAATCATATGTTAGCTTTCATTTTAGTATGTGTTGTTAAATTCTTCAAATACTAAGTCGTTTAGGATTTACTCAAATGAACCAAGGCATTATCATTTTTGACATTTTTAACACTCGGACATACTCATTCTTATTCCAAAGCTATATAGCTCATGATTCTTTCTTTGTACATCAACCTGACGATCTTGAGCGTCTTGCAGGTCTCAGTGGCGAGCCATTGGAAGCATACATCTTTATGGGGCCGATATATTACCAGAAATTGAAACACATGGTGAGGTTCCTCTTACCTATTTGGACCATTTTTTTTTCTGTTTTGTAATCACACAAAAAAAAAATAATAATAAAATCTATAAATCAGAGTGTACAGTAAATTTTTCGGAGAAGTAATCAGAAATTCTCGTTTTTGTACTTTTGTTAAATAGGTTTTGGACAAGATGCATGCGCGAGGGAGTGGACCGCGTGTCATGATGACAAGACAGCCTACTGAAGGGAAATCTAAGAATGGAGGTATGTGCCTCTTGCTTCTCTTCTCAATCGTATCTTTAACAGAATTTATCTGTTCTCTTCTCAATTGTATCTCTAATACTGTTCCAGGTTTAAGAGTGGGAGAAATGGAACGAGATTGTCTTATTGCTTATGGGGCCAGCATGTTGATCTACGAGCGGCTCATGATTTCTAGTGATCCTTTTGAAGTTCAGGTAATTAGATCATAATGTATTGTTTTGATAAGTGTCAAGTTCTGCGAAATCATTGCAACTTCTGTCTCGCTGACATTGTATCAAAGATATCATCAACATCGAACGGGGTAATCTTTTATATCTTGGAAACGGGTAGAACGCCAACTATTTTTGATACACTATTTCACGTTTATATGCAGGTTTGCAGAGCTTGTGGTTTGTTGGGATATTACAATTACAAGCTTAAAAAAGCAGTTTGTTCAACATGTAAAAATGGCGATAACATTGCTACTATGAAACTCCCATATGCATGCAAGCTACTATTCCAGGTAAAACCATTGATCCACTGCTCAAATTGAAACTCTCTTCTTAGTCCCATTTGGAAATGATAAAATCATTTTGATCTTTGGATACAAATTTCTTCCTAAATAAGTAAGAATCACTTAATGTTTTCGGTTTTACTGGTTTGTGATAGGTCTAATGCTTAAAAAATTCCATTCTTTTATTTTTCTTCTGGCTTGTTTTTGTTATTTCTTAACTCGTTCTGTGCATTACGTGGTAACAGGAACTCCAGTCGATGAATGTTGTTCCGCGTCTGAAACTTGTAGAGGCTTGATCTCAGGGAAGCGTTATCAAACTGTTTTCAACTTGGATGATAATATTTGATACAACTTCGATTGCTTTTGGTGTGATATTTGCTGTCAAAGTCCTCAGGTTTGATCATATTTGTTTTGTTCTTAATTGATGTACTGAACCTTTGGAAAAAAATGACTAATGAGAAGAAAAAAAAAAAAAACACTCCGTTGGTTATAGCAAGAATATCAGCTGGCTTGTTTACCATCTCTCTTTACCCAAATTAATTGTATTTCCTCAAATTTGTTCTTCCAAATTTTGACATCACGTATCCAGTTACATGAACCATAGTCTTGTACCATTAAATAGAGCATCCAAATGTCTATTATCTCCTTCAAAACAGACCTTTTTCTACTAAAAATTAGTATTGGTCAAAAATATTTTTTAAAAACAAAATCTTAGTAATTGATACAATCTATTAACTCTGAGCATTCACTTAAAAGTTAAAACATAAACGAAAGATAGAAGCACATTTTTCTTTTTTGATAAAGTGCACACACTAAGTTATGATATCTAATTACAAAAGAGATCCAAATAAATCTCTCCAAATACAAATATCTTCAGATTCCACGAAGGCAGAAGTATCATCATGATATACACTGTTGTTGTTGTCAATGCAAGAAAAGTAAAGTAACAAAGACGAAGCAAACACATAAAGTCTCGATGTTCTCTACTATGTGACTAACCAAAAGAGATCTCTCTTAAGGTACGAAACTAAGCACAACACGATGAACTCACTGCTGTAGCCCCTGGCCCATTTGGGAGAACCATTCCTGTCGGGTTTTCAGCTGGCTGTACACGCGGTAGCCTTTTCGCTGTAGCGGTTTGAACAAAAGAAACAAAAAAGTGGAAAGGGATTTAGTGGAAAATTAAATTGTTGGAAATGCCTTTCTTGATAGAAGAATGACTCACCAATTTCGTAGAATATGTCTTTGACATTTGTCGCGGTCTTCGCTGAGGTTTCCATGAAGAAAAGGCTGTTCTCTTGAGCATATATCTCTGCCTCCTGCAAATGACATATCAAGGACTACTTAACAACACAACTCAGCAATGAAAAAACCAAGTCTGTATGGATTGTAATAGAAGATTTCACGGGCAGCAGTCGAATTGTTAGTTAACATTGGAGCCAAGCTGCACCCCAAGTGTTAGTTAACATTTTCTCCCCGTACTTTCGAATTTCATCTCAAAGATTTTTGGCATTAGCAAAGCAATATCAGACAGAACAGGAAAGGAAGATTTGGTTTACCTCTGCAGACACCTTTCTTGCATCTAATAAATCAGCTTTGTTTCCAGCAAGAGCCATCACCATATTTGGGTTACCTATGCACATGAAAACAAAATCCACATTAACATATAATGATACAAAATAAACCACACTAACTATCAGAAAATAGGAATCATAAACTAGCTAAAACCAAAGTCAGCTATTCCATACCTTGTGCCTGCAGTTCCTGAACCCATTTCTTCGCCCTCTCAAATGACGCCTGTGGCAATAGAAAAACAAAAGTTAAGAAAACCTAACTTTGCAGAAAGCCTTAAACTGCCACTAAAGTCCATATGTGATCAGTAAATTAGTGCATTCATGACTAAAGCACAAGAATAGTGAGTCCGTACTTGATTTGTAATGTCAAAGACAATAATAGCAGCAGCTGCACCCCTGTAGTACATTGGAGCCAAACTATGGTATCGTTCCTGACCAGCTGTATCCCATATCTCAAACTTCACAGTCGCATCATTCACAGCCAATGTTTGAGAGAAAAAAGCTGCACCTATGGTTGATTCCTACAACACAACGAATATCGAAAATCAAAAACAAACCACAGAAACTAAGAAAAAATCTCTAATAAGATTACAGCCACCAACCTGGAATTCAACAAACTGATCTTTAACAAAACGCAGCACAAGACTTGATTTTCCAGCGCCAACATCTCCTAGTAACACCTGAAGAACTTAACCAAGTTAACCACCAATACAAATTAAAGGAACTAAACAGATTTTTTCTTCTGCTACAGATGTTAACAAAGAGACTTTACTTAAAAACGACCTTAGATTCTAAAATTGTCCACAAGCATCCTTAGATCGGATAAAACTCATACTGATATAGCTGAATCGTTAGAACCCTAAAACAAAACTATTAGATCGGATAATCCAAGAAATCTACAATTTTTACTCCAAACCCTAGTTTTATACTGATCAAACATGCGATTTCTGAAACGATTAGAATTCAATTACCCAATTTCGGATCAGAAAATTCGGTTCAAAATTCCCCCAAATTGGAAACAGAAACCAAATCATAAAAATCAACGATCTGATCATAATTCTCTTAAATTCACGATCATCATTCAAAGGATAAACAAAACCCAGAAGGCTAAAACTGACCAATTTGGCGTTGATGTTCTTGTTTCCAGAGGTAGCCATGACTATTGATTGATTGATCTGATGATAGAGTATTTGAAGCTGGAGAATGTTCTGCTAAAATAGAAAGAAAATTGAAGATGAAAGACGCGTTGACAATCGAAAGACGGAGAAGAGAGACCTAAGAAGCTTCCTCGTCAACAAACAACCAAATTTCTCTCTTTCTCTCTCCCGAAGACGAAAGCAACAAAAATAAAAAAGCAGAGAAGAAAAATCAAAGAAACAATTTTTATACGGCTCGTGAATATGACACGAGACTTAAATAAGTAAAAACCACACCAAAATATTGAAATTACGATGAATTCCTATATTTATCTAAAATACTAAAATAGCCCCAAAATCAAAAATATGTTCACGGTGAACCCCACTACCGTAGATTCTTTGTAAAATCTAATTTTTAGGTCTCCCTTCTTTGAGCAAATACAAAAAGTTTTCATGTTCATTTCATAGTTAGCAACAACAACTAATAATAGCGATTACGATAAACCATAACAATTAAAAATAGCGACTAGAAATATATTTTGTTGTTTGTTTTGTAATCTTTAGTCAGAGTCACATTTAACAGATAAAAAGAAAGGAAAAATGCTATTATTTACATCCGAAAGATTTGAACTCAAAACCTTTTGTCTCAAAAATTATTTTGCATTTGTTAAATTAAGAAAACATATTGAATACTAAGGGTCGATTTATATATACAAATAAATATATATACACATATATATATACACGTTTTAAATTTTTTGAACCAGCAACTATAAAATTAGTAGCTGGAAAAGCAACCGCTTGTGGTCCTTATTTATATGATCACAAAGTGTTGCTTTTCCAGCTACTAATTTTGTAGTCGTTGGTTCAAAAAATTTAACGTTTAAAATTTTGGATTAGAGTCAGTTATTGATATTTGTCTTTATTAATAATAAAACGTAACTATGAAAAACACAAGTTTTGTCGGTACAAATATATCATTGTGTTGTGGCAAGTGAGTGTTTAGCAAAATCCTCAATAGTAGATTGCTGTCTCACGCGTCAAAACTGGGCGTGTGATTTAATTTTGTCGGTCATGAAGTTATTGAACGGTTTAAGACGAGACTATTTTACATGTTTTAATTGGAAGATATTATGAATCAAACTTCTTTGTAGTAAAAAAAAAAAAAACTTTCTTTATAGTCGAACAAAATATCGTTATCTACACAAATGCACGTTTTTCAATATGGGTTATGCGCGCTTTCATCAGTGGACCCAATTATTTATTAGTTGAAGACAAGAAAATAATTTTAACTTGTTTGTTTTGAAGAAAAAAATTGGATGACAAAACATTATGGATGTTTAGAATAACTTATAACTAACTTGAATCATTATTGCTCAGTACCATTTTTGAATGATAGCTATAAGATGTGAGTAAAAAAACTTATATATAACTTATAAATAGTGGAACGGCGGAATAACTGAATAATTATTAGTGGAATAAACTGAACTAGATAAAGTTTAAACAATGGAAATATAGTTTTAGTAGATTAATCATGTTTTGTTTTTTTTTCCGAGTTATATTTTGACATGTTATGTAGTAGTATACAACAGAA